>JASPKZ010001234.1:0-435000 GCA_030220185.1 Diploptera punctata | reverse complement strand
TTTCTTTGTGTATCTCATTCCTATTTGTGATTATTGTTCCTAGGTATTTGAATTCAGTCACTTCCTCAAAATTTCCCTCATTTGTTATTAGCTGTCAATTTCCATTATATAATGTATTTCTACATGTGACCATATATTTAGTTTTATTGATATTTACTTCCAGTCCCAATTTCTTAGTGTTACTCATTAGTGTGTGCATGTTGTCCTTTAGTGTCTCCTTGCTATCGGCCAATAGTAGCCTACTACATCATCAGCATAAACTAACAGCTTATTAATACCATTGAGTTGTAAGCCTTCCTCATTTTCTAAAGATTTAATGGCATGCTCTAGTACAAAATTAAATAGCAGAGGAGATAGTGCATCTCCTTGCTTCAACCCATTCTGGATTTCAAAAGTATCCGAAAACTGTTTTTGCCTACACGCACCCTACTCTTTGTGCCATTTAGACACATACGTATAAGTCTAACTAACTTTTTAGGAATTCCGAACTCCAGCAGGATACTATATAACTTCTCCCTCTTAATTGAATCATATGCTTTTTTGAAATCTACATATAGTTGATGTACAGTACCATTATATTCCCATTTCTTTTCTAAAATCTGTCTTATACTAAAAATCTGATCTGTTGTAGACCTGTTTCTTCTGAATACACATTGATGATCTCCTAGAATGTCATCAATATAGGGAGTAAGTCTGCTGACTAATATATTTGCTAGAATTTTGTAGGAAGTTGAAAGTAATGATATGCCCCTGTAGTTGTTGCAATCAGTTTTATCTCCATTCTTATTGATTGGTACGATAATGGATTCTTTCCATTCATCTGGAAGAGCTTCTTTTTCCCAAATCATACTAAGCAACGAGCGTATCTTGTCCATCAATTTTTCTCCCCCTGATTTTATCAGTTCTGCTGGGATCTCATCTGAACCTGATGCTTTATACATCTTCAACTTTTCAATCGCCATTTCAACCTCCAATGCACTTGGTTCTGCGACTAGCATTTCTGCTGTCTGTAAATTATCCTCCTCAATGTCCTGTTCTGTATGTACATTTAATAGCTGATTAAAGTAACATTTCCATCTATTTAATATACTCCTGGAATCTGCAATCATATCCCCATTTTCATTCCCAATTATGTTAGTTCTAGCCTGAAACCCTTTCTTCTCTATACTGATTCCCTGGTATAATTCTCTCCATCCATCCATAGTAATTCTGCCCGAAGGCAGGTCCTTCACTGCAATCATAGCATTTGCATGCTATGCTTGCAGCTTTACTAGGGAATTGTAGGTGTGGTAGCTTCCCGTTGCTTTCCACACCGGTGAAGGATGATGATGGTGATGGTCATATGATTTCGGGGACCGTTTAGGCCTTAAAGTTTTCCTGACATTTGTCTTACAGGTGAGGAAAAACCCCGATAAAAACCTCACCTGTTCCTATGTTTTGCGTTCAATTCAAGATCAGTAATCTTTTCTCTCAGATATTCCCTCTTTTTGCTTTTTAGTAACATGGTGGTTTCCCGTCTAATACTACCCAATTGCTCTAAGTTTATCTCATTTGGCTCGTGTAACCATTTCATTTTTACTAACTTTCTTTTCTTTACAATGTCGGCACATTCCTCATCAAACCATTTCTTGTTTGCCTCCTTTTTAAACAACCTTTCTGCTGCTGACAATTTAATAGCTTCTAGTATAGCCTCCCATTCTTTATTTATATCAGTTTCTTCTTCGTTTGCCACATTGTCATCTGAAGATTCCAGTACTTCAAATCTATTAGCAATTTTGACTTGGTATTCTTGCATTTTATCATTTTTCAAGTTTTTTAATTCAAATTTTACAGAATCATCTTTAGCAGTTGTTCGTCTCATAAGCTATAGCCGTTGTCTTATTTTCACTCTGACCAGATGATGATCCGAATTGCAGTCTGTCCCTCTAACTGATCTAACATCGATGATGCTACTGTGCCAGCGTTTATCCACTAATACATGATTTATGTGGTTCCGAGTTTCTCCATCTGGAGACGTGCAGGTGTATTTATGAATATCCTTATGCTAAAATGTTGTGCTCTTAACAATGAGATTCTTTGATGTGGCAAAGGTGACTAATCTAACCCCATTGTCGTTACTATCTTCATGAAGACTGAATTTGCCTATTGTTGGTTTGAATATATCTTCCCGCCCCACTTTTGCATTTAAATCTCCTAAGACAATTTTCATATGAATTCGTGAAAGGCTATCAAATAAGCATTCTAATTCTTCATAGAACTCATCCTTGATCTTGTCATCTTTATCTTCTGTGGGGGCATGACATTTACAATTATAAAATCATGTCGTTTACCCTTTAGAATTATGTATGATATCCTATCACTAACAAACTTAATATCTCGGATAGCGGATAGGATCCTCCTTCTGACTAAAAAACCCGTTCCAAATGCAGGTCTTTCTGCACCCCCGTAGTATAACGCAAAGCTTCCTGATTCCTGACTACCTTCTCCTGGCCACCTAACTTCCTGTAAAGCGACTATATCCAAGGGCGATTTATCTAATTCCCGCGTTAATATCTCTAGTGCCCCGCTATTGTATAAAGTCCTAACATTCCATGTTCCTAGGAACATGTCCCTGTGTTTGAGCCTTTGGCATGGGTTCCGTGAAGTAGTCCCCGCCCGGAGATCCGAATGGGGGACTATTTGACCTCCGGAAAATTTTACCCCAGTTGAACCCATGTCCGCATTTCTTGACGGTTGTATTTTTACGGTGAAAGATCATCACTCTTTCGACCAAGGTACTTTTTTCGTCTGGCTTATCACCTTCGACCAGTCCGGCATGGGTGACCCTATCGGGAGCAATGCTACCGCCGGCATAGCTCTCAGGATCATTTAAGCACGCAAGCCACTCCACCACGACAAGGTAAAGATAGTAATACATCTACATATGTTAATCACAGAGGTAGACGATTAACCTGCCAGTGTAGAGGTGACAAGTGGTCAGCATGTCGGGTCCACCAGTCCTTATAACTGGTTTTCTCAACCTGGAGCCGCTATTTATTGTAGCTACCCAACTTCCTCATGATTCTGGTGCTAATTTAGAATGCTATCACCTCCATTATCAGTTACGCTCTAACATAAATATGATCTTAAGGAAAATATATGATCCAATTAAGGATAAGGGTAACTGGAAATATAAGAATTGACCAGGAAATATAATACCTATATAAAGATAATGATATAGGTATAGACACTAAAGTAAAGTATCGAATGTTAGGGTCATATTTGCAGAATTAACGAGACACGTTTGCCCAGGATGATATCAAACGCTAAGCTGGATGGAAGGAGAAAAGTTGGGAGGCCCAGGTTACGATGGACGGTCGATGTACAGGCGGACCTACGGAAGACTGACATAACAAATTGGAAAAATAAGGCCACTGATCGAAGAGAATGGAGGCTAAGGCCAAACTAAAAGGACCGTCACGCCTATGATGATGATGATATTATTTTCTTAATATAATTCCTGGTTCTATTTAAATACATACAAACACCCCAAATAATTTGTGTGTACCAATGCCACTTGTAGCACTTTTGGCTATTCGGATTCCGCGCTAGGCTGATAGATGGTGTCAATTTGGCCCACTATCAATTTACGCACGGGAGACTACGTTATGTAGGTGAGATGCAGGCCTACTTGTATTGTACACATAGCTATAAAGAATGCTGTTTTTTCGACATAACCAAACATTTGCATAAACTATTTAACATTATTCCGCCAAAGTATTATTGTGATCTACACGACTGTCATTTAAAATAAATAAAACAACTTTCCAATCTACTGAGCAAGAAATAAATGTAGCAACAATCTATGTTGTAAAGTTCATTATTAGCATGCAACTCATGGATTCGAGTTTTGTCATTTGGACGTAATAAATGTCGTGACTGTACGCCCGGGTTTATCACTTTGCTGTGATATTTATGAAGCAGCCAGCGGCGCGTTGTCTCCGGTATGAGGAAATGTTAATACCCCGGCCCAATAAACAAATCATCGCAAAATGCTTCTGTTACCTAAGTGCTTCTTAACAGCGCAACAAAGATATTGGATACCAACTAGAAGTACCACCAATTTATTCCACGTTATTTTATAATTTAAGATATTGAAAATATATAGAACTATTATTCCACCAGTTATATTATATGGATGCGAAACATGGACTCTTACTTTAATAATAATAATAATAATAATAATAATAATAATAATAATAATAATGGTAATAATAATGCTTTATTTTAGCTGGCAGAGTTAAGGCCATAAGGCCTTCTCTTCCACTCAACCAGCTAATAGTAAAATTATACAAAAAATTACAGATTTATTACAATTTCAAGGTATTATTAAAATACAGACTAAACAAAAGATAATGGTGATGTGATCTACTACTAGCTAATACTAACACAAACATGGAATATAATAAAATTAGAGTAATATAAATAAAATAAAGTAAAACTTCCTAGATGATTATTAATGGAATGCTCTATATAGTTGTTATGCAGTTAATGTTTTCATTGTGTCGAAATGAAGATATCAGTTAATTTGGATTTAAATAATTATAGCGATTGACTGCCCCTGACATGACTGGAAAGTGAGTTTCATGCTCTGGTCATAGATATTGTGTAAGATTCAGAGTATAGACATGTCCTGTGCTGTGGTATCAAAAGTAAAGAAGAGTCTTGTGATCTTGTTCCTAAATTGTGATGAGCCGATACATTTTGAAAACGTGTTGTTAAATAACTTAGTAAATATGTGTGCAGAATTTGGAATAGTAAGGTATGTGAAGTTCTTCTGTCATTTAGGCGTAGCCATGTTAAGGCCTGAAATGAAGGAGACACGTGGTCATAGCGACAGAGATTGAATATAAATCGAATGCACGCATTATGAGCACGCAGTAGTCTGTCAGACAGATCAGTTGTCAGATTAGTTTGTAATATGTCACAGTAGTCGAAGTGTGGCATTATAAGAGTCTGTACAAGTATTTGTTTTAATTTTGTAGGAAGGAAGTTTTTAAAACTATTTAGGGAGTGAAGAATTGAGAACACTTTCTTGCAGGTATTAATTCACCTGGATTTTCCAGTCTAGGAGTTGGTCCATATAGATACCCAGATTTTGTACTACTGAACTGTAGGGGATGTTTATGTCATTTAGGAGAATGACAGGGATATTTTCTTAATTTATAATGCTTTGGATTCGCCGATGTCCTATAATTATGCACTGTGTCTTGTCAGCATTTAGATTAACTCCATGTTTCCTCGACCATTGGGAAATTAAGTCTAGGTCACTATTTAATTTGTCTAGTGTGTCATGTACATCGTCAGGATGGGAGTGAATGTAAATTTGCAAATCGTCAGCGTATAGGTGATGTCAACAATAGGTAAGTCTAGTGGATATATCGTTAATATAGATAGAGAACAGAAGTGGTACTAACACTGAACTTTGTTGGACGCCACCCTTCAGTGATAGTCAGGATGAGGAAAGTTCTGCATTGGATACACATAGCTGGCGATCATGAAGATAGGATCCAAGCCAGTTTACAGCATTGTCCGAAAGATTCAGAGCGCGTAATTTTGCTATTAATATGTCAGTGTCAGTAGTGTCGAAAGCTTTACTGAAGTCCATTGTCATATGGCCACTGTCCATTGCTTCCCGCGCATCTTCGGTAACTTTAAGAAGTGCGGGTGCCGTACTATGGCCTGTCCTAAAACCTGATTGGTGTGGGTCGAGTATGTTATGTGTGTTAAGGTAATCAGTTAATTGTCCATGAACAATGCGTTCCAAGGCCTTAGATAGGCCTGGGAGGATGCTGATTGGTCTGAAGTCGTTTGATGTTACAGGTAATTTAATTTTAGGGATTGGTCTGACTATAGCTTTTTCCCAGAGTTCGGGGTAAGTTGAGGTTATGATTGAGGCATGGGTTACAGTTGGGAGTATGACATGGAGTATTTTCTTTAAAAAGACTATACTTATATTGTCTAAACCTTGTGTCTTAGTTCTAATGCGATCCAGGGATAGTTTAACGTCGATTGGCATTATATAGAAAAGAAAATGTTTTCTCGGGAAGGAGTGGGTATGGATAGGAGCTCATCTATAGTTTGTTGTTTGGTCGTAGTGTTTATGTTACGTGTGCCGTACGAGGTGAAATGTTGGTTTAGATCGTCCAGTGATATGTTAATACTCTCTCCTTTGGTTGTCGGCTGCCGTAGACCCATTGATCTAATACGATTCCACATATCACTTGCATTTGTGTTTGGATCAATCTATGAGCATACCGCAACTTAGCGTTCCTAATGATTTGATTAGTTTTGTTTCTTAATGTCTTATATTGTCTTAAGTTAGCGTCACTTTTGTCCCGTCTATATTTTCGAAAGGCTGCATCCCTCTCAGCCATCAGTAGTCGAATTTCGTGGGACATCAGGGAGCTGGGGATTTAGTAATTCGTCTAGTCTTCAAGGGGGCATGTTTGTTGTAAAGTTCTAATATCATATTGTTGAATTTAAGCAATTTTTCTTCAATTGTGCCTAGGGTCCAAATATCATGCCACGGCATCTCGATAGCGTCTGCAATTAGAGCTTGCTGGTTAATATTTTTTTTAATTTTGGTACGTCAATGCTTTAGGAGGAGTCCTAGGACACTGGAGAGAGTATTCGATATATATGACGTCATGGTCTGATATGCCGGAGGGAGATATTTGTCCATAGTTTATAGTTTTCTGTGAATTTGTCGTGGCTATGATATCTATAAATGTCAATACTAATAAAATTCATTGTTAAAACCGTTGGGGTGGAAAGTCATAAAATAAAATAAACCTTCTTAGGTAAAATCCGTCGTCCTCAACATATAAAATATGTAATATTTATGCCTGTAGGCCTTTCAGAACATCCGTTCCATCTTCAGCAGGTCACTCTTCAACTATCAACCATCATACTGGATGTTGTAGCGAAGAGTGACCTGTTGAAGATGGAACGGATGTTCTGAAAGGCATACAGGCATAAAGATTACATATTTTATAAGTTGAGGACGACGGATTTTACCTAAGAAGGTATATTTTAATTTATTTTATGTTATGATCTATTAATGTATCAGTCGTTGATGTGTTAAGGGAGCAAAGGAGATTACGAGTATTTGATAATAAAGTTCTTAGCAAAATTTTTGGACCTAAGAGAGATGAACAGACAGGTAAATGGAGAAGACCACTAACAGTTAATTACATGGTCTTTATAGGAAGCCAAATATAATATGAACAGTTAAGTCTCGTGGGTAGGACATGTGGCACGAATGGGGGAATGAAAGACGTGCATGGAAACTTCTTGCAGGAAAACCATAGGAAAACGCCCAGTTGGTAGACCAAGAACGAGGTGGGATAATAATATTAACTATGATTTGGGGGAAGTAGATTATACAGGGAATGAATGGAACACATTAGCTCAGGGTAGGGATGTGTGGAGAGCTTATATCCGCGCGGCCGTAAACTTATGGGTTCGATAGTGCCAGTAAGTTATACATAAGGAAGAAAATTAAATGTTTGCTGTGGGATACCAGAGTGGCGCAGTTGGGGAGCGCGCTAACTTATAGAATTAGAGGTCTTGGGTTTAAATCCCGGCTCAGGCACTTATTTTTCCTTTCATAATTATCAAATCCCGGTTCAGGCAATTAAAAAATAAAAGCCTGAACTGGGATTTGAACCTAGGACCTATAACTTGTTACGTAGTGCACTACCACCTACGCTATACAGGCATCCTAGCTCAAACTT
Source organism: Diploptera punctata (assembly GCA_030220185.1). Classification (NCBI taxonomy): domain Eukaryota; kingdom Metazoa; phylum Arthropoda; class Insecta; order Blattodea; family Blaberidae; genus Diploptera; species Diploptera punctata. The sequence goes on along the minus strand of JASPKZ010001234.1, from coordinate 427,222 downwards.
TTATTTTTCCTTCATATATATATTCTTTATCACGAGGGCTAGCCATAACTCGGCCTCATAGCCCTCTTGTAAGCTTCTATAAGAAGTAAGCAAATTAAAGAGAATTTTGACTTTTTAGCAGTGACGCTTCTTTATTTCGATTTATAATTACATTTTGACATTTAGCAATGAAGATCAAATATTATATGAAAAGAAAAGTAAATTCCTGAACCAAGATTTGAACCCAGGACCTCTAACTTGATACGTAAGTACGCTATCGACACATCCTAGCACAAACATTTATTTTTCCTTTATATATATATATATATATAATATATATATATATATATTATAATTAAATGTTTAACATTGAGCAATGCAAGCTTAATATGGTATGATAAGAAAAATAAATGCCTGGACGGGATTCGAACCCGGATCTCTGAGTCTGTACCTCAGCGTGATATCCATTACACTACCAGGCGAATCCAATTCAAACACTTATTTTTCTTATATATGTATTATACTCTCCATTATTACTAGATGTCGCGAGAACACTGTCTTCACTGCCATCTAGTAGCTGACTATAACAAGTAAGCAAATTAAAGAGAATATTTATTTTACTTTATAGCAGTGACGCTTTATCGATGTTATAATTAAATGTTTAACATTGAGCAATGCAAGCTTAATATGGTATGATAAGAAAAATAAATGCCTGGACGGGATTCGAACCCGGATCTGTGAGTCTGTACCTCAGCGTGATATCCATTACACTACCAGGCGAATCCAATTCAAACACTTATTTTTCTTATATATGTATTATACTCTCCATTATTACTAGATGTCGCGAGAACACTGTCTTCACTGCCATCTAGTAGCTGACTATAACAAGTAGGCTAAGCAAATTAAAGAGAATATTTATTTTACTTTATAGCAGTGACGCTATAAAGTAAAATAAATATTCTCTTTAATTTGCTTACTTGTTATAGTCAGCTACTAGATGGCAGTGAAGACAGTGTTCTCGCGACATCTAGTAATAATGGAGAGTATAATACATATATAAGAAAAATAAGTGTTTGAATTGGATTCGCCTGGTAGTGTAATGGATATCACGCTGAGGTACAGACTCAGAGATCCGGGTTCGAATCCCGTCCAGGCATTTATTTTTCTTATCATACCATATATATATATATATATAAAGTTAAACTTACGAGTATTTCATACTCTGACCCTCTTACTAACAATCCATACATAACTTTTATACACATCTCAGTTGAAAATTCTTACTAATAAACACTGTATTAGCTGTTCAGTGTATAATATGTGTACAACTTTACATGGGAATCGTTATACATGCCTTCAGCCTTGTTTAAGGATTGTATAACTAGACAAAATGTCGGACTCCAAGATCAAATTATTGTTTTCCTATGATATTGAAGAAAGTTTCCTTAAATTTAACGCAAAATGCAATATTTTAACGACTGTTTGATGGATGCACAGGACAAAAATAATATTAATAAAGCTCTGGGTAGGAAAATAAAGGCATCATAAAATGCCTTTTGTTACACTCATTCTCGATTAGGCCTAATAATATTTTTAAATTGAACATTGATTCACAAAAGAATAAGTTCTACAACAATTGCTGTAGACAAGATTTAACTTGAATGTAGTTTAAATGCTTCATAATATTATTTTAACAAAACTTATTTTCATCATTAAAACATAATACACATTCCGAAATAAAAATGAATTTAATTGTAGAGGTACTATTATCGCAGCAAACCACATGTTAGCTTCATAGTCTTGTGGTTAGAACTTCGGACTACAGTCCGTGGGGTGCTAGGTTCGATTCCCGATCAAACTGCAATGATTTTTTTTTCTTGCCTAAAGCGTTATTCTGTTGTCGGTAACATTTTATACTATTTTGAACGTTTTCTAAACGCATCTTAAAACACTGCATATAATTCAGAAGTAATGGGAAAAAATTGTATTAGTTTCCAAGAATTGTACGAAATTCTTGATGTCAGATGGCAGCATATTATCTGTGAAACTAATTCTTCGATATATTTGACATTGCGTAAAGGAGAATGTAAATACATTAAAAGACAATTATTTTTCCCGTACCTCACCAATTAGGGAATCTCTATTTATTCTTATCCATACTCATTTCTTACACAATCACTAGTTGATGCTGTTTTATTTCTGTTACAAACTGCGCCTAATATTGTTCTGACGTCATAGTGATGACGAATATGTGACGTATTGTGTATAATGGTTTTATTGTCATATAGCTCCGGCACAACGTTTATTAGTAAGGAAATTATACATGATCTACATAAGGCTTATACATTGTATAACTAAACAACTGATGAAAGCCTGTATAAGAGATTTTTATTAGTAAGACTGTATATCTATTTTCAATATCTTCCATCTTATAAAATGGCGAAAAAATAGAACATTGCAGTACCATGTATTGCAATATTCACAAAACGGGTTACATTTTCACCAACATTGCATATTTAGTAATTTTACAATTAAACATGAAAGGGTACTCAACACAAATGACGCTGACACAATACGTTCTTATCAAGGGTAGTTATTTCACTCTACAACTAACTAAAATGATTAAGCTTGTTCTCATGGAAATGTTTAAAAAAATCAAATATTGAACGATATCATTATTTCACACCGAAAATTACCACGAAAAAAGTATATATATATATATATATATATATATATATGGTATGATAAGAAAAATAAATGCCTGGACGGGATTCGAGCCCGGATCTCTGAGTCTGTACCTCAGTGTGATATCCATTACACCACCAGGCGAATCCAATGCAAACATTTACCTTTCTTATATATGTATTATATTCTCCATTATTACTAGATGTCGCGAGAACTCGGTCTTCACTGCCATCTAGTAGCTGACTATAACAAGTAGGCAAATTAAAGAGAACATTTTTACTTTATAGCAGTGACGCTTTATCGATGTTATAATTAAATGTTTAATGTTAAGCAATGCAAGCTTAATATGGTATGATAGGAAAAATAAATGCCTGGACGGGATTCGAACCCGGATCTCTGAGTCTGTACCTCAGTGTGATGTCCATTACACCACCAGGCGAATCCAATTCAAACATATATATATATATATATATATATCACTGTGGTCTCGAGGTAGCGTGCTGCTTTGTCACGTAGCGGGCCCGAGTTCGATTCGCGATACATGGAGTTATATGTCGCTTTGGCAATGCGAACGTCACTTTTCCGCAAATATAACAAAAGTTGTGTAGACTATACACACAATTTCGTGGCATTTTAGCTTTTATTACACTGCAATCTTAACTGCGTATAATTTAAATAATATATCTAAGAAAATATAGACATATCACACATGTGTTCTACAAAACAAAACTGCACATCTTTATAACTTATACACCAAGGCACAAACCACTGTTCACTCATGAAATTCCACTTCAACTGATTTCACAACCAGTTCGGGTACACACTGACCCTTTAAGATAAATCTTATCTATATTATACAGCTGTCACTGTCTATGGTGTTTCCTTGACTTCACACTGACTACAATATTCACAGTATATGCAGTAACATTAGGCATGCTGATAATTTAAAAACCAGACCACTGCCATCAATTTGTCATATTCGTAATTAGGAGTTTCATATTAATATAAAATGATCACTTTTACTTCCGTAACTTTTTGAATGTTGTCCAGTGTTATCAATAATACAATAACAAAAAAAACTGGATAAATGTAATATAAATACCAGTTCAAATGCAGTGATTTTGACATTTATATAGAGGGTCTTACTTGGTCTACTATTGTATTTCATTTTTGGCGCGATAGTACGTTTTGTCGTACTTACAGCAATGACGACCATAACTGAAAGTTCAACTTCCTATATTTCGGGATTGCCAACCTAAATAACTATACTGTAATAAAATAAATGTACTGTAACATTACATATTACAAACCGCGTGTGGGAAGTAAAACCACTGCTCTCATGTATACTACATACAATGTATATACAAAAAATAACCAAAAGGTAGTGTTGATATATATTATACGAAACAAATCACTGCATTTTAAATGAACTAACATTATTTGAAACGATACAAAACAATAAATACTTACTTGTCGCCATTTTATCACTAATTGGTCTCATGGTCTCCAATAGTTTCAACTAATAAACATTGCCCACACTGTAAACGTTAGTTAATTATTTATAATGAACGCAAATATTTCCATCAAAGATATTATTTTACTATTATTTATTATTTTGAAAACACCATCGCGCAAATAATAATGTTCAACGCACGTTTGTGAAATGATATTCAGAATCTCGTAAATTAAAAACCTCCCTATCGCTCGGTTTTTAAACATTTTCCTGGCTTCTGTAAATATCACTTCCCAACTTATCATCGTAATATACTATAATAAAGTGTTAGATCAGTAAAGCATGTTACATGGTATTGTAGGCTAATCTTCTATTTCCTAGACGTTTTTCTTTTAATCGTAAAGAACTCAAAAGAGTCAGAGCATGACATAAAAGTAATATACTGAGAACTGCACTTCTTAACGATCAACAGTAAGTACAAGTGTAGAGATGTGGTAACATCAAGCACACTAGTTGTTTTCCAGTGTCTTGCATATAGAGAACTGTATGTAGTTGTTGGGAGGGTTAATGGTGTGTGTGAGGATGAAAAGCGAGGCGGGGCGATTTATCAATCAGGACAACAATAACGCTACTATCAAGAGAGCGACGTGGAAAAGGGCACAAGCATACACTTGTCATGCACATAAATATGCTTTTAGTTTCAACCTATCTGCTACAAGCGGCAAAGTGTGGGCATCGCACCACATCACAATACCTCAGCTAAAGACCTCAAATCGCGCCCTCCGTCCAAATTCAACCAACGCACAATGTTTTCTAAACTCACCTGTAATTAAGATTATAAAATCAGTAAAAATTCAAATTAAGTTATTGCAACGGTGCATGGAATAGATCAAATTATCACATTTGAACGATACAGTAATATATTACGATGCGAAGTTGGGAAGTGGTTTTTACAGAAGCGAGGAAATGTTTAATTTCCGATATTCTGTAAAACACTTCACAAACGTGCGTTGTACATTATTTTTTTGCGCCATGGTGTTTTGAAAACAATAAATAATAGTAAAATAATAGCATCTTTGCTGGAAATATTTGCGTTGATTATAAACAACTGACTATCTTTAACAGTATGGGCAATGTTTATTAGTTGAGACTTAGGCCGTGACACCAATCAGTAATAAAATGGCGGCAAGTACGTATTTACTGTTTTATATTGTTTCAAATAAAGTTCAGTTCATTTAATATGCAGTGATTTGTTTCATATAATGTATATTAATACTACCTTTTGGAAGTATTTTTGTATACATAAAGGGCAGTGGTTTCACTTCCCGCACGAGTTTTGTAATTTGTAATATTACGTACAGTTATTTAGGTTGGCAACCCCTAAATGCAGGAAGTTGAACTTTCAATCATGGTCGTCATTGCTTAAGTACGACAAAACGCACTATCCCACAAAAAAAATATAGGCTATATAATACCAGTACCATACCGGGTAAATACATACTTCCAATAAAAATTTTGTTTTTCTCGGGATTCGTCCAGTTTTCTCCTGTCAGAAACTCCATTCATCCACTTCTCCTGATTCATGACATCCATTTCGTTTCATTCTATTTAATCTGCCCCTGAGACGATGTGAGATGCCCAGATAGCAGGCATCCTTGTATACCACAGACCTGACATTACGTCGGGCACGAGGAAGATTTTTTACTTTAAATAAATCATCAACTTCACGGTTCTGGCATGTACCAGTTCTTCATTCCATCGCCTCCTTGGTCTTCCTTGGGATCTCTTGCCTACAAGTGCATATTTCCAAGCTCGCTTAGGGGTATTCGGCTTTCATTCCATTAAGATGTTAAGTACATTTCGTTCTGCATTTTTTAACTTTATCTAGGAGGAGTGTATAATAATAATAATAATAATAATAATAATAATAATAATAATAATAATAATAATAATAAATATTTATATACAGAATTTTAATGTTTACACATGTTTCTGTGCCTAAAGTTTTATTTTTCTTCTCCACTCGTCTCCATCCATCCACTCCATGTCCTCCAACCCTCTTGTTCTCATTCCAGTTCTTATTTCTCGTATCTAACGAGTTTGGATATCTTTCTTTCCCTCTTCTTCCAGATGGACACTATTCCAATGTTTTCCTGGTTAACCTTTCTTCTTGCATTCGTCGTACGTGCCCATACCAATTTAATTGCTTATATCTTATATAATAATCTACTATTGAATAACTAATATTAATTTTTTCTCGTATGACAGAATTTGTTTTTTTTCTAATTTTGAAATCTTGCTGTTCTCCTCAAGAAGTCCATTTCCATCGACATCAGTTTTTGTTGAATTTCCAAACTTCAATAATAATGATAATAATAATGATAATAATAACAATAATAATAACAACAACAATAATAATAATAATAATAATAATAATAATAATAATAATAATAATAATAATAATATAGTCTAATGGTTCTTTAGAACTGTTGAAAATTTATAGGTAGATAGGTATTAGACCTAATTATATCCAACTACTTTTTTAAAAGCTCAGGTCATTAGTGACGCAATCCAAGTATGGTGGATCCTGCACCAGAGTCACTAAGAAAAAAATCTAAGTTACAGCTGGCAATGGGACCCAGAACACTGGCATATCAGTTGCATTTGGACAAGACGTACGAATACACACAACTGTAGTCATATACAGGCTATACGTATGCATCCAAAAATCTGAATAGAGATGTACAAAGGTTTAAAAACAAAATTAAACTAAAAACCATTACGTTGTATACTGAACTGCGAAAAGCTAAGTTTTGATAATGAAAGGAGCCCAATATGAAAAGATCGACAAACATTTTATTTAGTACATAAAAAAGTGAGAAACTCTTGAAGCGAGATTTGCCGAATTAGGTCAAACCGTTCTTCAAACCTCTTCAAACCACAGGCAAGGAGCTTAACTCGTATACTTTATCCGCTCTTAGAGTGACCTTAACATAAACAAACGTCAATTGTATCCTTCCGCCATTCGCGGCACAATTACTGTCACATTGACAGAGAGCACTTGTTAAGTATATAAGACATATGATCATTGATTGGGGTAGATTACAAGAAAGCTGGTGAGATTGTTGACTGAAATTGTGAAATACATTCAAAATAACTGTTTTTTGACCACTAGTCAAAGGCTTGCCAGACTTGTGTTTTAAAATTGTAGTTGCGACACAGTAACAGAAGACTCGACAGCTTCAGACATTTTGTTGTATCAGAATCGACTGAAGCATGACTCGAATGCATCATCCTTATGCAATAAACTATTTTAAGTTGTAATTATTTATTAGGTATATTTTTAAATATTTTCTGTGTTTTGGATATTATTAATTTCATTAGCGAAGAATAACAAGTATATTCAGAGAACATATTTTTTATTTAATGAAGGGAACTGCTTTTTCGCGTACTTATTGCTTCTAAATCGTAAGTCAGTGCCCATGACAATGAAATTCGAGCAGGTCACATGGTTTTGTTTTGATGAGGATCACTGTGTATATATGTGTGTATTGTTTACACATGCTAGAGTGTTACACAGAAATAGATTGGAATAACTTGTTTTGAGTTTATGAGAGGAGTTGGATTCAAGAAGAAGAGTGAACTGATTAAAGTAAGTAGTTTGCATGTGATTACAATTCCGCTCACACATTATTCTCTCTGGCGCATTAAAGCAACTCACAAACTTTCTCTAATCTTCCCTTTCTTCTGATTTCGAACCTGCTGCATACTGATTACAGTAATCACATTAAGGCCTGTACTTCCTATATTAAGTTATTCAAATGTCAACTTTAAATATTACAATCTGATACGACAAAATCCACTATTGACACAACAGCTGATTTTGTCAATAATTAAAAGAAAACTTAAAAAGTTGTATAATAATAATAATCTTTACATACAAAATTACGACACTATAACACTGTAATTAAACCAGAATGCCTCTATGGAGCAAAAACATTAATTTTGAACAGAAAAAAAGATATCGAAAATATAGTGAAAAAAGAATGCAAAATTATAAGAAAAGTTTTAGGTCCAGAAGTCTAGGTGAAGCATTTAGACTCAGAAGTTAAAAGGAAATAAAAATATATATAGAGACATTCATAGTGATATTAGAAAACGAAGGTTAAAATTGTATGGCCATATTAAACGAATGAACTCAAACAGGCTTACAAAACAGATAATGGAATTCTACGAAAACAGAAGTAAAGCTCCAGTGGATACTATGAAGTGGATTGATGAAGTCAAAAAGGACTTAAACTTGGCAGGAATTACTAAAGAAGATATCCCAAACAGACATATATTTAGAATTAAGGTGAATAAATCGCAAGTTGACCAAGAGGACAAACCGAATAAAAAAACTGGAACAACTTGGACAGATGATAGAAAACAAGCTCATAGTAAAAGAATGAAAGAAATTTGGGCTCAAAGGAAATGCCTCTAAGTACTTTGCGTAGTCCTACATGGGCTCATCCGTAATAAAAAAATAATAATATTCTTCTTCTTCACGGTTTAGGCTTATTTACTAGCCTGTTCCGGCTCCAAATTGCTGTTGTTTCCATCGTTCTTTGTCTTCCCAAACTTCTTCTTCCTCGTGGTGAATAGCAGTATACTGCTTTTGGTATTCTATTCTATTAGAAAATAAACCAATAGAACAAGTGGTAAGATATAACTTCTTAGGTTGCGAAATGTCACACACAGCGGAAACAGAAAAATAATAAAAAATAATAATAACAAACCTCTGGAACATGTAAAAAAATTTAATTATTTGGGTTGTAATTTTACTATAAACACAAATACTGAAAGAGACGTCAATCTAAAACTGTCAAGATTTCAAATGATGTGTGGAACTATACATAAAACATTAAAGAACAAAACAAGAAGAGATACTAGATTGAAGTTTTATAAAACATTGGCAGTTCCTGCATTACTTTATGGGAGTGAAACTTGGGTAATAACAAAAAAATTACAAAGTAGAATACAAAGTGTAGAAATGAACTTCCTTAGAACAACAAAAGGCTGGACAAGAATGGATCGGATAAAGAATGAAGATATAAGAACAGAGTTAAATATATATCCATTAAATGATAAAATCAAAGGATATAGAGAAAATGGTTTAGACATGTAGAAAGAATGAACGTAACAAGATTAACAAAAGCAGCATTTACTAACAAATCAAGAGGTTCAAGGAATGTAGGAAGGCCAGTGAAAAGATGGACGGAACAACTGTGAGGCGAAACAGGCATTTTGCCTAGCCCGTGAAGTGAATAATAATAATAATAATAATAATAATAATAATAATAATAATAATAATAATAATAATAATAATAATAATAATAACAATAATAATAAATGTTTTGCTATCTACAGTTTATCCATCCATAGTAATTCTGCCCGAAGGCAGGTCCTTCACTGCAATCATAGCATTTTCATGCTATGTTTGCAGCTTTACTAGGGAATTGTGTAGGTGTGGTAGCTTCCCGTTGCTTTCCACACCGGTGAAGGATGATGATAATGGTAAGGATGATGATTATGTTGACCATATGATTTCGGGGACCGTTTCGGCCTTAAAGTTTTCCTGACATTTGTCTTACAGGTGAGAAAAAACCCCGATAAAAACCTCACCCAGAAAAACTGCCCCGACCGGGGATCGAACCCGGGCCCGCTGCGTGACAAGGCAGCACGCTACCTCGTAGACCACAGCGGTGAATCTACAGTATATACTATGTCAATTATGAAAGGTTAAAAACATAAAAAACAATTTATACTATAAACATAATAATAATAATAATAATAATAATAATAATAATAATAATACAGATTACTATAAATTAATATTTTTGCACAGAAAACCAATCCACTTTTAAGATGATTTTATTAATTTTAGCATTTCCTTAAATTAGTAACATTATCCTGAAATTAGTCCACCGCTGTCGTCTCGAGGTAGCGTGCTGCCTCATCACGCAGCGGGCCCGGGTTCAATTCCCGGTCGGGACAGATTCCAGGGCGAGGTTTTTTTTCGGGGTTTTTTCTCACCTATAAGGCAAATGTCAGGAAGCTTAGGGCCAACGGTCCCCGAAAATCACGGCCATCATTATATTCCTTATCATCATCATCATCATCATCATCATCATCATCATCATCATCATCATCATCATCATCCTTCACCGATGTGGAAAGCAACGGGAAGCTACTACACCTGTAATTACCTAGTTAAACATGCAAAGCATAACATGAAAATGGCAGTGAAAGAACTGTCCTAGGACACAATACTGTAGAATAAAATCTTGAAATTAAAATTTATTAAATTTGTCAATTCTCAAACTTAAGAATTTAATGGAATCAGATACAAACGTATTACCTAACTCACTGACCCTATTGAACCCTTTGTCGCACGAACATAAGCTCTACATACAAGCCTTTTGGACTTTAAGCCTTGTGTCCCGAGTCTGAAGACTTTCAGACTAGTAAAATAATCATAAGCCTGAGTAAAAAGACCTCTGTGCAAAATTTACCAACCATTTCCCATTCAGTAATACCTTAGTTACCTACTAGATGTCTCATCGAGGTGCTAAGCCGACCCCTTATCACTCGCTAAACATCTATGTGTAAATGAATGTAACTAAATAACTTGGTCAATAAGTTCACATTAGGGAGCGTTCTAATCCCGGCACAGGTAAGGAAAGGGCTTAAGAAGAAGAAGATTATAATGTTTATTATTATTATTATTATTATTATTATTATTATTATTATTATTATTATTATTATTATTATTATATGGGAAGGTTAAAGTTACAGTTGTGTCAGCGATTTGCATTAGCATTACAATTTTAATCATTGTAGGTATATACATTTAGCTCAATTCAATTCTCTATGTTAAATTTTGATTCAGGTGACATCCCTAAAATTGTAACATTACAAACTTTTTTTTCTAGAACTTATTACAATTACGTATATGTTACGTTATGTTAATATATTTTTTTTTAAATGTAACTTGTACGAGTGTAATTTTAGTCCGTCCACATGCACTCCGGAGAGATTTCGTGAACACTCGAGCTACTAGCATTGTTCCTTCTTGTCTCAAAAAATTCCCATCCCAATGGGTATCTTACTGGAATCCCTAATCAGAAGGATGATGTACTACCACGTAAGCCAGCAAGGTGAACACAAAGAAAACTTATAACTCTTAAAGGTAACTAAACAATGGGAGGTACATATGTCATTGTAGCACACAGTATGTGATATCCGGGTCCTCGACGTGGGTGATGTTTGTTCACTGAGCAACATGATTCCTTATTCACCCTCGACACCCCACCATTACACCGGTCAACTACCTTGTCCACAATGGCTTTCCGTTCTCTTTATGGTAACCAAGTCCTCAAGAATTCAATATTTTTTTATAAATAAATAAATATCCCCAAATCGTGTCCAACTCAGGGTCGGGTCGAGGAATGAGATGAGATGAAGCCTCTATATTTATAGAGGTTTATGAACGATAAGGGTGCCGGACGAGCACTCCTGACGCAACATCACAGGAGTGGATGAATGAAATGAAACGAAATGGATGAGTTGAGTATGGAGAAATGATGGAATGAAATTTGTGGCAGGAAAAAACGGGAGAACCCCGAGAAAAACCTTCCCAAGCTCCGTTTCGTTCACCACGAAACCAATATGAAGTGACCGAGTCTCGATGTCGGGACCCCAGAGGTGAGAGGCGAGCGTCGAACCGCTTGCGCCAAGGAGCCGCCATTTTTCAAAATAAGTAAAATGAATTTTCATTATCTCATTAAATTTCATTTTTAAACTGTAAATTTTACGAAATTTGATATAGGCCTATCCTAAATACTTAATTTATCAAACAACTCAAGACCTTCCTCGAATAAGAATGTATATTCTACAGTGTTCTGCCCTAGGGCAGGTCTTTCACTGCAATCGTGGCATTTTCATGCTATGCTTTGCAGCTTTACTAGGTAATTATAGGTGTGGTTGCCGTTGATTTCCACACCGCTGAAAGATGATATTGATGACTAGATGACGTTAGGGGACCTTTTGGGTCTTAAAGCTACCCGACATTTGTCTTACAGATGAGGAAAAATCTCGGAAAAAAACCTCATCGGGGAAGCTTGTCCCGACTGGGGATCGAACCCGGGCCCGTTGCGTGACAAGGCAGCATGCTATCTCGAGACCACAGCAGTGGACAATAAGAATGTAATCAATAATTTTGTGTGACATTTATTTTTGATGTAGGCCTAATACTATCTTAGAGCCAAGTTCAATCGAGTTGTAAATGATGACACGCAAATAGCAGTATGCGAACTACCTACAGAGAAAATTGGGAAAGTCTACAAAAGTAACAGGAATACTGCATTAATTTTAGCATCTAATAATAATTAGTTTCGCAGAAATGTATGATTAGGCCTACATCCTTTTTCGAGAGAGCTCTTCAATTAATTACTACCTACCTACGGTCGGACCTAGCAGGACAATATCTTGTAAATCCCATGATAGGACTGAAGTCCTACAAAAGAAAGCAGGGGAAATTATGAAAAAAAGAAAATACACAGCGAGTTGACTGCGTGGAATCGTTTCAGTCACGTTTTCAGCGGGCCACAATTTACAAACCCGATGTCGACCAACGTGACTGAAGTTTCCCTCAGTTATCAACGCAAATAGTCATCATCATCGGCTTTACATTCCTTGCTTTTAGGGCAATTTCTACATCAAAAATTAAAAAGATAACTGCAATTAAGAAGAATCGCAGGGAAAATGGTAGGCGGGCAGAGGTTTTAGGGTCAAACCCGCATTCAAATGGAGAGGATTTTTCTCGGTCTTCAATTATTTTTTTGATAAAATTGAGGCTAAACTTATTACGATTGTAGATAAAATAATAATGAATAAGGTTATAATTATCATTATAAAGATTATTTATCTTGTAAATACAAACTTCGCTCATGATTAATCGAACGTCATTCTTATCTATCCTCAGCCGTTTACTCCATCTTATCATTCCCAATTTTCTCAAATATTACACCAAAACGTCCGACTAACTCAATCTCAGCCTACCCACTATTTGCCTTCTTCCTGATTTAACCATAATCTAACATTTTATTTCAATTCATCCTTAAGATATAGGCCTATGAACGTCGCAACCACTGCAGTATTTCAATTGTTGATATATCAAGAAAATCAAGTAGTCAAGATGAATTACAATTTCATCACCGGGAAACATTTCATAGTAATAAAAAAATCTTAATAGAACTATCATTGACATTTTTCTATCTATCTTCGGGTTTTTACAGCTACTGCCGTCTTCCCGTTCCAAACCTCCAAAGCCTACGATCTTGGGCATCTTCAATGCTTAGCCCTCTTGCTTGCATTAATGTCTTCATGTTTTCCTTCCATGTTAACTTTGGTCTCCCTGTTTTCTTCTTTCTGGTCGGATGCCATTAATATAATTGCTTTGGCCATCGCTCATCTTCCATTCTTAAAACATGCCCTAACCACTTTAATTTCTTCTCCTCAATTCTTTCAATTATGCTTTTTTCTGCTTCCATTATGTTTCTAATTTCCGTATTTGTGACATGTTCTAATTTTCACTTTCTGGCACTTCTGCTTAAATAATCCATTTCTAGAGCTATTAGTCTATTCTTGTAGTACTTATTGATTGTCCATACCTCACTTCCATACATTGCAACAGATTCCACCAATGTTTTACCAATATATTTTATTGTGTCTTTCCAAATATGCTTATCCCACCATATGGAATTTAACGATGATATTATTTTGCTACTCAATTCAATTCTATGTTCTATGTTCTCTTTGCGTATACCTTCAATGCTATCCATAATTATTCCCAAATATATAGTTTGTTTCACTTACTTTATTTGGATTCCTTCTTCCAATTGGCATTATTTAAATGTTTTAATATGTTTTTACAAACATTATTCCCTGACAGAAGTTAATAATAATAACAATAAATAATCCTTTTTTACAAATTTAAATTACCAAATTCTAAATTCCAATTTCGATTAAAAATATTTTAATTGGGAATCATATGTTTCACACCTTTGATTTAATTTTTTTTTGTTTATTCAGTACATTATTTTGTTTTTGTTTTTATAAAGGCCATTTATAAATTAGTAAAAAAAACACATAGGCCTACGTACAAAATTTTCATAAGTAATGCCACGAGTGATTTCCAATTTATCTAGGGAATTTGGAAATCAAGACTGGCATTTGTTACGACTACTTAACGAATAAAATTAAGCTGTTTACTCACAAATCATTATTTAACTATAGTTATTTTTAAATATGTATATATTTAATGTAAACGGCGATGTTTGAAAACAAAGGAGAAACGATTGGTACCCTTCACTTGCTTATTTTGTTCATCACTGCAACCACATCATAATATTACTTATTGCCAAAGGATCGCAATGTTGTAAGAATGCACCCTAGTGGAGAAATTTACAACCAACGTTATAGGCATTAATTAATTTGATGTCCTATGTTAATTATATTTTTCTGCAACGTCATTTCCTGGAAAATAATTCGTTTAAGAAAATGCATACAGTGGTTTCTTTTTTGTTTTGTTTTGTAGTATAATCAATTGTTACAAATATTTTTATATTAACTTCCGCATGCGCTATGTGCTGACATTCATGCACTGTATATACAATCTGGTAGCCGTATTTCGTGGATAGTCAGTCACAGCAAAATAATGCTATGACCTATTCAGAAAGTTAAAAAGGAGGTGCTTTCTTTATTATGATAAACTTCAGTTGGTAAATTTTATACGAAACACGACTGTGATTGGTTGTAAGTAAAAAATCATTGAAATGTGATTGGTCATTGACTCCTATTTGTGGCATGAGTTAAATAGTCTTAGTAATGGTAACTACGTATTCGTAGTATAAACAACCATACAAAATGGAATGTCGAATGTCTTGAAATTTATCTCACACAAGGAGAATGAAACGTTGACTTGAATAAATTGAATAATTTGATTGAGATAACGATTAATTATTTTTCGTTTAATTACTTTGATTCTATGCAGAATACACAATACAAGCACAATAAAAATAAATTCACAGCCTACAATAACTGGAATACGGAGGGAGGGGATAGTGCAAGAGGGTGCAGTTGAAAACAGATTTCTTTGTTATTGATTTCGTACATCTCAATGATGGATAAATCACATTGGAAGAGAAAAATTATACGCTCAGACCGGGATTTGAACCTGGGACCCTTGGTTCTCTAGACCAAGTGCTCTACCAAATGAGCTACCTGAGCAAGTACCGATCTAAACGCAAATCTTTCTCTATATACATTGTAATTCCCGTCCACCAAATGCTATGAAGCCAGTACAGAAATCAATAATAAAAACATGGAAAAAGCCGTACTGGCTGTATTGTATAATTCCCAAATATGTCTTCTTAATAAAGGAGCCGCCATTTGCAAGATAGAAGCATGGCTTCATAGCATTTGGTGGACGGGAATTACAATGTATATAGAGAAAGATTTGCGTTTAGATCGGTACTTGCTCAGG
Source organism: Diploptera punctata (assembly GCA_030220185.1). Taxonomy (NCBI): domain Eukaryota; kingdom Metazoa; phylum Arthropoda; class Insecta; order Blattodea; family Blaberidae; genus Diploptera; species Diploptera punctata. The sequence goes on along the minus strand of JASPKZ010001234.1, from coordinate 411,518 downwards.
TAGCTCAGTTGGTAGAGCACTTGGTCTAGAGAACCAAGGGTCCCGGGTTCAAGTCCCGGTCTGAGCGTATAATTTTTCTCTTCAAATGAGATTTCTTTGTGTTTTATGAACAAGAATTTTATATATGTACTGTGTAACAAATTTATAGAAATAATGGATACTTAATGCAGTACCTAAGTACAACATTATGTAGGCCTATAGTAGTAGAATAATAATAATAATAATAAATAATAATAATAATAATAATACTAATAATAATAATTTATTATTATTATTAAACTCTGTTTGGTGGAGCAAGAATATTACAAAAAATAGAAAATTAAAAATACGTATATCAAACCATAATTCAGAGCATTTTAACATATGATTCTGAAGTTTGGCAAATTCCTACCGGGGAAATGAAAAGAATTTTAGGTACAGAAATGGACGTTTTAAGAAGATCAGCTGGAAAATCTAGAATGGATACAATACGAAATAAAGAAATAAGGGAAATTACGGGTGTACAAGAGGAGCCTGACATCATAGAGAATATAGAAAAGAAAAGATAGAATGCCAGAGCAAAGATTGTCTAAAATTGTTATGGAATGGTTCCCAATGGAAAGGAGAAAGAGAAGAAGACCGAAGAAAACTTGGAAAGAAGGGGTACAAGCGGCTATGAATATGAGAGGATTGGAGGAAGATCAATGGATGGACAGAGAAATTGGAGTTTGGTTTCCGGAAGACGGCGGCAGCTGCCATGATACCGCATGATGATTATTATTAATTATTATTATTGTTATTATTATTATTATTATTATTATTATTACTTATTCAACAGTTTTTAAATGCATACAACATTTTCCTGTGCGCTATATTAAGTTTTGATTCTATTCCTCCATTTATCTCTATCCCTCCAGTCACCATCCTGAAGTGACCTGCCCTTCATCGACTTCACAATTTCCTCCACCCATGTCTTCGTTATAACAACAACAACAACAATAATAATAATAATAAATAATAATAATAATAATAATAATAAATAATAGTAAACAATAATATGCCAAAAGTTGATTGATAAAACATCGAAAAATATTTTGCATCCCTTTAAAAATAGCCGTGGGTGACCTTGTAACAAATGATTCTCAAAATATCCTAGAAGGGATGTTATGTTATATTTTATTATTCAGCTATAAATAAAAAAATTAAATAAGAAATGTATTTTCTGTTAACGCGTAGGTGAGAGTGTACGATACCATTAGAAAGAGTGAAAGGGGCGAAAAGACGTAAGTGGATTAGATCCCTTCTCCAGACAGTTTGGACTTAGATCGATGGAAAACACTTGTAAGTAATAGCTTCATTATTTCCATCCAATAACTTGGGACAAATCAATAAATAGTCTGATAGCTCTATTGAATTACCTGTTCTGTACTCGGGTATCAGTGTAATACTCAGTTGAATTCACATTTTTATATAAATTTATCAGAAAACATCGAACACTTCCCATAGTAAGTTAAATTCACAATTTTCTTCAAATTTATCATACTTTATGCCAATTTATGTTTTAAACTACATTCTATTAAGCTAGTGTACACAATAATTGATATATTCTCATAAATAAATTTAAAAACTGCCACTTCAATATTTCTATCCATCTATCTATAATGGCGCAGTCTATTGTTGAGCCATAGCCTCTCCTTTATAAGGAGTTACTAGACGAAGTTAATTTTTAATTACCTTATTGGCTCGTAGATGTCATGCGTGGCATTCGGTCAACACACGACCCAATGAGACATCTAACAGGCAACTAAAGTATTACTAGGACGATGATGTCAGTAAATTTTGCTTACAGGCCTCGTTATTCAAGCTTGAATATTTTTTAAGAGCATGAAACCTTCAGACTAGGGACCCACGACTTAAAATCCCTCCCGGAGGACTTGCTTTTAACCCGCGATCCTCGGAACCAAAGGCAAGGAGCATAACCACTAGTTCGTCGGGGCCGATTATCTGTTCCCAATTCCCATTACTTGACTGAGGAGGACTAGTGGTTATGCTTCTTGCCTCTTGTCTCTAGGGTCAAGGGTTCAAACACGGTCGGGGTCGATGGATTTTTTTAGGATGGGAAAAATTCAAAGGAGCAAGTCCTCCGCAAGGGACTTTAAGGCATGGGTCCCGAATCAGAAGATTTTCAGGTTCGTAAAAGATCCTTAAGTCTGAATAAAAAGGCCTCTAAGCAAAATTTACCGACGTCATCATCCAAGTATACCTTAGTTGCCTGCTACAGTCATATTCAACTCAGAAAGTTACTGTGTGTTTAGAATAGGGAACTGGGTTGCTATTTTAACAGTGTTTTCTTGAGAGAAATACTTACGTAAAACTGTAGATTACAACACTGCAGGTACATATTTGTAAGTTGTAACCGTCTAAGCCACCCCCTCTTAAAAAAACAGTTACCACTTGTCACTGAGCTCATGCAGATCTGTACTATCCTGTGTGAAAGTGTCGACTCTCATGTTTATTATAAAACTAGTTTGCATGCCGTAAAAGAAAAACTAAGCTTTTTAAATGTATAGTACATAGAGTTGGAGAAGGTATGCTAACATTGCCCCTCCTCCCCTCCGTAAATAAACAAATACCGTTATTATGAGTTTGACATCTACCCTCTGTACGTAAGGGGACACTGGCATAACCCATAAGGTCTGTAGTAACTTCCTGGGTTGAATTAGAGTGTAGGTGTCTCATTGGGTCGGTATGTTGACAGCATACCATTCATGACATCTGTGGGTAAATATGCCTAAGTAAATTAACTTGGTGTAGTAACTCCTAACAAAGCAGAGGCTAAGGTCCAACACTACGCTACGCCATTTTAGACAGCCTTTCTAAGGGGCTCTTCTCTACCCTACCTTTTGTATCTTTCAGGATATGATTCCTCGAATTGTGTTCTGGTTGTCCAAAGTTCTTTTCTCGCGGTGGTAATCAATTTAACATTTTCTCTGTCCATCCCAACTGTGTTGTCCATACTCTAGCTTCTGTAATTCATAAATATTGTCTTTATCTCATTACATAGCTTCTCTTTATGCTTGATATTTTATGTAATATGGTTTTTATAGTCATGTTCTTGAAAATCCATCTCGTTAACAGAAGTTTATTTCTTAATCTCTGTATTACACCCCAACTTCAGCTCCATATACTGTAACACTTTGGACAACACTTCTGTAATCGTGTCCAGCTCAGAGTCGGGTCGAGAGATGAGATGAAACGTGCCCCCTCATATGGCAATGGTTAAAAATCCAAGGTCGTATATCACAATTTGGTTTTACACCTAATTGTGGTAGAGTTCCAGTTCTTTTATCAAAAGAATAAAAGTTTGTGAAACTGAGGCCGTGGTTCTGATTCCGTTTGTGCAGTCGTCTGAATACCTTTCCAGAGTAACTCCCTAAAATATTTAAGTGATAAATTAAAAAGAGAAACAATGATTTAATCGAATTAAATTATGTAAATTTTCCTAATATAAATTTATATTCTGTTAATAATTCCAGTTTCACATCGGATGCACACACAACCACTAATTAATTCAGATTAAATCTTCTTCCTTCATCAGTTCAGGATTTTATTTGAGAATCGAGAATTTTCTTCTAACAAGAAAGACACAAAGTCAGGGAATTCACTTCCAAAGTATCCTAGTCAAGTTTCTTTCAGAGAGGCTATAGGGTAAAGAAAAATCAAAACGATTTTCATGAAAACTTTCAAATTCAGTAAATAATATTAACCCTTAAATTGGAAATGTATCCTATTTAGATAGAATGGTTTCGTTTATTTAATATTGTTTTTAAAACAATCATAAAACAAACGAGTAGGAATTACGTTTACGTAACATTACGCAATAATGTTTAATAATAATTTACAGTTTTACATTAATTTATTTCCCATGCGGTCCGGAACATTTAAATAACTGGCACGAGAAAATAATGTATTTACAATTTAAGGGTCAACTCTAATACCATGTTCTTCTCGACTGGGATGAGTATAATGTTATCCATAAACTGTTAACTAGGACGAGATGAGATTAAGTCCCTAATTATTCTAAAACTAGCTTCTACGCCTAAATAAATTAAATATTTGCAGTTAATTAATGATATGGTATGCACCACTACGAACGAAACAAAGCGGTTGTTAAATGTTTTATTTCAAATTTCAGGTCGGATTTAGCTGATTTTTGGATAATACATACTTCGATTTGTTTTAATACGATGTTTCGAGTTTTGTTGTGAACCATCGAAAACTGCGATCGCTAGAGCGATTTTTAAATTTTCGTTTCAGGTGAACACCTAATGGTTTTAGAACATAATAGATAACTGCTAAACACTCGCCGCATCTGAAAACGTGTGTATATAAATTTTCACGAAGATCGGTTGAACGGTTTAGAAGTCTATAAAGGACAAACATACATTCATTTTTATATACCTTAATATACCGTATTATAGATTACTAATATATGACGATGCTTTACTATCGCACATCACAATATCGGACAGAATGAAATCAGACGAAATGAATGACTTGAGTATGGAGAAGTGTTGCAATGAAGTCTTTGGCAAGCGGAAAAGATAGAAACCCCGAGAAAAACTTTCCCTCGCTCAGATTCGTCCACGACTAAGTCCACATGGAGTGGATGAGACGCGAACTCGGAAATCAGAATTGAAGAACGAGCAACATACATTTGAACCACGGAGCAGTCTAAAATGTGATTTATATCTTACTAGCTAATACCTGGCGTGCGCTTCTAGGCAGCAGTGTTTGAGATTATATTCTGAAGGTCCCTTATTCAAACCCCACTTTCAACCAATCTGATTTATTTTCTTGCAATCATGTGCAGTGGTAAACTGACGTATGTCTATGTATACCTTAACCTTAGTGAAGTAGAAGAGAAAACATTATGGTCTTAACTTGTCCGTTGCCGTGGCGTAGTTGGTAGAGTCCTTACCTTCCACTCCGACGGCCCGCGTTCGATTCCCGGCGAGGTAGGGGATTTAAATCTCCACCTTGGGTCTGGGTGTGTGTCCTATTCTTGTGTTTATATGTGAGAATACAATAAAGTTAACGAAAAGGCAAAAACTAGGAAGGCAAAAACAAGAAGGAAAAAAAAGTGTAAACAAAAAAAACTATCACGCAAAATAAATAAAAAAATAAATAGAACAAAATAAAAATAGACCACCGAGGCAGATTATGTACAGCTCTTGTTTGTTAAAAATGTTAATAGAGAATGTAGTGAAGGTACCCTTGATAAATATGGAAAGAATTAATGATTTGTAGGTTATGGGTGGCATTAGTAAATTATGCAGGCGACACCTGCAGGTAACGAATGAAGTGCAGGTATGACTGGGGACAGTCACGATTGCGGATTACGGCTCTTCTATTCGAGTGCACTCAATTCACATTCTCTTTCTTATTGGAATTATTAACTCCTACTATCAAAAAAAAAACCTTGCATGTCATACACTCTTGTTTTAATACTTCAATACCTTATAAAACTGCCGACAAATGGAACATTGCCGTAGACTTGACTGTCACATTCGCAAAAAGGAACAAACTACCACCAATATTAAAAAAAAAACACATGACAACCTTAGCACAGTAATATTATACAAGTGAAAAAATAAAGGTGTTCAATAGTATACTAATTATATGGACATAAATAATAATAATAATAATAATAATAATAATAATAATCATTTCATATCAGTAAAATCCACGGTACGCCTTGTCCTAAATTAGGAGTTTAATGTATTATTATTATTACTATTAATATTATTTTATAATATACAGAATGAAGAAAATTATATTTCAAGCCCTGTTACAGAGTATTTTATTATACGGGCCCGACTTCTCTTGCTGTTTGTTCTAATTGATTAAATGCCTGTTTTAGATGTGTGTTTCTAGCCATAATATTAACATCATCGGAATATGCTGTTATCTGAATAGATTTATATATCAAGGTTCCTACAGTATTTATGTTTAATTTCCTGATTACATGCTCTAAAACTATGTTAAATAGTAGTAGGGCCAGCCCATCTTTCAGTCCCATGTTGACTATAAAAGGGTGGTAGTTTTACTTCCAATTAAATTATTATACAATATATGTTTTATATTACTCATTGAATTTAGACTATATATATATATAATGTCCACCGCTGTGGTCTCGAGGTAGCGTGCTGCCTTGTCACGCAGCGGGCCCGGGTTCGATCCCCGGTCGGGGCAGTTTTTCTGGGCGAGGTTTTTATCGGGTATTTTCCTCACCTGTAAGACAAATGTCAGGAAAACTTTAAGGCCCAAACGGTCCCCGAAATCATATGGCCATCACCATCATCATCATCCTTCACCGGTGTGGAAAGTAACGGGAAGCTACCACGCCTACAATTCCCTAGTAAAGCTGCAAGCATAGCATGAAAATGCTATGATTGCAGTGAAGGACCTGCCTTCGGGCAGAATTACTATGGATGGATATATATATATATATATATACATATATACACACACACACACACACAGTAATTGATATTTTTTTGTCGACTAATGCCACCAGGTTGATTTTATTACATTTCTGGCTATCTCCTCTGGCATTGGTGGAATTGTAATCCATTTCTTAGGTTCGGGAACCTGGAAGGCGGAGTTACGTTACCCCGATGATATAATGGGTGATAAATGATAATGAAGCGCCAGGAGAGTTCTTAAACTAAACATAACCTAAATTCCAGACCATGGGCTATCAAAGGAATAATTCCCTTTAAGAAAAATTCCTATGGTCTGACCGGGAATCGAACCCGGGACCCCATAAACAGTAGTCAGTAACGCCCATGAGGCTGGTCATCATAATCAATTATATTTAGGCATTCCAAATAATTGTTTAATTTTATTCTCACTTATAAGACTAATTATTGTAAAATTGATCCAGTCCTTAACTCTGCCAGATAAAATAAAGTTAATAATAATAATAATAATAATAATAATAATAATAATAATAATAATAAATAATAATAATAATAATCATCCATAGTAATTCTGCCCGAAGGCAGGTCCTTCACTGCAATCATAGCATTTTCATGCTATGCTTGCAGCTTTACTAGGGAATTGTGTAGGTGTGGTAGCTTCCCGTTGCTTTCCACACCGGTGAAGGATGATGATAATGGTAAGGATGATGGCCATATGATTTCGGGGACCGTTTGGGCCTTAAAGTTTTCCTGACATTTGTCTTACAGGTGAGGAAAAACCCCAATAACAACCTCACCCAGAAAAACTGTCCCCACCAGGGATCGAACCCGGGCCCGCTGCGTGACAAGGCAGCACGCTACCTCGAGACCACAGCGGTGGACAATAATAATAATAATAATAATGCTTTATTTATTCTGGCAGAGTTAAGGCCACAAGGCCTTCTCTTCCACTCAACCAGCACAGATACAAATAAATATTTGACAAATATAGATATACACTATACTAATTATAAACAGTTAAAGATACATTAAATGTAGCAATGTAAATTTCATGTACAAACAACGTTTTATAGGATAATAACAATAATAATACTTACGATAATAATAATAATAATATAAATATGATAAATTATACGAGAAAAGTTATTATTATAGCTAATTATATAATAATAATGATTATTAATATAACTATAAACATCTGATTTCTTTCAATTCTTGCAACAAATGTATTCTAATTTTTCTATTACAAATATGCAAACAGTGTTTTATATAATGGTATCAAGAAGAAACCAATATTACGAGGATGAAATGAAAAACTGTAGCGATGTCAAAGTGATGTATTATATTTTTGTGTTGTCATAATTTATCTTCACGTACATTTAATTTGATTTCTATGTCACATCTCTACAAAAATTAATCTCATTTCTCTCCAGCCAGACCACAGAAACAACAACCATTTATAAGAAAAATTTCTTTTATTATGATAAAATGGAATGGACAAACACTCTATAAATATTAGAAGCTGAGGAAGTCTTAAGTCATCCCGCTCCTTAAGCCTGCTTATAACTAAGATGCAATAAAAATAAAACATTACACAGTGTTCTTACAATACACAATATGTGTTGATAACACACACAAAAAATAAACAGCCTAATAAATGAATTTTATTTCGCAACTAGCTAATACCCGGCGTGCGCTGCTACGTCTAAATTAATAATAATAATAATAATAATAATAAGTAAAGTGATCCCACAACAGGGCCGGAGGCCCTTGGGGTAGTAGGAGGTTAAGGCTTCCACTTTTTCTAGACAATCGGCACTTTGTCAGCCGGGTTGTCAGCCCTGCGTGACGGCTGCCTTTACCCCAGAACAAGCGTCTGGTACTCATTTCCATTAGAGGCTGAGTCGACCCCAGGTCCATAGTGCCGCCAGAGGGTTGGGTCAGTTTAAAAGTCCTGGCCCCAAAGGGACTTGAACCCTCGACCCTCCGGCTTGTAGCTCAGTGCCTTAACCACTACGCTACGGCGTGCCCCAATAATAATATTAATAGTAATAATAATAATATAATTGTGCAAATTTAATTATAGCCTAAATAAATTTAAATGTGTTTTTATATTTAGTTGAATAAATAATAAGAAAAATAATTACAAATGTATATCGTAATTATTTTTAGATAACCCGTGCTGATTACCCGGCGTTGTCCGGGAATCTATTTAACCCAATCTTCTTGGCATAAATGAGCTGAAAGACAAAAATATTTATTCAGAGTTATCCGTAAAAGAATACCCGCCACGTACTGCTACGCTTGCCCGAGAATCTAGTCATCCCGATACTCTTGGCATCAATGACCTGAAAGATAAAAATAATTATTATTATGAGTTATCCGTAGGAGATAGACACATGCTGTCTCGGCCTTTTTTGTAGATTTTTGAGAAATTAAATCCTGTGTACATTAATTTGGTGTATATGTTATGGTTTAGGCACCGTAGATCATGTAAGCGTCCAAAAAGTTCCTGAAACACGTTTTTCACTACAAAGAGTGATTTTTAAGGGTAAAGTGGTTGAGTATTACAACTCTTACAGTAAAAAAACCATCCCGGGAATCCCCAGAACATTTTGCAAAAAGCCCTAACACGATCGAAAGAACGGATGGCAGCGCTTAAAGGACAAACAGACAGACAGACAGACAGACAGACAGACAGACAGACAGACAGACATACATACATATATATATATATATACATCCATCCCTAGTAATTCTGCCCGAGGGCAGGTCTTTCACTGCAATCATAGCATTTTCATGCTATGCTTTGCAGATTTACTATGGAATTGTAGGTGTGGTAGCTTCCCGTTGCTTTCCACATAGGTGAAGGATCATGATGATGAAGATGATAATGATAAGGATGATGATGGTGATAGCCATATGATTTCGGGGACCTGTTGGGCCTTAAAGTTTTCCTGACATTTGTCTTACAGGTGAGGAAAAACCCCGATAAAAACCTCACCCAGGGGCCTGTCGCGACCGGGGATCGAACCCGGGCCCGCTGCGTGACAAGGCAACACACTACCTCGAGACCACAGCAGTGAATATATATATATATATATATATATATATATATTTATTTATTTATTTATTTAGGCGGGTCGCACAAGGTTCTGTGATAGGACCGATCTGTTCCTAATGAATATTAATGATCCTCATGAGAGTATAAAATATGAATGTCCCCGAACATCATAAGGACATAATCATCATTCACATTCGCCTCAGATTAACTTTAGGTTGAAGGACTCTCCTGGCACACCCACCTCCCATCATATCATTGGGACAGCGTAACCCCGCCTTCCAGGCACAACCTCAGAAGTAGGTTACAATTACCCCATGCCAGAAGAGAACACCATAAATGTCGAAATGACAGTCTGGGATATTTAACAAGAATATATTACAGATAAATACTACTTCCTTCAATATAAAATTTATGTAAGACAGTATACTCAGTTAAAATTATTTAGTTGACTGAAAGCATCCAATGAAAATGAGGCTATGTGTGGATTACAGATGTAGTGAAACTACCAGAAGTGGTTATAATCAAGTAGGTACAATAAAAATGCAAGTAAAAATAAATTAATGTATTTCTATACTTTGTAATTAACTAAATTATTAACTACATGGCTTATGGAGCCCATAGGTTGGCTATGACACTTTACTGGTCCCTATCTTCAGCCAAATGAAACCAAATTATACCCTCGATATCGAGTTGCATGCAAAGTTCATTTATACTGTCACTCATTCGACATACATGGCCTGTCCATCTCAATTTCCTACATTCAATAGCTCTGGCAATATAATGAGCTCCTCAATTTGAATCATCCTCTGTTGACAATTCTCATATCTTATGAAACCAAATATTTATCTTAGGGAGTAAGACAAGGGTGTCCATTGTCACCAGTATTATTTAATTTATACTTGGACCATGTCATAAATGAATGGCAAGAACAAATTAATATAAATAGTGTATTGACAACTCTGCTTTTTGCAGACGATCAAGTAATAATAACAGAATCAGAAAATGATTTACAACAATTACTTTATACTTTAAATAATATCTCTCTAAAATATAATTTAAGAATATCTACATCTAAAACAAAAATATTAGCTCTGAAAGGAAAATGTGCAAAAAGAACAAAAATAATGATAAACAATGTAATTATAGACCAAGTTCAGAATTTTAATTATTGGGATGTCATTTAGGCAATGACTGAAATTTAGATAAACACACTAAAATACGATTCAATTATCTATGTGGCACAATTAAACGCACTTTATTAAATAAGACTAGAATATAAACTATTTTGAAGTTTTACAAAGTATTGGCAGTTCCATCTCTTATCTATGGATGTGAAACCTAGACATTAACAAAGGGAGATAGTAAACAAATAGAGGCTGCTAAAATGAAGATGTTGAGAGCAAAAGTAGGATATCAAAGGACCGATAAAAAGAAAAACGAAGATATAAGAACAAAACTTATTATATTTAATCTCTGAGAAAGAATAAAATATTATCAAAATGCTTATCTTCAGCACATATTACGAATGAATGAACAGCGCATACCAAGAAGAATGTATAATTATAAACCAAAAGGGAGAAGAATGATGGGAAGACCATTGAAGAGATGGAAGGACCAATTCGACGTATAATGAGATCGGAACAGGCCATTGGGCTTAATCCTTGTTGTTGATGATGATGATGATCTCATCTTTTATTTTTTTAGTTTTTTCACTTAATGTGAAATACCATGTTTCGAGAAAAGTTGAATTCGTTAACCAGTAAAATCGGACCATTAGATGAAGGAGTTTATCTGAAACCAAAATGTAAAACGCGGTCGCAATTTTCGATTTTTTACAATGAAACTCAGCACATCCTCGTTTTTCCATAATTTTCTATAATATATTTCTATCTACTCGATCGAAAACTTTTCCAAAATCGACAAACACCGTAAGTGTTTCTTTAATAAACTGACGATGTTTTTCAATAATTTATTTTACAATAAAAATATTGTCTATACAGTATCTGCCTTTCTGTATTCTGTTCTTCTAAAATAAGATGTTCAGTAATCTTTTGTAGACGTTGATTTATTATTTTTGTATGTATTTTATAGGCAGGATCAATAAGGCATATCCCTATATAATTATTAGAGTAATGGCGTTTTCTTCTTTTAAAAATCGAAAACCTGGGCAGTTATCCAGTCTTGTGGTACATGTCGTATTTTCCCACAGCTGTTGTAAAAATGTAATAACCTAAATAAAATAAATAGTGGTTTTAAAAAACTAAAACAACACGCTTTATTACAAAACCGAACTAAAAAATGAAAAATAATTTTAATTTCCAACACGCTTGGGATACAATTTAAGTGGTCAACAAAAAATCATCTCCAAAACATATAGAATAAAACTAGAGTTAACATAAGTAGCCACGAGTGATTTCCAAATTATCGATAAATTCACGACTCACGAAGTGAGGAGTGAATTTATCTAGAGAATTTGGAAATCAAGAGTGGCATTTGTTAGGACTATTTAACGAATAAAATTAAGCTGTTTACTCACAAATCATTATTTAACTATAGTTATTTTAAAATATTTATATATTTAATGTAAACGGCGATGTTTGAAAACAAATGAGAAACGATAGGTACGCTTCATCTGCTTCTTTTGTTCATCACTGCAACCAGATCATACTATTTATTGCCAAAAGAACGCAATATTGTAAGAATGCTCTCTAGTGGAGAAAAAATGAAACACTCAAACTGTATATTAATTCATTTCTGGTGTCGTATGATATAAATATGACAATTATATTTTTCTGGATTGTTACCTGGGAAAAAATACATTTAAGAAAGTGCAAACAGTCGTTTCTTTTTTTGGTGGTATAATCAATTGCTACAAATGTTTTTATATTAACTCCCGCATGCGGCATGTGATGACATTCATGCACTATATATACAATCTGGTAGCCGTATTTCTCACAGAATCAGTCACTGCAAAATAATGGTCAGACCTGTTCAGAATATTAAAAAGGAGGAGCTTTCTTTAATATGGTAATTATAACACTGATAAATATTTCGTGAAACACGACTCTGATTGGTTGTAAAACAGAAATCATTGAAACGTTATTGGTCATTGACTCCCATTTGGGGCATGAGTTAAATAGTCAACAAAAAGAAAATCATTTTACCATCAAAAGCGTGGGGTGCTCTATATCAATTAATATGTTTGATAATAAACAGATATTGGTAAAAGTAAAGTCTCTAAGAAGAAAATGTAAAAATCATAAAAAGCACACCACGCTTTTGATGGTAAAATTGTTTTATTTTTGTTGATAACTCTAGTTTTATTATATGTGTGTTGGAGATGATTTTTTTGTTGACCACTTTAATTTTATCCCAAGCGTGTTGGAAATTAAAATTATTTTTCATTTTTTAGTTCGGTTTTGTAATAAAGCGAGTTGTTTTAGTTTTTAAAACTATTATTTATTTTTCAGTTTTAATATTTTACAAAATAAGATAAAAATGTAAATATCTTTAAATTCGCTACTATTGTAGTATGAGCTAAAAGTAATACTCTTCTAAAAAAATCCTCCCAGCCGGATTTGAACCAGCGACCTATGGATTACTGAAATTATATACCACTACAGTTCACCGCTCTACCAACTGAGCTCTTACAACGATTGACTAAAAAGTTGACAAGTCCGCAACCTATTATACCAGTTTTCATTTTTTTGATTTTCTGATGATCCTGGCCAGGATTTTAGAAACAAAATATGAAATTATTGTATTGTCATGGGTCCTTTACAAGTATACAAACTTTCAAGTCGATCCAATGTTTCTAAGTGGGTGATAATCGTGTTCAAAGATTCCGTTACACAGATAGATAGATACAGGTCAAGCTAATATAAAGCGTGTAAAAATATATCGGCATATAAAAAAGTTCTGCATTCAGCCTATCTTGTCCTGTAGCTTTTCTATTCTTAGTTTTTCTATTAGCTTCACTTAGTTCTTCAAACGAAATTAAGTCTTATGGAATCATCTTCTCTTCCACTTCTTCATTAAACCAAGTTCTCTACAATGTTCTAACCACTTATGTTCAGGAATTAAGTTTAAATTTGCAGTGTCTTTTTAATTTTTATTTATATGTTTCATCATTTTGTAGACGATGATTTGTCTACATGTTCGACTTTCTGCAAAAAATTGATTACAGGATTCGTCATGTAATTTTCTCCTTAAATTGTTAGCTTTTTTACTTTTGCCATTATATTTTTTCATGTATTTCTGTATTTGATTGTAAATATTGTTGATACGCTTTATTCTTTTTTTCTTTTCTATAGCTCTTGCAATATCTTCGTTCCAAAATCCGATTCCATTTTTACTCATTAATTTTTCTTTTGTGTCTCGTAAATAAACTCAAGCCTTCCTGTGAGGAAAATTTAATTCACCTTTCCCATCAAATTTAGTTACCTATTAGATATCTCTTTGAGGCGATGATCTTTCCACTTGTCATTCGCTGGCATCTGTAAGGAAATAAACGCAACTAAATTAACTTAGATAAGTGATTTCCATAAGGGTGGACCCTTTCCTCAAGTAGGAATGTATGTGAAAATAAAGAAGCAAGTAGATGAATCTCCATATAATTTTTTTTCAGTGTTTACATCTAAACAAAATTTTTACAAGTGATTAAAACATTTTTTTCTTACTTATTAACATTATATTCTAACAGATCTAGATGATCGCTGCACGTATATTGTAAGCAACATATTTTAAAAAAAACACCACTTGTTCGTAACATGTTCCTTCGTAACGTGAAGTCACTATATTTTCATTACAAACTGCTACATTAAAGTAGAGTAGAAAAGAGGAGAAAAAAAAGTCAGTTTTTCCGAAGCAGGCCATATTTTAGGTAAGCTCCTGGTTGCTGACTTTACGATAAATTATCAGTCCGGGAGCATGATTTCAGTCAGTGGATCCCTGATAAAAGTACCCATCAATTACACAACTTCCTCTAACATCACAAATACTAATTTATTGTTTCCCCATACTTTTCTTGCTGGACTCTTGTAAAGATTTTATTCTTCGTCTCATCATTGCCTTCTTTATGGATCCCATGCTTTGGCATTTTAGGGTATATATTAAGAGACAAAGAATTCTGACTTCAATCTTTAATAAACAAAATAATATTTCATTCAATTAACTTTTTGTTTCCTTGCAGTACATGCTGTAAAAGGAACATATAAATTCCAAACATAGTTATAGAAATATTAATGTAATGTATTTTCCGTTAAAGTACGTGTTTACAGGGCACAGAGAGAAGTGAGTCCACCGCTGTGGTCTCGAGCTAGCGTGCTGCTTCAGCACGCAGCGGGTCCGGGTTCGATCTCCGCTCGGGACAATTTTTCTGGGTAAGGTTTTTATCGGGGGTTTTCCTCGCCTGTAAGACAAATGTCAGGAAAACTTTAAGGCCCAACAGGTCCCCGAAATCATATGGCTATCATCATCATCATCCTTATCATTATCATCTTCATCATCATGATCCTTCACCTGTGTGGAAAGCAACGGGAAGCTACCACACCTACAATTCCCTAGTAAAGCTGCAAAGCATAGCATGAAAATGGAGAGCTTATGTCCGCACAGCGATGAACCTCCTGGTATGCAATAAAATAAACATATTTCTTGTTATAATCATCTAAATACAGTTTAGTATGGGACCGGTTACTACCGATCATCGTGAAGAATTTGGCTCCAGGTTGATAAAACCAGTTATAAAGACTAGCGGACCCGACTTGCTGACCACATGTCACCCCTATAGTGGCAGAAATGATCATCTACCTCTATGATTAACACATGTGGATGTGAGGCCAGCAGCCGGCTGGTAGGCCAAGGCATTTCTAGGCCTATTGCGCCATGGCATTAGGACTTAGATTTAAAAACGGCCGATGCGTTTCGACAGAATGTTTGTCATTCTCAAGACTGTATCAAGACAATAAAACTGAAAATCTTACTCCAACTTATACAACAAAACACGTCATACACATCTTAAGTCACGTCATGTAAGTTGCTGTTACTCCCACCATCGGAGCCATCTCTTCTATTAACCACGGAAATGTGGACGCCAACGGGAATAGGACCTTTGTCGCTAATCATAAATCTACCTTTATTTTTTAATATAATTCCACCATTGCCGGTCCTAAGTCCGGATGAGAAAGGAGGAGGGGAAGGAGTAACACCTCGTTAAAAAAACTAGGTTCAGCAGACCTTGTGAGGGTCCCGAGCCAGGGTTACAGTGAAAACCCCATTGGCGGATGAAGCAGAGTAGGAGATCTGTGGTATGGTGCAGACAGCGGATGAGGCAATAAAGGATGGATCAGACTCATCGCTGCAGTGAAAGTAACTGATCTATGGTGGACTCCAGAACAAGTCTCTGGTCCTCCAGGTTGGGGGTTGATGCTATGGGCCAGCTCCTCATACATTGTAAAAAAAAGTAATGCTAAAAACCTATATATAGTAATTGCATATTTTGGTTGAGGATACCTGTGTATATAACAAACAATCCTGAAATAAAAATAAAAAAATAAATATTTGCAAATTCTCAAAAACAAAGAAATTTACAACTCCTGACCTATTTAATTAGTCTAGTAATTCTTATATCAATGTTATTTTCATTATGAAAAATACGTTGTGCAACGCTGGAGATCAAATACGTTAAATCTAAAATGAGTCATACACTCTTTAAATCCTGTTGAACATACCCTGTTTGCCCACTATATTTCTGATCATAATGCTGACAACGTATTTCATAAGCAGAGATTCCTTCGTAAACACGACATTAGCGTATGGTTGATGCGACCGATATACATGACGTCAGAGGGAAGGGGATTGTAATAGTTTTTTCTGTACCGTATGGTTACAACAACAGTTTACAATAACCACTTTACATTAATTATGTTTCACTCCAAATGTTCCGAACAGTCAGTGTGCAACTTTTATATTAAAGCGAAGTATACTTTGTAACTCTGAATCCAGCTCTTGTTTACATGTTCAGAGTTACCTCTACTTGAAGCTTAGTCAACTTCACGTAATTGGAAGGAGAGGTTTCATTTCTACTCATAAGTAACAGCTCCAGTTTGAGAAAACAACTATAACGGATGGAAAATTCGAAATGCTAAAATATGTCACTCCTACACCGGCAAGATGATTGTCCATTTTTGTAAATTACATAAGTGGTCAGGATGTCCAGCAAATTACAAATATGAAATTCCCAATTATTTCCCGGTTTTTTTCATGGCATCAAATAATAATTCCCGAGTTTTTGAGTGCTAAATTTAATTAATTCTAGCAAAGCTAATTTTGTAATTTTTAAAAGTATGTGTAAGTCATAAAAATGTAACGAACTAACTCATTGGCTCTATCGAACCCATAGGTACATAGCCCCGCGAACATAAAGCTCTCCATACATCCCCTGTTTTCCAATCATCCCCTGTCTAATCTATTTCCCTCTAATCATGGATAATGTTATTATCCCACCCCATTATTGGCCTACCAACTGGGCTTTTCCTTCTGGTTTTCCTACAAGAAGCTGCCATGCATCTCTTTCATTT
This sequence comes from Diploptera punctata, assembly GCA_030220185.1. Classification (NCBI taxonomy): domain Eukaryota; kingdom Metazoa; phylum Arthropoda; class Insecta; order Blattodea; family Blaberidae; genus Diploptera; species Diploptera punctata. The sequence continues at coordinate 394,413 of JASPKZ010001234.1, read as the reverse complement.
CCCACTCGTGCAACGTCCTGCCGATCGCAGTATACGATATTTAACTGTTCGTATTATGTATGACTTCCTATGTAGTTCACTATCATGTAGTTATCTCCATTCACCTGTCTGTTCATCTCTTTTTGGCCCAAAAATGTTTCTAAGAACTTTATTCTCAAATACTCGTAATCTTCTTTCCTCTCTTAAAGTAAGAGTCCATGTTTCGCATCCATATAATATAACTGGGAGAATAACAGTTTTATATATTTTCAGTTTAACGGAGTAATAAAAACATATAATTTATAATTACGTATGCTTAAGTATTGCTTTGTAACACGATATGGTGTTGGCAAGTGCCGGCATTTCTTTAGAGGCGGCAGTTTAACTCCGCCAAAGGTATGCTATAGTTTCAGAAACATTTCATTTCATCCAAGAAATATTCCAATATCTGCATTTTAGAATGAATTTTAATGGTTGCGATTCTCTTGATTTGAATACAATATAAATGCACCTCGCTTTACAAATTCCCGTCTATTTCCCGGTTTTCCCAGTTACTTTCAAATTCCCGACTAATTTCCGGTTTTCAAGATTTTCCCGACTGCTGGACACCCTGATGGTTGTGAATTCAGCAGCATACTGGTACACCAGGAGACTTCTAGCCCTGTCGCATCATGAGTTTGTGGAGAAGAAATTAATTACAGGCTTACATATGCATGTTCTCCATTATCACCCACTGCATTTTCTTATCTCGGGTTAGCACTAGTTGGATGACTTTTTTTGCGCGATAGTGCGTTTTGACATTGACGTACTTACAGCAATGGCGACCATGATTGAAAGTTCAACTTTCTGCATTTCGGGGTTGCCAACGTAAATAACTATACTGTAATATTAATATTACATATTACAAACCTAGTGCGGGTAGTAAAACCACTGCCCTTTATATACACGTACAATGTACATACAAAAATATCCAAAGGTAGTGTTAATATACATTATACAAAACAAATCATTGCATTTTAAATAAGCTGAACTTTATTTTAAACAATATAAAATAATAAACACGTACTTTCCGCCATTTTATACTGATTGGTGTCACGACCTGCTGTAGTCTCAACTAATAAACATTGCCCACACTGTTAACGTTAGTCAGTTGTTTATAAAGAACGCAAATATTTCCAACAAATATATTATTTTACTATTATGTATTATTTTGAAAACACCACCGCGAAAAAATATACAACGCACGTTTGTTAAGTGTTTACAGAATCTCGGAAATTAAAAACCTCGCAATCGCTCGGTTTTTAAACAATTCCTCGCTTCTGTGAAAACCACTTCCCAACCTCGCATCGTAATATACTATAACGTGGTAGACTATATTTTCAATTTACTCACCTCTTTGGGTCATCACATTACGTATATGTTGCGTACAGAGATTAACGTAGGTTGAGTACATAAGTGTATATGTGTTAGTTATTCCGATGAAGAGTTGGGCGAAATTGAAACTCGGTGCCACCATGTAGCCAACTCCAATCGAAAAACATCACGGCAACCGCGAGGCTCAATGTCCTCATCCGATGGACATATCGCTATCAAAATTCAACATACCCTCTCATACTAAGAATAATTTACAATATTACCTAGGCATCTGGTTATAAATCTAGCACCGAAATAGAAAATGTTTTAATTAAAATTTCCAACGCAGCCGGGTAACTATGCCAGACCCCAACTAGCGCAGCGGACGGTACACAGATGTGATTATTGATTTAGGCTTAACTTAGGCAATCTAGACACTTACGAGACATATCTCACGGGACTTTTCTAGTATTGATGAGAACTTCGCTCCTTAGGGAGGAACGCCGAGAAGGAAACCTGATTCTTGTAACACTCTACGCCTTCCTCAAGCTATACTACATTCCAACTCTTTTTCCTTTTTTCTTATCCATACCTCTTTCCGTGTAATAAGGCGAATTCTTAAAACACACTTTTCCTGCAGATACAGTGTTTACAACTGTATGCTCTGTCAAGAAACGAAATCACTCCGGCCTTAACTAGGCCGACACAAATATCTGACCTTAATCATGTCCATACTACTACTATATTCTTCTTCTTCCTTTCCTTTATCTATTAATCTTCTCCCTCATATTCCTCTTCTGTACGTTCTTCTTCATTGTCTTCTTTATATTCATTTTTTGTTCCTCTTGTTATGCCACTTATTTTACCTCCTGCCAATGTTATTGGTTTGTTGTGTGTGTGTGTGTGTGTATATATATATATATATATATATGGTATGATAAGAAAAATAAATGCCTGGACGGGATTCGAACCCGGATCTCTGAGTCTGTACCCCAGCGTGATATCCATTACACTACCAGGCGAATCCAATTCAAACACTTATTTTTCTTATATATGTATTATACTCTCCATTATTACTAGATGTCGCGAGAACACTGTCTTCACTGCCATCTAGTAGCTGACTATATCAAGTAAGCAAATTAAAGAGAATATTTATTTTACTTTATAGCAGTGACGCTTTATCGATGTTATAATTAAATCTTTAACATTGAGCAATGCAAGCTTAATATGGTATGATAAGAAAAATAAATGCCTGGACGGGATTCGAACCCGGATCTCTGAGTCTGTACCCCAGCGTGATATCCATTACACTACCAGGCGAATCCAATTCAAACACTTATATATATAAATATATATATATAGACACACACACACACACACACACACACACACACTAGCGGACCCGGCAGACATTTTCCTACCCGTACGTTCAATTCTCGTGTAATGGCCGCACAATAAAAATGTAAAGTACTTTTTACCACAAAATTCACTAGTTAAGACGTATTAAATAAGTTCGCAGGAAAACTCCTCACTTCCATCTCTTAAGCACGCATGATGCCGACACATTGTTATCGCGCGGAATATGTCGATAATGCAGATGACTACACACCTGACATAAAAAGTCCTATAACACGATCGCAGCGCCGTCTACCGAAACCAATTGTGAATCTAAACCATCCAGAGGTCCACTCAAACACACACAAATAAATTTCATTAAAATCGGTACAGTCGTTTGGGCAGTTTTTAATTTCAGGTTTCACTTCTAATTAACGGATTTCGCTCATTTTTGGATATGATATACTGAGTTTCGTTGTGAAATATTGAAAAATGTGACAGCTAGAGCTATTTTTATATTTTTACTTCAGGTGAACTCCTACACCTAAAGACTTTACAGGGTCCAATTGTAAATCTAAACAATCGACGGCCCCAATGAGCCACACACAAACATTTTTATCAAAATCGATCCAGTCGTTTAGGACGAGTTCAGTTACAAACACACGTACAGAAGAACTACATGTGTGCGAGTGTGTGTGTCTGTTTGTCTAAGTCTCTGTCTGTGTGTGTATGTTATTGTATCTGTGTGTCTATGCGTGTCTGTGTGCGCGCGTTTCTGTGTGTGCGTGTGTCTGTGTGTGCGTGCGTGTGCGTATGTCTGTGTGTCTGCTTGCGAGTATCTGCGTGAATTTGCGCGTGTGTCTCTGTCTGTGTGCGCGTTCGTGTGTGTGTGTGTGTGTGTGTGTGTGTGTCTGTATGTATGTAGGCCGCGGTGGATAGTGGTTATGTTCCTTGCCTCTGGTTCCGAGGATCGCGAATTCAAACCTGGCCGGGGTCGATGGATTTTTAGAATGAAAAAGTTCAAGCAGCAATTCCTCCGAGAGGGACTTCAAGCCGTGACTCCCGAGTCTGAAGATATTCAGACTCATAAAAAACCTTAAGCTTGAATAAAGAGGCCTCTAAGCAAAATTGATCGATCTCCAATACCCTCTAATACCTTAGTTGCTACTAGACGCTTCATTGTGTCGGATCGTTTACAACATTACCATTCATGATATCTGTAGGAAAATAAGCGTAATTAAATTAGACAAGTAACTCCTAACAAAGGAGAAGTTATGGTCCAACATTGGGATGTTTCGTCATTTTATGTATGAGAGAAAAAAAAAATATATATTGTATATCCCCAATTTTCTTCCTTAACAATGGTAACTATACAACTCTTCCGTACTTTCACATTTCTACCTCTATCTTTACGTGTCTGCCTTGCAAAATTTATTTAATGATTCAGCTGTTTGCATTAACCATACTTAAATAATTTGTATCACTGAACCCCCTCCAAATATGATATCTAAATAATGGGCTATTTAGAAAGAAGGAACAGACTTCAAACATTTATTTCTTCCAAACTACAAAAAAACAGAAACAATTCCAACGCTCCTGGAAAGAGAAAAGTTTGAAGTTTTCTATCACGGCCGCATTGGCGCTGTAGATTGTCATGTTGATTGTATTAAAATGGCGACACAAAAGGACGTTGGATTGAAAGAGAAGGAACAGAAGAACAACTTCATTACCGGTGGCCTCCCAGGTCACCAGATCTAACCCCGTGTGATTTTTATATGTGGGGTTACGTAAAAGATCGTGTTTATATCCCCCTTATGCCTGACACTCTTGAAAATCTGCGGAATTGTTTAAGCCGTGAATTCGATAACTAGAGACCAGCTGATTCGTGTGTGACTAGAAATGAGCCACTGTTTTGATATTTGTCGTGTAACACATGGTGTTCATATTGAATGCAATAATAGTGAAATTTGAACTTTTCTCTTTCCAGGAACGTTGGAATTGTGTTTTTATTTTTTGAAGTTTGGAATAAATAAATGTTTGAATTTTGTTCCTTCTTTCTGAATAGCACTGTATTACTGCACGACTTCGTTACATACAACAAAACTCCTACATATGAACTTACGATCCTCTGATCTGGGAACTCTGTAAACAAACGATCGCGTCACATGCTGATTAATATCTCACTAGTTGATACAGATCTTACTAATATTTTACTATATTGTCATCATAAATTAAGGAGTAGGCCTCACATTTAACATCGTCGTCTATTCATATTCTCCTTGGTCATGCTCTGCTTCTTCCTTCCTTCATTCTTGCATGTAATATAACTCTTGGAATGTTTCATATTACTTCATATTGTTACTACGTAACTCAGACACCTTAGTGTTAGCGACATGCATCCTCTTGATAATTTTGCTTGCAAAAAACAAATGAAGAAAAAATAATGAAGACTTTGTAAAAATAAGTTACAAAGCAACAATTTTAATCTTGGCAGAACTGATATAATCAAGGGGAGAAAAAATGATGGATAAGATACGTCGGTTGATTAGTATTATTTGGGAAAACGAGGATCTTCTAAAAGAATGGAAAGAATAGATTATCGTACCGATCTCTAAGGAAGGAAATAAAACTGTTTCCAACAACTACCAGGGAGAACTCGTTACGTTAAAGTTTGTATAAAATTCTAACAAATATATTAGTATTCAGACTTACTCCCTAATACTGATGACGTAATAGGTGATCATAAATGTGGATATAGAAGAAACATGAGTAAAATAGATAAGGATTTTAGTATAAGACATATTTTAGAAAACATGTGAGAATGTAATGGCACTGCACATCAACTATATTGTACACTACAAAAAGGCATACGATTCAATTATACCCCATACATCTCGCGTGGGATATAGATGTTCCCGGTGGGAGTTTCTTAACCAATCTATTTTAGTTATGTTTATATGCCTACTGATGTCAATGAGTGATATGTGGTTAGCACATTACCTCAATGAGACATCTAGTAGGCACCTAAGGTATTATTTGGATGGGTGAAGGTACATTACATTTTGCATAGAGGCTTTTTTATTCAGGCTTGCGGTTCTTTTACGATCCTGAAAATCTACTGAAGTATTTTATGCCTTAAAAATTCATCATCCGACATGAATTTGAATCCGTAAACCTTTGAACCGAGGCGAGTATAGCAATTACTAGTAAGTTTCATGATTTGAACCTGGACCCTTCTGAAGAAAAATACAAATCTATAATTAATTCTGTAATTGTAAGATATTACGTTATGAAATTGAGAAAAGAAGATTACGAGTATTTGAGAATAATGCTGTAAAGGCTTTTTTTGAGTCAAAAAGGAATGAACAGACAGGTGAATGGAGAAAACTACATAAGAGTGAGCTACATGATGTATATAAGACCAGTTAAGTCTCGTAGACTGCGATGGGCAGGACATGTGGCACGTATGGCAAATGAAAGAGGTAAATTGAAGCTTCTTGTAGGAAAACCAGAGGGTAAACACCCAGTTGGTAGACCAAGAATAAGGTGGGAGAATAACAATATTCATGATTTGAGGGAATGCGATTATACAGGGGATGATTGGATGACATTAGCTCATGATAGGAATGTATAGAGATCGTATGTCTACTCGGCCATGAACCTACGGGTTCGATAGAGCCAGTGAGTTAGTTACGTTATGATTTCTTTTAGAAGATCAATAATTATACTATATAATGTCTGAGCCAACTTGTTAAGATTTAATTAACTACAATAATTTATGTGCTGCTGCTCCGAATTGAATGCGTCTAAAAGTGCAATTATTATATTAACTGTTTCAGAAGAGGCGGACGGTCACTGTAAATGCAATTACGCAGGTAGGTTTTTGCTTGGGGCGAGTTACCTTCCCGTCTGCCTCGCACCGAAAAGATAAAAATAACGTGACACAGTGTTTATAACAGGATTGGATGCGCTCATTGTGTCTCGATGGGTTAGACCAAATAAACAATTGTAGACAATTCAATTTCCCGTTTACCTCATCTAATTTTGCATCACCCTTGTCCATTTTAAACAAATAATCATTAAAACAGTCTTAATACTTAAAACAAAAGTTGCACCTGGGTTGGCAGTCGTCGTCAACAAATTAAAATTGTTTAAAATAATCATCTAGGCCTTGTACCAAACAGAACAGCTTTGAAAATGGAATTAGTTCCGAAAGGCCAAGCTGATTATTTTTAACATATTTAATTTTTTGAGGACGACTATCACAACAGGTACAACTTTTATTATTTTAAATATTTAACAATAACCTCATCTGCGTTATTTTTTAAAATTAATTACAGAGACTCTTTCGTTATCTACACTTCTATGAAAAAAATGTTAATTTGTTTTGTCCAATGCCACCAGAGTGTCTTTTATGCCATTTCTGGTTTTCTGCCCTCGCACACTGGCGGAATTGTAATTCATTTCTTAGGTTGTGGCACCTGGAAGGCGTACGTTATCCCAATGATATTATGGGTGATAAATTATAATGAAGCGCCAGAAGAGTCCTTAACCTAAATTTAACCTAAATTCCATACCACGAGTAAACACAAGAATAATTTATTTAAGGAAAAATCCCTGTTATGACCTGGAATCGAATCGGGACCTCATGAACTATAGTCAGAAACGCTGACTACTAGCGCATAAGGCTGGTCAAAAATGTTAAACTAAAAATATACATGAAATGGTTATTTTATAAGTTATACAGATGCGAAATATGGTATCTTACTTCAAGATAGGAAAGAAAATTAAGATTTTTCAAAAAAAAAATTTGCACAAGGAGAGATGGGCAGTCAGGAAACTACATAAGAGTGAGCTAGATTACGTATCTCGAAAATCACACAAAATAAGAACAGATAAGTATCATAGAATGCGATGTGCAGGACATGTGGCACGTTTGGGGAATGAAAGAGGTGGGAGAATAATATTAATCATGATTAGAAGGAGGAAATTATACAGACAAATACTGGAAATCAATTAAATTGTATAGGAATATATGGACGGGCGTTATCCATCAACCGGTTATGCGACATTATGGAAGTGTCGAGAAATATGAAGTTTAAGTTAATCTTCATTATTTATTGCAGTGTCAAACTAACAATATTGGATATTGCAAGTTATTTCCCTTGTTTAACAGTTATGCAACAACCATCTAAGAGCGGGAACTTTTGGCGCTTAGCTGCATGATGCAAAATTTAGATTAGCATTTATAAAGATCAGGTTTCATAGCCGTTTGTTGCAAAACATGGAATCTCTGATAGGACTGATGGTGTTGGTATTTTTTTTTGCGCGATAGTGCGTTTTGTCGTACTTACAGCAATGGCGACCATGATTGAAAGTTCTTCTTCTTCTTCTTTACTTCACGGGGTAGGCAAAAATTGCCTGTTCCGCCTCACAGTTGTTCTGTCCATCTTTTCACTGGCCTTCCTATATTCCTTGAACCTCTTGGCTTGTGGTTGAATGCTGCTCTTGGTAATCTTGTTACATTCATTCATTCCGCATGTGTAAACCATTTCTCTATATATTCTCTGATTTTCTCATTCAATACATATATATTTAACTCTGTTCTTATATCTTCATTCTTTATCCGATCCATTCTTGTGCAGCCTTTTGTTCTTCTGAGGAAGTTCATTTCTGCGCTTTGTATTCTACTTTGCAATTTTTTTGTCATTACCCAAGTTTCGCTCCCATAAAGTAATGCAGGAACTGCCAATGTTTTATAAAACTTCAATCTAATACCTCTTCTTGTTTTATTATTTAATGTTTTATGTATAGTTCCGCATATCATTTGAAATTTCGACAGTTTCATATGTATGTCTCTTTCAGTTTTTGTGTTTATAGTAAAATTACAACCCAAATAATTAAAATGTGTTAACTTGTTCCAGAGGTTTGTTGTCAATTACGATTTCTGATTGTATATGTTTGTTGAAAGTTTAACTTCCTAATTTCGGGATTGCCAACCTAAATAACTATACAGTAATATTACATTTACACTCACGTGCGGGAAGTAAAACCACTGCCCTCTATGTATACTATGTACAATGTATATACAAAAAATATCCAAAAGGTAGTGTTAATATACATTATATGAAACAAATAACTGAATTTTAAATAAACTGAACTTTATTTGAAACAATTTAAACAATAAATACGTACTTGCGATCCATTTTATCAATAATAATGATCTCACGGCCTCTTGTAGTTTCAACTAATAAACAATGTCCACGATGTTAACGTTACTCAATTGTTTATAATGAACGCACATATTTCCAACAAAGATATTATTTTACTACTATTTATTATTTTGAAAACACCATCGCGCAAAAAAATAATGTACAACGCACGTTTGTGAATTGTTTTACAGAACCTCGGAAATTAAAAACCTCGCTCGGTCTTTAAACATTTTCCTCGATTCTGTAAATACCACTGTCCAACCTTGCATCGTAATATACTATTCTTTAATAATAAGGCTATATTTAAAGATTTGGCGCTAATAGTGTGCGTAGACTTACTTGATGCGCCAGTACAACAGATGGCATAAAATATGAATTTAAAAAAGGCGCTTAGCCGATTGATGCAAAACAACATCCATATGTAGTGCATATGTCCGCGCGGCCACGAACCTTGGGTTTAGTAGTCCCACTGAGTTAGTTAGTAATAATTTGAAGTTAGAGATCCCTCTCTCTGTAGAGTAGAAAGAATAATCCGAACAAAATTTACAAATTGTAAAGAGGTCAATTTTAAACAATGTTGGGTTATGAACTGTTTTCCACTGCGCAGGTTACCTGACGAAAGTACTTAGCGCTGTGTTAAATTGAGTGCCGTTAAATCGTAATTAATTGTATCAATGTACAACACTAATTAAATATGCACAATTAAATGTTAATATCAATTTAGGCAATGTGCATCATCAACGTGAAAAGACCACAACTATTGCCTGACTAATGAAGCCTCCAGACGTGAGCTAATCAATGGCTCAACGCTGCATCGCCAAATTCGATGGCAGGAATCACGCCTAGTCAGTCACACGATTAAAACCTTCTCAACCAAAACTAGGTTCTTTATTTACTTTAAAATGGTCTTCTTTCTTTTCATACCTGTGTCCTCCCTTGTTTTATAGGATTACTCTCCCACAGGTCTATGTAAGTATGTACGGTAATTAATATAAATCAAACTGAAATTCCTTTTAAAAAACCTTTCGTGAAAAACCTCAGCGTATATTTGAGTGCCTCGGTGTCATAGGTACCTAACCCACTATTTAAACAAAAATGCTTTTCATAAGTAATGATTTCAAAATTATCGATAAATTCACGACTCACGAAGTGAGGAGTAAATTTATCTAGAGAATTTTGGAGATCGAGAGTGGCATTTGTTAGGACTATTTAAAGAATAAAATTAAGCTGTTTACTCACATATCATCATTATTTAAATATAGTGATTTTTAAATATTTATATATTTAATGTAAACGGCGATGTTTGAAAACAAATGAGAAACGATTGGTACGCTTCACTTGCTTCTTTTGTTCATCACTGCAACCAGAGCATATTATTTATTGCCAAAGGAACGCAATATTGTAACAATGCACTCTAGTGGAGGAAAAATGAAACACATCAAACTATATATTAATTCATTTCTAATGTCCTATGATGTAAATATAATTATATTTTTCTGGAATGTTATTACTATATATACAATCTGGTAGCCGTATTTCTTAGTGAGTCAGTTACTGCAAAATAATGCTATGACCTATTCAGAATGTTAAAAAGGAGGTGCTTTCTTTATTATGATAAACGTTAGTCGGTAAATTCTAGGCGAAACACGACTGTGATTGGTTGTAAATAAAAAATAATTGAAACGCGATTGGTCATTGACTCCCATTTGGGGCATGAGTTAAATAGTTCCTGTAATTGCATATCTCTGTCAGAGCCACATCTGCCTATTACATTTTTGTGAATTTTAACTCATCCATAATGTTATTGGCAGATGATTATTTCTAGTGCAATTACAGGGAAAACATTTTTTTTAATTGTAGGTATGGCACGTATGACACTGAGGTACTCATTTTTTTAAACCAAAATCTTAATTGGCAGGTTCATTGAAGAGAAACTTGTAAAAAAAATATTCTTTTCATTCCCTAAAACGTTTAAACAATTTCCTTCCATCTTCATTGAACGTGTTTTTTTTTTTCTCTCTCTTTGATTATACCACATTTCGAGTATTGTGACTTATTCTTAACCGACACGTGTATCAATCGGACAAAGACTGCTTATGTACGTTATATATGCAACCTCCGTAAATCAGATCACAAAACTCCAATATTTCAAATGTTGTGTTGGCTTCGATTGGAAGTCAGGCGAAAGATAAATTGCCTCCGGTTCTTAAATAACACTTTGTCTACTTTATCACCCCTTTATATTTCTACTCGCTTTCATTCATTATCATCATGACTTAAACACACGATCGAGAGAAAATTTAACTCTAGCTGTTCCTTTACATCGAACTTCTCACTATTCCTCATCCTTCCTTGTTTCAGCCAACCAACTCTATATTTCCCGCCCCTCGTACACCAAGGACTGCCCGACTCAAAAACAATGAAGAAAAAACTCACTAAATATTTCCTTAGACAATATAGTAAGAGTATACAATCGTGTTTCATGTATCCTTTTATTATTCTTTAATATTTTACATTTCCTTTACCAAGCCAATTACTTAATCAAATTATAGGTTTGTATTATTTTTTGTCCACCGCTGTGGTATCGGAGTAGCGTGCTGCCTTGCCACGCAGAGGGCCCGGGTTCGATCCCCGGTCGGGACAGTTTTTCTGGGTGAGGTTTTTATCGGGGTTTTTCCAAATGTCAGGAAAACTTTAAGGTCCAAACGGTCCCCGAAATAATATGGACACAGCAATCATCATCATTCATATTCATCTTAGATTAGGCTTAGGGTTAGGGGCTATCTTGGCGCACCACTATCATCATCATCATATCATCGGGGCAAAGTAAACCCCGCCTTCCAGGCGCCCCAACATCAGAAGTGGGTTACAATTACGCCATTGCCAGGAGAGAACACCAGAAATGTCTGAGGACAAACACTGGAGCATTAAAAAAAAAATATTGTGTAGCATATGCCTATTATGTAATATTTCTTTCACCACTCCGTACTACAGTATTCATGTTGAGTTGACAACACTGGACTGCAAGTGCAAATAATCTGTCCCGCAAGAAGGTCCTCAGTTGTGACTAGTGGGAGGGGAGAAAGGGCGAGAGATAGGAATACAGGGACGGAAATGGTTTACCGAGGCAGAAAAGGAATTGATTCAGTTCGAACATCTTACGGGGATACAGATCCGTTGGTTCGGCAATCATCATCATCATCATTGTCACCCCAAGGATTAAGCAATTGCCCGTTCCAACTTCATAATGCATCAGCCTACTGATTTCTAGGTCTTCCGATTTCACGTTTTCCTCTTACTTGATCATTTCTTGCTAACAATGGATACCTTTCCTTACTCATCCATATGATCATTCCACTTTTATCTATAAATTGTAACTATATCCAATAAAACCATAACTTTATCTAAAGGCTGAAGTTTTAATCCTTCTCTTAGATCCTCATTTCTAATTCTATCAAGTTTTGTAGATTCTTCTTCTTGTCTGAGGAGCCTCATCTCCGCTGTCTGTAGACGGTCCGACAATACGATTTTTTTAAAAGAGATATACATTTTCGTAAGGTTAACTTTTTTAAATAAGTGAGTGCATCTTGAGTTAGGGTGTAGGGTGTGAGTATCTGAATACAGTCAGAATGCTTTATTTATCTGAGTCGCAGGATTGTGCTGGAGAATAAATTATAGAGTCCACTGGGAGTGCGATTAGCAAACTTTAAAAAGTGCTGTGGTGACTCCACTAACAGATCAACTCCAATTACAAAACCCGTTACCTGCGCAAATTAATGTTGCGCCACACCAGTAAACCTTGTGACAAGGCAATTTTACTTTTTTCTTTCCAAATTCCCTCAACAACAAAAAAATAATCAAATTCCAATCTTATCCACTTACAACTTTTGAACTATGCTATAAATCGTACATTTGATTTTGACCCCATACACCGTGGATAATAAAGGCGCATAGAAATATAGGCTAGGGCAAGAATAATTTTGTCTACAGTTCTATGGTCTTATGGTTAGAGTGTTTGATTGGCATTCATCATCATCATTAATCGATTCTAAGTCACACATTTTTTTTTTTTTGCTCTCTTTATAGCAGTTTATTAATATCAAAGTCGTATGTATATGCAAGAGGGGAGAGAAACAGAGAGAGAGAGAGCGAGAGAGAGAGAGAGAGAGAGAGAGAGAGAAGAGAGAGAGAGGTAGCTTTGATTTTCTATATACTCGTATTTATTCTTAGAAAGCAATAATTGAAATCCAAACAATATACAACTTGTCCACAAATGTAGTATCATACTTTAAACTACTACTACGTCGCTTTGGATAATCGTATCTAAATGAAATTGGTGACAATCAAAAGAGAAACTCAAAACGTTTTCTGCACCTTATTAATGGAGAATAATGGACAACAATACAGAAACTAAAGTAAATTTAAGCATGTTTTTTTGTGGTCGATATGGGTTCATATTTAGCTGACAGGTTAAATGTGAATGTCTGCAGCGTCACTCGTGGGGGTGACGCCTATCTATACGAGTGTGAGCACCAACGACCAAAATATAATTCCAATGGACCCTGAGGATAGTAGAGGAAATGGAAGACCACAGATATTCTGATAATGTCAAATGAAAACATCAATGAATGCTTAATGTATATATATATATATATATATATATATATATATATATATATATATATATATCGAAGAATGAATTGCTCAAAATCGACAGGCAGCTTTCACTAATTCAACATATTTCCTTCAGTTGAATATGAATTCAACCTGATTAGTAACAGTAATGACATATGTCAACTATAACACTGACCAACAAAAAATAAACTCTTTTTTTGTCTCAGGAAGAAAAATATGTGATTCTAATAGTATTTTTTCTCCTGAATTCAAATATTGTATCAGTTTTTCTCCATCATGCATGGTTTCCGAGAGACAGGAATTTATAATTTAAACACTTAAATATTCGTAAATACACGATATTCAAACATTCGGACTCACCTAGAAAGTAATAAATGACGATGTTCTGCTATATTTCGCATGTGAAGCATCCCTCTTGATGGTCCTACAATAATCGGCCAGCATATTAGGATTCAATTTGCCTTGATATCTCTTTTCCATAGCTGAAATCTCCTTATTAAAGTGTTCCCCGTTTTATTTTACAATGGACAAATGGACGAAAAATCGTTTATTAAAAATAATTATTTAAATCCATTAATTGAAATTGAAATAAAAAAAAACTGTGGGTGATGGAGAAATTCCGAATACATATTCGAAAACACGACAAAAGACTGCATTAAGTACAACTATTGGTACTCATGAGACAAAAATCATGTTGACCAGTGTAATTAGGAACAATAATAACACAGGCCTGCGAAGATTTTGCGACATGATATATTTTAATGCAAATAAGTCAAGTCAAATACGCCGATAACGGGACTGTTACTAGTTTTTGCGTATCACGACCGATTTTGTGCAAATCTATTTTTAACACAAAAATGAGAGCGCTCGATATCCAGTTAATTAGTGACTGTATCTGGTACAAGTGTTAATGGTTATCCCCACTTCTATTAATTCAATACAACATTTTACTACGTCTGAAGAACTGGTACTGCTCCTCCACATCCGCCGTAACTATATATATGAGACAACATTGTCCCCTCTTCTAGAATATCTCTTTAGCTGCCAGAATCGCAAAAATTCATTAATATCTTTGTAGTAATGTAAACAAAAAATCCTAAACGTGATGTGGCTGAAAGTGTTCAAACGTATCAAAGTAAATTTTAAGCAACAAAAGCAAATTTCTACTCTCAGTTAATAAAATTTAGTTGACTTGAGATTTTTAGGCTACGAAATATGTAGATTTAGGCATCTTGGCAATAAAATAATATTTAATATATACGAAATTGTAGAGCATTATTATTTATGTTCTTATTTCGAGTATATACAACTTCATATATTACAAAGCCAACACAATACTCTGAACTGGAAACAGGAATGTTTTATTTTTGTTCTAAACAGTTATTAAATTTAAATTTATAGTCAGATTTTCACAATAACTTCCGCTCTCCCTCCTCCATTTAAATGAAACATGAGTCATGACTTTGCTAGTGAAGAAATATACAACGTATATCAAAACTGTATATAGGCAAGAAGATATATCTTAATTCTACAGAACAAAGCAATGGGCCAGGTAAACAAACAAAACTGAGAAGATCTGCACTCAATCACTAAACTCAATTCTTAAGAAGAACAGAGTATCATGGCGACTTTGGTTAGTCGGAATCTGTCATGGTCCAGTTTTTATTCCCAAGAGACGGTGAGTTATGGTCTGGGAAGAGGCGGTAAGGGGTCACCTATACGTGACTGTCTGTAAATCTTAACTCATCCACCAGTTTCCATCTTACTTTCTTCAATTTTTCTCCTGTTTCCCCCACAATGACTTCAACCAATTGGAATTCTCTTTCACGAACAAATAAAATAAGTAAAAAAAACAAAACAAAATTATGCGCTGAGCCAGTAAATTCTTCCTTTTTTTTTTTTTTTTGTATCATTGGATTATGCTGAACATATAATATTCCCAATGAACGTAAAAATATACAGAGTGTAAGTCAAACCAAAGAAATGCGGCTGGATTATGGAGGAGTTTCAGATAAACAATTTTCAATAGTTAAAAAAGAAACTCACGATCAATCATTCTATTGGGGTAGATGAAAATTGTTACAATTTTTATACCATCATATTCCGATTTACCAATATATCAAAGTTTCCATACGTTTGGTTTACAAAATCTGGAAATAATACACAAACATGGTTCTAAAAAAAAGATAAATTTGGTAATTCCGTAATACTGGTTACTTCATGATAATTTAAATTTTGTTTCTAAAGTAGTGAACCAGAGATTGAATTTTTTCCCTCCCCAGATAAAAAAAAACAATAGCTTGCCTATGTACACTGTTAATGGAATTTGATTAATCGTTAGTTTAAAAAAATAACTCACGATTTTACTAAGATATAATTTAATTATTTTGATGGAATATGCAATTAGATTATTTGAAATGTAGGTATTAAATGCGAAGTATTCGCATCAATACCAAACATGTCAATAAATAAATAAATAATATAAATAGGCCTATATATACAGTATGTCAATTTGGTATTTACACACAGGCATTTTTATTAATAAAAACCCAATTTTCAGAAAGTTTTTAAAAGTAAAGAAAAAATATTTATTGTGGTTTGAAGGAAACATTAAGTTATATCTAAATGTGTTGTTCAAAACTTAATTATAAAATAAACATAATTTTATCAAAATAAATGATCTTTATTACACCCAAATACAAGCCAATTTGCTATTCATACATTAAAAAAAAAGCACTGCAGTGTATTTGCTTGTCTAACTTGCTTAAACATTAATGCTACATGAATACTCTAAGTTGTGCGTTTGTTTACATCTGCCTACTGTGCTGGTTGTGTAAACTGGCAGTCAGTCGCCTCCAAAATGGGTAAATGTAAAGAACTGAGTTCTGATCTCAAGGATGCAATTGTAAATCTAGCACTTAAGGGATATTCTTTGAGAAAAATAGGGCGACTGATAGGCAAATGTCATGCAACAGTACAGTATGTACTAAATAAATTCAAGAAAAAAGGTTCAGTATAGAATGTTCCGAGAAAACCTAAATAAAAGAAGTTAAGTGAAAAGGAAGAGATAACCATTGTGAGACAAGTGAAATTCAACCCCAGAATTAGTGCTCCAAAATTGCGGTCTACCCTAGAAGTTTCTACTGGTAAAAAGGTATGTACTGAGACAGTTCGGAAGGTGTTAAGCAGAAATGGCTATCATGGAAGAATGGCTAGAAAAAGGCCGTATGTAAGTAAGAAGAACCGTGTTGTAAGACTAAAGAACATGTAAATAAGGGGCAGGCATTTTGGAATAATGTTCTCTGGTCTGATGAGACTAAAATCAACCTGTTCGTTTCAGATGGCGTTCATAGAGTCTGAGAAAAGCCAATGCGGATAATGATGTGACCAATACAACGCCTACAGTAAAACATGGGGTGGGTCTATAATGTTGTGGGGGTGTATGTCGGCAAAAAGGGTTGGCAATATACAGTTCATTGACAATGTTATGGACAAATATGTGTATAACGACATTCTTCGTAAGAATGTTAAAGTGCAGCAAAATTGCATATGCTACGTACGTACATGTTCCAACAAGATAACGACCCCAAACATACGGCGGACTTAAATAAGACTTGGTTGATATGGAACGTGCCAAATCAATTGAAAACCCCTCCTCAATCTGCTGACTTAAACCCTATAGAACATTTATGGGCGTTTTTTGAAACCTAGGGTCCACAGCAGAAATCCTTCTTCCAAAGAAGAATTGAAGAAGGTAGTTACTGAAGAATGGTGCAAAATCAGTCCTGGGATATGTGATAGGCTTGTTAGATCCATGCAGCGTAGATGTCAAGCTGTTATTAAAGCTAAAGGTTACTCTACAAAGTATTAAGGACAGTTTTTTTTTTCTTCATTTTTGTATATTTTTCCCCATTCTGACTGTATGAATAGAAAAGTGACTATAAAATTTACAACTTTTAAAGTTTTTAAATATATTATACGTTAAATGTTTATAGAATTTGTTGATTTGTATATATTATGTAAAGAAGTGTACCTAAAAATGTTTAGTTAATGGCAAAATATAATTGCAATATTCTGAGAATTAAAATTGTGCTATTTCAATTACAAAATCAAGTGTATGAATAACAAATTGACATTTACAATAGCATAGCCCAATATTGATGAAGTCGGTAAATTTTGTTTAGAACCCCTTTTATTTAGGCTTGCGGATATTTCACGAGCCTAAAAATCTTCAAACTCGGGACTCACAGCATTAAATCCTACCCGGAGGGCTTGTTCTTTGATTTTTCCATCCTAAGGGAATCGATCGACCCCGACCAGGTTTGAACCTCGATCCTTGGGACCAGAGGCAAATATATATATAGGCCATACATACATACATACATATATAACTCACTGGCACTATCGAACCCGTAGGTTCATAGCCGCGCGGACATAAGCTCTCCATACACCCCTATCGTGAGCTAATATTTTCCAATCATTCCCTGTATAATCTACTTCCCTCAAATCATAGTTTGTTATTCTCCCACCTCATTCTTGGTTTACCAACTGGGCGTTTTCCCTTCGGTTTTCCTACAAAAAGCTTCCACGCTCCTCTTTCATTCCCATTCGTGCCACATGTCCTACCCATCGCCGTCTACGAGACTTAACTTTTCTTATTATACTCGGATTCCTATAAAGACCACGTAGTTCACTGTTATGTAGTTTTGTCAATTACCGGTCTGTTCATCTCTCTTTGGTAAAAAATTTTCCTAAAAACTTTATTCTCAAATACTCGTAATCTCCTTTCCTCCCTTAAAGCAAGAGTCCATCTTTCGCATCCGTATAATATATATCCATAGTAATTCTGCTCGAAGGCAGGTCCTTCACTGCAATTTTCATGCTATGCTTGCAGCTTTACTAGGGAATTGTTGGTGTGGTAGCTTCCCGTTGCTTTCCACACCGGCGAAGGATGATAATGATGATGATGGCCATATGATTTCGGGGACCGTTTGGGCCTTAAAGTTTTCCTGACATTTGTCTTACAGGTGATGAAAAACCCAATAAAAACCTCACCCAGAAAAACTGCCCCGACCGGGGATCGAACCCGGGTCCGCTGCGTGACAAGGCAGCACGCTACCTCAAGACCACAGCGGTGGACATTATATATATATATATATATATATATAGGCCTATATTACATTTGTATCTAAGCCTAGTAATGACTTATAGTTCTGGATCGTGCCCGAGTTGTCTAAGGGATAATTCTTAGTGCAGATATACGAGATGCCCGCTGTTTCGAGACCCCATGGTGGGAAGATATGTTCTAGTGAAATTGCGGCTAATATAGGCCTATGAATCAAGCATTGTGAATAATTTTGACAAGTACAAAAAGCACCGGACTGAAGTTTTAAAACCAGTTATAACGGTTGGCATGCACGATACGCTGACCAAACGCCCCTTCTGTACCACTTGCATAATATCTTCCTTCTGTAACTGACACATGAGCTGGATGATCGAATAAGTTCTTGATTTGTCAAACGAAAGAATTTGATTGCTTTAATTAATATAATATTAATACTAATATTTTAATAAATAAAATACAAATTGAAATAAATTCACTGAACTTTAGTTGAAATGCACATAAGGTATTAATCGAACTTGGTGGACCCAGGTTAAGTTTCTTGGCTCTAGTCCCGAGGGTCGCGGGTTTAAACCCGGCATAAGTCAGAGGATGATTTACAAAGAGCCATTTACACGTTGAATAAATTACGACTCTATTATAATCTTAAAGTCTCAACTTCAAAAACTAAAATTATGGCTTTTCAGGACAAACTGCCAGTCAGAGCAAAAATAGTGATCAATAATGAAATAATAGAACAGTTAGCACACTTTAACTATCTTAGTTCAGATATAACATATAGCTACGATTGGGATATACATAATAAATTAAACCGATATCAAATGATGTGCGGCAACATAAGAACCCGAAAGACTCGAAGATAAATTCAGTTCAGGTTTTATAAAATGATGGCTGTTTCTGTTCTTTTACATAGATCTGAAAATTGGGTACTTACAAAAAAAATATATCTTACACAAGATATCTTGCACTGAAATGACATTTTTAAGATCCGTAAAAGGATGTACACGCATGGAAATGTTACATAATGAATCAATAAGTAATGAACTGGACATAGTTTCAATACTCGATAAACTAGAAGATCACAAATACCGATGGAAGAACATTTAGACAGAATGGACAATACAAGATTACCCAAAACAATCAACACCTACAAACCGCATGGAACAATATATTTGGGACGGCCAAGGAAGCTATGAACTTGAGACCGGAACAGGTCGCATTGACCTAATCCTGGAAAGGAAGATGAAGAAGAAGAAGAAGAAGAAGAAGAAGAAGAAGAAGAAGAAGAAGAGGCGGCCTGAAGCCGTGGATCCCATGTCTACAGATATTCGGGCTTGTACCGAAATATTAAGTGGGAGCCCCTTAGCAAACTGTAATCGGTTTTTCCCATTCTTAGTCCCCTTCAAATGTCTCTTTTAGGCGATGTGCTAACTACATATCACTTGCTGAGCTCAGAACGGAAAAGAACGCAATGAAAATCTGGTTAGGTAACTCCCGAGAGGGAGATCCATGTGCCAAAAGGTGGCGCACTTGGCAAATGGTATTAAGAGGAAAATTGGATAGGGACTAATTTTCACTTACCAATAAAAATGATTTTTTTAAATAAAACCAGTAATATTATTTCTATTTTAACTTGAAAAAAAAACTAATCTACTTATTTATATTCTAAAGTAATAGCAATTAAGTAAAGTTCCTTTTTTCTTCCTGCGGTGAAGTAAAATATTCATTTAAAACCATAATACCCCCACACACAAACAAATACACTTTCTAAAGAGCTAGGACAACATAGAAGGCCATAAAAATTTAGAGACATTTAAAAAAGAAAGAAACTAGGATGAAAAAACACAATAGATTGCAAGTTATACATAACGAAGTTGTTTATTTTAACTGCTCTTTACATTAAAGTCCCTGCACAACTGGATCTTCCTACATAACGCCTTTTATTTGCATTCCTTTTTTTAACTTAGACTGTAATTAATGGTTTGTTGGCAAGAGAATACCCGAGAGAAGGACTTTATAAATAAGAGAAAAATTTCCTCGCAGAATAAAATACAGTTTTTAATATTTACCAAGAAGAGATTTTGTTATCAACTGCTTACGTATTTGGCATTATTAGACCTTAATAATAGAAACTAAGCGAAATCCTCAGTAAATCGAAGTTATTGACCAATTTCATTGGATTACGGAATATATTTATTTTTTTAAATGTTTAATTGAAGACATTCAATTTCTTACGCTAACTTACTTGCACATGTCGGACCGCAGATAAAATAGATTTATCAATAACTTAAGTTATTATTTTTTAATATTGTTACAAGATTTGAGATATATTTAAATAATTTCTACACTATAATCTGTCTATACTTTATTAAAATCTAATATATAAAAATGAATGCTTGTTTGTTTGTTTTTTTTTTGTTGTTTCTTTGTACATTATGCGCGGCCATACCGTTGATCTGATTGTGATGGGGCTTTTTGCAAAATGTGCAGGAGATTCCCGGAATGAGCAGAGGCTATAAGAGAGCTGTGATACTCAACTCTTGCACCCTTAAAATTCGATCTTTGTAGTGGAAAACGTGAAAAAAAAGTAGCTCTTTCGACGCTTAAATGGCTTACGTTGCCTAAACCATAACAAATACACAAAATTAATGTACACAGAATTGAATATCTCAAAAAGCTCTACAAAAATTATCGCGATAGAATATGTTTATCTCTCACGGATAACTCGCAATAACCATTTTTGTTTTTCATTGATGCCAAGAAGATCGAGCAAGTAGGCCTATGTAGATTCCTGTGCAAGCATAGCAGCACATGGCGGGTATTCTTTTACGGATAACTTACAATAACGAATTTTGTCTTTTAGCTCATTTATGCCAAGACGATCGAGATAAATAGATTTCCAGGCAACACCGGGCAATCAGGACGGGGAATCTTAAAAATAATTACGATATACGTTTATAATTATTTTTCATTTTACTTATTCAACCAATGATAAGAAGTACATTAATTTTCGTCTTTCAGTTCACAGTAATATAATGTACGAATAAAAACTATAAAATAGTTACCTTGTAGGTCCGTCTCAAGTTAAGTTGTTTTAAAACTCTGTAGGCCTTTCCCGACTAGTCCCATCATCAGCAGAATGCATTAGGTCCGTACTTGTTGACCCTAGTTGAAGCACTGACTTGGTTGTGAGTATTTTGTATAGAGGATTGTGTGGACTGGGTGTCTTTTCATTAAGAATCAGAATGTTGTCTATGTCTCTTAGGATTGCGGTTTCCTCGTATATTTATCCCCGTTGGAATGTTTTCTCTATGTAATATTGCGAGGGTGTTATCGATGTTATGCATATGGTGTCCAGCCTGAATTATATGTTTTGCATTACTTGATTTTCCTCCATTGTAAATAAATAAGGTTTTTATCGGGTTTTTTCCTCACCTGTAAGAAAAATGTCAGGAAAACTTTAAGGCCCAAACGGTCCTCGAAATCATATGGCCATCATCATCATGCTTATCATTATTATCATCATCATCATCATCATCATCATCATCCTTCACCGTTGTGGAAAGCAACGGGAAGCTACCACATCTACAATTCCCTAGTAAAGCTGCAACCATAGCATGAAAATGCTATGATTGCAGTGAAGGACCTGCCTTCGGTCAGAATTACCATGGACGGATGGATGGATAAATAAAATCTCTGAAATGTTCTTTGAATCGAATGTTGAAGTTTCTGTTAGTTTTCCCATTTCAGAGATTTTGTTTATAATGGAGGAAAATCAAGTTACGCAAAACATGTAATTCAGGCTGGCCACCATATGCATAACATCGATAACACCCTCACAATATTACATAGAGAAAACATTCCAACGAGGATAAATATACTGGAGGAAATCGCAATCCTAAGAGAAATCGACAACAACCTGATTCTTAATGAAAACACACCCAGTCCACATAATCCTGTATACAAAATACTCACAACCAAGTCAGTGCTTCAATAAGGGTAAACAAGTACGGACCCAATACATTCTGCTAATGATGGGACTAGTCCCGAAAGGCCTACAGAGTTTTAAAACAACTTAAGTTGAGGAGACGGACCTACAAGGTAACTATTTTATAGTTTTTAATCGTACATTATATTACTGTGAATTAACACCTCAACGGAAAGTTACCATGAATTATACTAGTACTCTTCTTTCAGCTCATTTATGCCAAGAAGATCGGGATGAGTAGATTCCCTGACAACGCCGGATAAACAGCACGGGGTATCTAAAAATAATTACGATATAATTTTTTCCTTTTACTTATTGAACTAAACATAAAACCACATTAATTTTCATTTATTTAGGCGTAGCAGCGCACGCCGGGTATTAACTAGTATTGAATAAAATAAACTAATATGTCTTAGGCCTATAGGATATATTGGATGCATTAAATTGTATTATATAATCGATACATTGCGAAGTAAGCAAATATTGGGACTGTTTTTAATTTCAGGTTACAGATAAACTCCAAACCCACACTTTAATATCCCTGATGTTTCATAGAATCCCTTCTTGGTTCATTTTAATAGCATATACTGAGTTTCTCTCCGAAACATGGAACATTGTACCGCTAGATCTATTTTTAATTTTCGTTTCTGGTAAAATCCTAACCTAGTGGTCTGATATTGCTGGTTAATGAACTCAACTTTACTTTTTAATTAATTACTATATGCCAAGATTGATGTCGACGAAACAAAAATTAAGGCCACTAGAGCATTCTCTATCATGAGGGGACAGGAGGATGTGGTCTAACTGCCATCTCGTGGCCAGCTATAATGATATAATTTACTTTATTGCAGCTACGCTTCTTTCTTTCGATGTAACTGATTTTTTTTTTACATATAGCAATGAAGACAAATGTGACAAATAAGAACAAGAAAAATAAATTTCTGAGTCGGAATTTGATACTCAGATCTCTAACTCTATACGTTAGCGTGATTACAATTTCGCCATAGGACATTCTAGCACAAACATGTATTTTTACTTTATATATATATATATATATATATATATATATTTTGGTCATGGTAATTTTCGGTGTCTACAAGATAGAAACGGTGAAGACGTGAATTTTTCTTTTCAAAAATATGTTTCACGAGAACATTCTGAATAGCTTAATCCCTTCGGAATTCGCTATTTTGTTTTTACAAAACACGAAGATATTCAAAATAGAACCCGAGACCTTTAACTCTATATGTTAGTGCCATTAACTTCGCCACACGGACATTCCAGCACAAACGTGTATTTTTCATAAGTAATGCCACGAGTGATTTCCAATTTATCTAGGGAATTTGGAAATCAAGAGTGGCATTTTTTACGACTATTTAACGAATAAAATTAAGCCGTTTACTCACAAATAATTATTTAATTATAGTTATTTTAAAATATTTATATATTTAATGTACACGGCGATGTTTGAAAACAAATAAGAAACGATCGGTACGCTTCATTTGCTTCTTTTGTTCATCATGCAAGCAGATCATATTATTATTTATTGCCAAAGGATCGCAATGTTGCAAAAATGCACGCTAGTGGAGAAATTTATAACCAACGTTATAGGTATTAATTGATTTGATGTCCTATGATGTAAATATGTCAATTATATTTTTCTGCGACGTAATTTCCTGGAAAATAATTTGTTTAAGAATAGGCCTATGCAAACAGTGGTTTCTTTATTTTGTGGTATAATCAATTGTTACAAATGTTTTTATATTATCTATCGCATGCGCTTTCTGCTGACATTCATGCACTATATATATATCTTGGAAAGTCAGTAGTTCTAGAATAATGCTATGACCTATTCAGAATGTTAAAAAGGAGGTGCTTTCTTTATTATGATAAACTTTAGTTGGTAAATTGTAGGCGAAACACGACTGTGATTGGTTGTAAATAAAAAAAATCATTGAAATGTGATTGGTCATTGACTCCCATT
The DNA here is from genome assembly GCA_030220185.1 of Diploptera punctata. Classification (NCBI taxonomy): domain Eukaryota; kingdom Metazoa; phylum Arthropoda; class Insecta; order Blattodea; family Blaberidae; genus Diploptera; species Diploptera punctata. The sequence goes on along the minus strand of JASPKZ010001234.1, from coordinate 369,805 downwards.
TGGGGCATGAGTTAAATAGTCTCTGTAATGCATAAGTAGCATGCATTTCTAGAAATATGTCTATGTTTAATTTATTTGCGCACCTCATTCCTATTTGTAATTATTGTTTCTATAAATTTTTAATTCAGCCACTTCTTCAAAATTTGCCTCATTTATCACGAACTGTCCATAAACCAGTGAATAATGTATTTATGTGTGTGGCCATATATTTAGTTTCACTGATGTTTAATTCCAGCTCCAATTTCTTAGAGTTACTGAATATTGCGTGCGTGTTGGTCTTTAAAATTCTTCGTCTTCTACTACTACAAGGTTTAGGCTATGCAGCCTGTTCCGGCGAAGTTAAAAATGGTCGGCCAACATCTCTTGTTCCTCTGGCATTATACAGAAAGATTCTTTTTGGTATTCTTTCGTTGTTCATTCTCATTAAGTGTTCTGTCCATTTCTTATTATTTTCGCTGATTTTATCTTCAATTTTATATATATTTAATTCTTCTCGTATAGTTTCATTCCTTATTCTATCCGCTCTTGTGCATCTTTTCACATTACGTAAAAATAGCATTTCCGCAGTCTGTATCCTGCTTTTATCCCTTGATTTCATTATCCAATTTTCACTTCCATACAACAACAAAGGAACAGCCATTGGTTTATATAATTTAAGCTTCGTATCTTTCCTTGTTTTCCGACCTAAGGTTCTTTTTATGGTTCCACAAATAGCCTGAAATTTATTTACCTTTAAATTCTATTCAAATTAAATCGGGGAAACGGGCTGCTAATATTCCAACTCACTGGCTATATCAAACCTATAGGTTTATGGCACACATAAGCTCGCCATAGTCCCTATTCTAAGCGGACGTTTTCCAATCACCCCTGTATATTATACATGGTTAATGTTATTCTCGCACCTCATCCTTGATCGGTCTTCCTAAAATAAGCTTCCATGCCCCTTTTACATTCCCAAATCGTGCCACATGTCCTGCCTACCGCAGTCTACTAGACTTAAATGTTCTTATTGTATTTGGTTTTCTGTAAAGATCATGCAGCTCACTGTTACGAATTCTTCTCCATTCGCCTGTCTGTTCATCTCGCTTTTGTCCAAATATGTTTCCTATGGAATGTATTCTCCAATACTCGTAATCTTTGGTAATAGGCATAGGTTACACAATATAGAGTTGACAAGTAAAAAAAATAATAAACTATAATTTAATTAATAATATTAAAGAATAATATAATTATAGATGAAACACTTTTATATAGTATATTGTCTTAGGAAATATTTATTATTATTATTATCATTATTATTATTATTATTATTATTATTATTATTATTATTATTATTATTACTGTATAATTTTATAATTTGTAAAAATGAAACTAACTAAAGTTGTTTCAATCAATACTGCCAATTGCAAAAACGAAATCCAAAATATATCATAACTATTAAAAATACAATTTTGTAACGTGGAAACAATTATTATTAATTAAATAAGCGCTGACGGTATGAACTATCACGTCCACATTATTTCTACTGATTACATTTGCTTTTTTTCTTGTAAAAGTATCAATTTTGTCATGGTTTATTTGTACGTTGGCGAACGTTGCATCCTTTTTTGTAAATTTTACAATACATGGTACTGTAAACGTACCATTTCCCAACCTTTTCTTTTTTGTAAAAACCTGAAATGCTGCAATTAAAAATATTATGAAATAAAAGTATAATCAGGACACGTTCGAAACCATAACGTTTCTCAATAGAATAAAACATTTTTTTCTCTAGTGAAGAAAGAGGAAATCCCATTATTTTAACATTACACTATATTCTACAGTAGGCCTATGTGGTAAAATATATCCTGATCCTAGGAAAATGTTGTGTTAGTCTGGTTTAAAAAGTATATAGTTTCAACAAGAATATTAAACTGTCCTGCGGACCTGAACAATTTCAACCAAAGATAATATTTATGACAACGATTCTTCATTACACATAAGCAGATCTTGGTTACCTGTATAATATAAAAAAATGACAGGACACAATGATATGAAATCTGATTAAAGAGATTCTAAAATACAGTAGAAGAGATTTATCGACTACAGTTAGCAATCAGATCAAAATATACAATAAAGGACATCTGTGATTTATTTCTGTGCTAAAAACAAGCCACCATTGTACGAGCCTATATCATATCTGCCATCTCATTTCACCTTTTGCAAGAGAGATCAAAACAAAATCGCATAAATCCTCAAATCGCAACAAGAACTACATGGACAGAACTTGAATTACATGTCAAAACAAAAAAGGAAAAGCCAATCATTGCCAAACCAACGCATTACAATACAAACCCATTGATTTTAAACAGATAAATCCAAATCTAGTGAACCCATCTATCAACGACAGAAGCTTGAATTTTCATGTACCCTCTCTCAAACTATCAGAAATGGACATGCACCCAGGACCGAAAACTAAAAATGTCCAGTGAAAATTTCTAAATACATTATGCCCCTTGCATGTTTAGCTTTCATTTCAAAATCAGATTAATAGATTGATCGGGAGTGGGGATAGGATTAATGTTATAATTCTATTGGAAATCAGACAGCTCTGCCATCTGCCTAGACCAGTTGGTATCCATAACGTATAAACAATAGGAGCAGAACCTAACAAACAAACACATATATACGACACGTCTGGTGGTGTTTGTCTATTGTTTGCGAGACCAAATAAACGGGGAGGGGGGTTGAGAGAGCCAGTAACTACCAACAAGCGTCAGAGGGAGGGTTTTAGATTTGATATATACTGATTCACAAATCAAACTGCAAAACATATACCCACACTCTTGTGTTTTTGTGTAGTAATTCTATGTATGTACCTACTACCAACACCTCTACAACTCCCTCCCCTCGACCAATCTCGGGATTAGAACGGGACCCAAAAACAAAGAATTGAGAGGGTGGATTGTTGTGGTACACGTTGCCCCTGACCTCATGTTACAAAATCCCTTTGTGTCCAACTTTCACCAAAACAAAAACTAGAAATTCAAATTGCTAACAAGAATTATTAATTGCTTTCATTTGTGATTGTAACGAAAAAGTTCTCATGTTTTTCTATTATTATTATTTTAACAGTCACAAAGTTTATGGATCACGAAAACAAAAATGCAAATTATTCAGTTTGGTAACACCCTTCAGTTAGCTAGAAAAAAAGAGCGAGAGAGAGAGAGAGAGAGAGAGAGAGAGAGAGAAGAGAGAGAGAGAGAGAGAGAGAGAGAGAGAGAGAGAGAGAGAGAGAGAGAGAGAGAATTTAATATAGGGAAAAGTTTTCCTTGCGATATCACTCCTGCCAAAATCTGCTCGTATCGAAATGTTGAATGCCAAGTACTTTGCACTGTTATATTTTTCTCACAACAGATTCAATGTATCCCAGTAGAAAGCTATTTATTAACCCAGCCTGTATCCCTTTAACTTACTGCTAACTTTCAAAAACACATACTTTCTCAAGGAAAAATTATCGACAAAATTACTGCCTCTTACAGAAAATGCATAAACCTAACGTCACCAATCCAGTCCATATTTTGAAGAATACATAACGCTTTCCCCATATGTTCGTAACCTTTTCCAGAACTGCAAAAATACATTAAAGCGACCCAAAATAAAAGTAAATGAAGAAATGGATTTCGGAAGTAATAAGATTACTACATAATCATACTACTGATTACAGGTACTACCAGATTTATGTTTTATGCAACTGTAAATTATTTTATTTATTTAGCCTGCTTGAGTGGGGACATGCGGTCTTTCCTTTAACTCATCAGGACAAACATATTTTGCATTAAAATACAATACAGTAATCACAAAGAACCTATAATATTAAGAACTAAATGAAAATTTGATAAAATTGACAATAATAACAGTAATATTTGTAATATTTGTAACGACAAAACTAAAACTAACAATAAAACGTAGCCTACACAAGGCAATAGCCCCTATCTTATAGGCCTATATGTGACAAAAATTGTTGAAAATGTGTGTGTGTATATATATATATATATATATATATATATAATATCCTCAACTCGTGTCTAACTCAGGGTCAGGTCGAGAGATGAGATGAGATGAAGTCCCTTCTTTAGAGGTCTGTGAATGACAGGGGTGCCGGCCGATCACGCCTGACACACCATCACAAGGGCAGATAAACGAAATGGAAGAGATGAGTACAGAAAAATTGTGGAATCAAATTGTGGCAGGAGAAAACGACAGAAAACCCAGAGAACAAAATCTGCCCAAGTTCCGTTTTGCCTATCACGAAACCCATTTGGAGTGACCGAGACTCGAATTTGGGACCCCAGCGGTGAGAGGAGAACGTTTAATCGCTTGCGCTACGGAGACAATACTAAATGAAAATCTGATAAAATTGACGATAATAAGAGTAATATTTGTAATATAATATTTTAATGATAGGCTAATTAAAACTAAAATTAATAATAAAATGTGCACAAGGCAAGATAAATTTTATATATATATATATATATATATATATATATATATAATTGACCTATACATGGCAAAAATTGATGAAAATGTATAACATAAAAATCACTTTTTTCTCTCTCCTGGAATTGGTGGAATTGTAATTAACTTAAGTTCGGGCGCCTGGAACGTAACGTTATTGCGATTATATCAAGGTGTTGAATGAAAATGAAGCACCAAGAGACTCCTTAAAACTAAACTTAACCTAAATGTGACATCACAGGAATAATTCCTTTCAAGAAAATACTATTGTTTGATCATGAATCGAACCCAGGGCCCCATGAACTGTAGTCAGAAGCTCTGATCACAAGTCCATGAGGCTTGGACGATTCAGAAATCATCGACTAAATGACTAATTTGGCAACCTTGTAATGATATTTCACATGTGTTAGGGATTCTCCCTTCCATAGAGAAATAGTTTGGCAACACTAGCGCTAACACACTACCTTTCTAGTGTGCAAGACTTTACTTGGGCAAGTAATATATTTTATACTAAGTAGTAGGGAGCGGCATTTTTACACGCTTTATATTAGCTTGACCTGTATCTATCTATCTATGTAACGGAATCTTTCAACGCGATTTTCACCCACTTAAAATCATTGGATCGACTTGAAACTTTGTATACTTGTAGAGGACCCGTCACAAAACAATAATTTCATATTTATTTTCTAAAATCCTGGCCAGAATCATCAGAAAATTAAAAAAAAAGTGTTTTTGTATCAATGTAACGGAATCTTTCAACGCGATTTTCACCCACTTAGAAACATTGGATCGACTTGAAACTTTGTATACTTGTAGAGGACCCGTGACAATACAATAATTTCATATTTATTTTCTAAAATCCTGACCATAATCATCAGAAAATAAAAAAAAAGTGTTTTTGTATCAATGTAACGGAATCTTTCAACGCGATTTTCACCCATTTAGAAACATTGGATCGACTTGAAACTTTGTATACGTGTAGAGGACCCGTGACAATACAATAATTTCATATTTTGTTTCTAAAATCCTGGCCAGAATCATCCGAAAATCAAAAAAAAAAAAAACAAAATGAAAACTGGTATAATAGGTTGCGGACTTGTCGACTTTTTAGTCAATCGTTGTAAGAGCTCAGTTGGTAGAGCAGTGAACTCTTAGTGGTATATAATTTCAGTAATCCATAGGTCGCTGGTTCAAATCCGGCTGGGAGGGTTTTTTTATAGAAGAGTATTACTTTTAGCTCATACTACAATAGTATCGAATTTAAAGATATTTACATTTTTATCTTATTCTGTAAAATATTAAAACTAAAAAATAAAAAATAAATAATAGTTTAAAAAAACTAAAAGAACACGCTTTATTAGAAAACTAAAAAATGAAAAATAATTTTAATTTCCAATACGCTTGGGATAAAATTAAAGTGGTCAACAAAAAAATCATCTCCAACACATATAGAATAAAATTAGAGTTATCAACAAAAAGAAAATAATTTTACCATCAAAAGCGTGGGGTGCTTTTTATGATTTTTACATTTTCTTCTTAGAGAGCTTACTTTTACCAATATCTGTTTATTATCAAATATATTAATTGATATAGAGCACCCCACGCTTTTGATGGTAAAATTATTTTCTTTTTTTTGACAACTCTAGTTTTATTCTATATGTGTTGTAGATGATTTTTTTGTTGACCAATTTAATTTTATCCCAAGCGTATTGGAAATTAAAATTATTTTTCATTTTTTAGTTTTCTAATAAAGCGTGTTCTTTTAGTTTTTTAAAACTATTATTTATGTAATAAAAGATAAGATTGCAAATGCAGATAATACATATTATTCAACTGTTTATGTGTGAAACAAGATAAAGACAGTCAAAAGTCTTACTTCTCATTATTACTATTCAACTGTTTGTGTGTGGAACCAAAACAAAAGATATTCATAAGCCTAACTTCTCATTATACAATGTTGCAATCTTAACTTTCAGTACCGATACATAAAAAACCCGCTCCCTACTAATTACGTTTAGCGGCTGGCAATATTTTAGACTTTTGGTAAAAAAAAAGTCTAGCTGTACGTTCACATTTTGCACTCACTTCAAATAAATATTCATATGACTATTAATAGCATTTATTACTATTTCAAAAATTGTATAATATCAGAATCAACAAAGTAATAAACAATTCAAGAGGTATTGGTGAGAAAAAATTACTTCAAATTCAGAGAAATACACTCAATTTGCAAGTGATTTGTTTTATTTGTGCAATGTCATTCATAAAGCTTCTATTGTCTGTACAATGAATACTATTTTCAGCATATCGCAACTAAAAAAATAATATTCCACTGTTTATTCATTTCATAAAGTGAACAAATCTGATGAAGTGATAAGAGAGCTACTCTCCCCGTTATCAATCATCCATTCACACTTTACACGCTGGATCAAATTACTGATCTCAAAAATAACATATATAATTTTAAAAATACAATAGGAAGTAACATTAAGATGTTTTATTTAATAATTAAGATATTTGGTCTGCATATTCTTATTTCTTATGGTTGTCTTTGTTCAACATATATTTCAAGGCCCATCATCGGAGTCTGTAATCGCTGATGATGGGGCTCAGAAGCCTTGAAACATATGTTCAACAACAACAATCGGAAGAAGTAAGAATATTCGGACCAAATATCTTAATTACGGTAACACATATAATTCATAATGTTCTGTACCGAAATCTAGTTTTCGATACATGGATTACGTCATACTGCGCAAACTATACGTAATCGCGTCTCCATTTCTTCCGTGACCTAAGTGAACAGTGCCAAATTCTCTCCTACATACCCCCCCCTTTCCTTTATGCGCCGTGTTCTATCGCCCATCCTCCCCTCTCCTAGTGAACCCTCAAATAAGCTGCGCTTACTAACATCAAGGTCATCATCTGTTTATTAATCAAAGGGTCAAGTCGATATAGCTCGGATTAGCTCGTTTTGTTTATTGGTCCCTTAGGCCAGGGTAGGGCCACAAGGACCGTGTACCCTAGCCCTTGGCGGGACTAGTGAGTGTGAAAGAGAGTACGTATGTTTCATTATTTTTTTGTTTAGATGACCGATAAGGTTATTGTTTCTTTTCTCAATTTATTTTTCAATGTCAAACTAACTATCTTTTATTATTTGCATGTTACATCTGACTGTTTTTTGACTCATTAAATACAAGTTACCAGCTTTTAGTTAATTTCTGTCTATTGATTTAGTAGCTAGTCATGTCAGACATGAGTATAAAGTTCCAAAGCTTTCTCAAGCGAATATGATATCCTCTTCCCTTCAACGTTCCATGATTGTAATCTGTATAGCTTACAATATATTGCATGCTTAACAATTTATTGAGGAAAGGTGAATTAATCTTTGCTTTTTATGGGCCCGGGCAAAGATATGTTAATTTGAGCAATCTATGTTCTCAACTCAAGGTAATTATCAACAACATTGGTACGATCCAGCACCGACGCGGTGCAGTTCAAACCTATTTTCCCCATTTAAGACAGACCTATGGCCCAAAATGTAAGAAATTGTATTATGCAAAATTAGCTGCTATTAATAATTTTGTAAATATAATTTTATTTCTTCCTTAGTTTAACCTCTCCATTTCTAAATTTTACATGCCCCTCGCCGACCGTGGTTTACAAAGGCATGAACAGTCAGAGAGGATGATAAACTCTTGAAAGTTAAAAAAAAATAAAAAATAAAAAGTAACATTCTGAAATGCGAAGCAGTACACGTAGACAACATAATAAAAGGATGAATAAACAGGTGAATGGAAAGACTATATAACAGTGAACTACATGGCCTTTATAGGAAGCCAGATATAATAAGAAGAGTTAAGTCTCATAGACATCGATGGCCAGGGTATGAGGCACGGATGGGGAATGAAAGACGTGCATGGAAACTTCTTGCACGAAACCCAGAGGGAAAACGCCCAGTTGGTACACTAAGAATGAAGTGGGCGAATAAAATTAACTACGATTTGAGGGAAGTAGATTATACAGGAATTTTTGGAAAACATTAGCTCAGGATAGGATGTATGGAGAGCTTATGACTGCGTGGCCATGAACCTATGGGCTCGATAGTGCCAGTGAGTTAGTTAGTGAGACAACATAAATAAAAACGGAATTTTATTCTAGTATCATGTCTTCTTATTCTTCGCAGTTTAGGCTTATTTACTAGCCTGTTCCGGCTCCAAATTGCTGTTCTTTCCATCTTTTCCTTGGTCTTCCCAATCGTCTTCTTCCTCGTGGTGAATAGTTGTATGCTGCTCTTGGTATTCTATTCTCAGTCATCCTTGCCAAGTGTTCTTTCCAGTTTGTTCTGTATTTCTCTATTGTTGAGTTTAATTCCTCTATTTTTAGTTGTCTTATTTTTGTGTTATGTTTTTTGTCTGTTCTTTGATATCCTGCTATTGGTCTGAGGAATCTCATTTCAGCAGCTTGTAACCTGGCAGATTGTTGTGTTGTCAATGTCCATGTTTCGGATCCATAAGTAATAATAGGCACTGCCATTGTCTTGTTATAGAGTCTTTCCTGGCTTTATTTTTCAAAGTCCTTTTTAGTGTACCTGTTATATAATTAAACTTGTTTAGTTTCTTATTTACATCTGTTTCCGCTGTGTATGATATTTCGCAACCTAGGAAGTTATATGTTACTACTTGTTCTATTGGTTTATTTTCTAATATTATCTTTGTCCGAACTGGATTAGCACCCTTGAAGGCCATTGTTTTTGATTTTGTGAGGATATTTCCATGTTGTATTTTTTGTATATTTCATTTAGTTTATATAGCATTCTTTGTAGTTCGTCTTCTGTTTTTGCTATTAAAACCTGGTCATCTGCAAAGGCTACTGTTTTATTACTAAGTTAATTCCCCCAGTCGTCATTTGCTTCCATGATCTTATCATAGATGTAGCAGTGATAACAGAAACAAAAAAGAAACAAAGAGGAAGTCAAGATCTAGTTTTACGTAAAATTTTTAATTTCTTAAGACCGGCTCGAATTACCAGGGTTTTACTGTTCACATTAGCCTATTGACAACACAAGGAGATGGAGGGTCAACTCATTACAAGGACCACCTCCGAGACAATTAGAAAATATGAGAGGGGATATATAATTCACTAATAGGCCTACATTCATAATGAACAATGTGTATATGGTATTGTTTTACTGTTCACATTAGCCTATTGACCACACAAGGAGATGGAGGGTCAGCTCATTACAAAGACCACCTCCGAGACAATAGGAAAATATAAGAGAGGATATATAATTCACTAATAGACCTACATTCATAATGAACAATGTATATATGATATTGTGATTTGATTGCCAAATGGGGTTCACATTCTATTGATATCTTAAGTTTCTCAACATTTGTGTTACAGTATCCATAAGTGTTACTCACAGAGATGGACATATATGAGTACCATATGGTTAACATGCTGGTTCCCTATCCGTTATAGCAGGTTTTCTTAACCTGCTACTTATTGTAGGTACTCAAATTCCTCACGCTGCTGGGTGGGCTCTAGTCCCATACTGACCAACATTTCATGAGAAAAAGTTTCCCCGATGGAGAGCGAGTCACAGCAAATCCCGTAGTTCTGCATCAAGGTATCATGCCTTAAACCGGCATGGTACGGCGCGGGAATAGTACTATTTAACAATGCTCTTTAACAACTTAGGTCACTAGTAGTCCCGCGCCGTAGCCGAGCGGTTAAGGTAGGAAGCCTTGGCGCAGAGCTACGGGACTTGCGCTGGTTCGAGTCTCCATGGGGGAAGAAATTTTCTCACGGTATTTCGGCCAGTATGGGACCGGTGCCCACCAAGCATCGTGAGGCAATTGGGTAGCTACAATAAGTAGCGGCTCCAGGTTGAGGAACCAGCTATAACGGCTGGGGGACTCGACATGCTAACCACATGTCACCCCTACACTGGCTGTTGATCATCTACCTCTGTGATTGACACATGTGGATGTGAAGGGCCAGCAGCCGGCTGGTAAAAGGGCAACCGCTGAAAAGTGGAAAGACCCTCAATCGCAATCGGAGGTCACTAGTGCCGATATTAAAATCTGAGCGTAAAAGTTGTTCAGAAGCTTCTTATTTTAACCTTAAGACTCTTTTAATGCCGTAAATAATAATAATAATAATAATAATAATAATAATAATAATAATAATAATACTTTATATAAAACTATTATTATCCCAGTTATATGGGTGTGAAGATTGAACTCTACCTTTAATGGAGAAAAGAAGATATATAGTATATGAGAATAAAGTTCTTAGGAATTTTTTGAGAATTTCGTACAACAGTCCACCGCTCCACCAACTGAGCTAACAGAGGAATTACTCAAAGAGTGGGGTGCGTATATGCAAATCGTTTTCAAATACTTTTGAAATCCACAATGGGTCGAAGCAAGGAGATGCACTATCTCCTCTATTATTTAATTTAGTACTAGATCATGTCATTAAATCTCAAGGGGATGAAGAAGGCCTACAATTCAATGGTATTAATAAGCTATTAGTTTACGCTGATGATGTAGTACTATTGGCCGATAGCGAGGAGATTCTAAAGGCCAATACGCACACACTATTGAGTAACACGAAGAAATTGGGACTGGAAGTAAATATCAATAAAACTAAATATATGGCCACACACAGAAATACATTATATGATGAAAATGGAAAGCTAATGACAAATGAGGGAAATTTTGAGAAAGTGACTGAAGCCAAGTACCTAGGAACAATAACCACAAATAAGAATGAGAAGCACGAAGAAATTAAAACATAGGCTCAATTCTGTAAATGCGTGCTATTATGCATTGCAGGGAATCTTGACGTTCCAACCCCATTTCGAAAAAAAGTTAAACTGAAAATATATCAAACTATTATTCTCCCAGTTATATTATATGGATGCGAAACATGGACTCTTACTTTAACGGAGGAAAGGAGATTATGAGTATTTGAAAATAAAGTTCTTATGAAAATTTTTGGGCCAAAAAGAGATGAGCAGACAGGTGAATGGAGAAGACTACTTAACAGTGAACTACATGGTCTTTATAGGAAGCCAGATATAATAAAAACAGTTAAGTCTCGTAGACTGCGATGGGCAGGACATGTGGCAAGTATGGGGAAAGAAAGAGGTGAATGGAACCCTTGTAGGAAAACCAGAGGGAAAACGCCCAGTTGGTAGACCAATAATGAAGTGGGAGAATAACATTATCCATGATTTGGGGGAAATAGATTATACAGGGGATGATTGGATAACATTAGCTCAGGATAGGGATGTATGGAGAGCTTATGTCTGCGCAGCTATGAATCTACGGGTTCGTTAGAGCCAGTGAGTTAGTTTGTTTGTTATAATAATACTTTATTTAAGCTGGCAGAGTTAAAGTCATAAGGCATTCTCTTCGGCTCAACAAGCAAATAGTAAAATTATACAAAAATTGCATACTTATTACAATTTTAAAATATAGGGCTATTCAGAAAGAAGGGACAGAATTCAAGCATTTATTTCATGCAAACTACAAAAGATAGAAACACAATTCCAACGTTCTTGGAAAAGTACAAATACAAATTTCACTATTTTATGCATTCAATATGAGTACCAAGTGTTACACGACACATATCAAAACGGTGACTTATTTCTTGTCACACACGAATCAGCTGGTCTCTCTAGGTATCGAGTTCACAGTTTCAACAATTCGTAGTCGCAGATTTTCAAGGGGGGGATAAAAACACGGTCTTTTACGTATCCCCATAGACAAAAATCACACGGGGTTAGGTCTGGTGACTGGGAGGCCACCGGCGATGAAGTTGATCTTCTTCTCGTCCTCTTCCAATTCAACGTCCTGTTGTATCGATATTTTAATACAAACAATCAACATGGCAATCAATAGTGTCAATGCGGCAGTGATCGGGACTTCAAACTTTTCTCTTTCCAGGAACGTTGGAAGTGTGTTTCTATTTTTTGTAGTTTGGAAAAAATAAATGTTCCTTCTTTTTTAATAGCCCAGTATTATTAAAATATAGACTAAACAGAAGGCAATGGCTATGTGGTCTAATATAAGCCAGCAGTAACAAAACTTCGAATAAAACATAATTAAAATAATTACTTACTTACTCACTGGCACTATCGAACCCGTAGGTTCATGGCCGCCCGGACATAAGCTCTCCATACATCCCTATCCTGAGCTAATGCTTTCCAATCATTCCCTGTATAATCTACTTCCCTCAAATCATAGTTAATGTTATTCTCCCACCCCATTCTTGGTCTACCAACTGGGCGTTTTCCCTCTGGCTTTCCAACAAGAAGCTTCCATGCAAGTCTTTCATTACCCATACGTGCAACATGTCCTGCCCATCGCAGTCTACGAGACTTAACTGTTCTTATTATATCTGGATTCCTATAAAAACCATGTAGTTCATTGTTATGTAGTCTTCTCCATTCACCTAATTAAAATAATATAAAATAATACACGTCACGAGAACATCGGCTTTCAAACAAGGCCATACTCAGGATTTTTACACCCTGAAAAAACTGCATCAAATCCACGACCAACGAAACCAGAGGTTAAGAGTGGGCTGTAGCATTGCCTGGAACCTATATTACCTGAAGTGCTAAGAGTGTAATTGGAAAATGTACAGTTGACAAGGTTACAAACAATGCTATTGAAGCAGATACGTTTCTAAATAAATTCGTGGTAATAATGAAGAATAAAATATTCATTGGAGTTGCAAGTATAAAAAAGAGAGAACATCCGGAATAAACAATGACTACCGACGTTAAGTGGATGATCAATCAAAAACAGACAACCTTGTAAACAGAAACATTTGTATCCCTCACAGTGAATAACACTCAAAATTAAATACGTTTAACGAATATTCAATCTAAAACAGTGTACATTTTCCCTTGCGTTTGGCTGAAAATCACAGCCCAATAAGCTTTGCTCCACAAATAAACAACAAATTGAAGGATTCCTGGAATAATTTTCGGAATGAAAATAATTCTAGCAAACTTCATGAAATATTTTTTATTCCGAGAAACTAGTCTTCGCATTTTTTAAATTTACTTTTTTTCTTTTCTTCCGTTCCGCCGTTTTTTACACTGTTTTAACTTTTTGTTTATTGACATATATTGACACAAGAACAGGATACACATCCATATAAAAGGTGTCGATTTGAAATATGGTAGATTGCAGGGACATAACCTCTCCGTATATCCCTATCCTGAGCTATTTTTTCCAACCATCCACTTATAATCTACTTTCCACATATCATGATTAACGTTATTCTCCCACCTCATTCTTGGTCTACCAACTGGGCGTTTTCCCTCTGGTTTTCATACATGAAACTTCCATACACCTCTTTCATTCCTCATTCGTGCCACAAGTCCTGCCCAATGTAGTCTACTAGACTTTACTAGTCTTATTATATCTGGCTTTCTACGAGTCTAAAGACCATGTAGTTCACCGTTATTCAGTCTTCTCCATTCATCTTCGTTCCAAAATTTTCCTAAGAATTATATTCTCAAATACTCGTAATCTCCCTTTCTCCCTTAAAGAAAAAGTCCTTGCTCGCATCCATATAATATAACTGGGAGTTTAACATTTATTGAAAGGAGTTGGGACGAGAAGAGACCATGTAATGCACAATAGCATGTATTTCCAGAATTGAGCCTATGTTTAATGTCTTTGTCCATCCATTCCTATTTATAATTATTGTTCTACCTCTCTCTCTCTCTCTCTCTCTCTATATATATATATAAATAGTAATTCTGCCCGAGGGCAGGTCTTTCACTGCAATCATAGGATTTCCATGCTATGCTTTGCAGCTTTACTAGGGAATTATAGGTGTGGTAGCTTCCGTTGCTTTCCACATCGGTGAAGGATGTTAATGATAAGGATGATGATGATGGCCGGATGATTTTCGGGGACCGTTGAGCCCTAAGCATCCTGACATTTGTCTTACAGGTGAGGAAAAACCCCAAAAAAACCTCACCCAGGAATCGAACCCGGGCCCGCTGCGTGACAAGGCTTGTCACGGATATATATATATATATATATATATATATATATATATATATATATCCACCGCTGGCCTCGAGGTAGCGTGCTGTCTTGTCACGCAGCGGGCCCGGGTTCGATTCCGATATATATTATTTAAATTATTTATATACCGGTACATGTTTTATAACTAACTAACTCACTGGCTCTATCGAACCTGTAGGTTTATGGCCGCGCGGACATAAGCTCTCCATACATCCATAAAAATGTTGTATATAAAAATAAGTTTATATATATATATATATATATATATATATATATATTTATTTCGGGATGTTAAAAGAGAGTGGAAATATATTAGCAGATTTTAAGATAAAATTTAAGGACTTTTTGTAAAAAATACTTTTCTGTAGATATTTATTGGGCAAATGATGAATACAGTTCTAACTTCCCACATAATGCAATAGGAAAGAAGTAGAATTTTTTTTTCTCTAATATTTGCAATCCCATTTTGATAAATTGTCATAAAATATAATATATCAATCGCATTTCATTTAAACTAATCAAAGCTATAACTGAATTTTAGATTCGAAATTAAATAAGTATTTATTAGACAACGAGAATTTTATCCGGAAATTGTAAAGAGAAAATTTTGTTCGCTTCATGTCCCCTGTCTATTGTTTATCTTCATTAGTACAAACATAATTATTAATTTTCTAAATATATTTCAAATTTACACTATACACACTTACATGACTTCCAAATAGTAAAGTAAATTCCAATTAAGTGGCATGATGTGTATACGGAGAAATTTAAACGATTAAGAAGGGAATACATTAAAATATATTAAGCCTACAAAAAAAAAGTCTTATTATTCGAGGTACATATTCGAGAATTTGTTGAGACCATCTGGAATGATCCATTCTTGTTGACCTGTGAAAGTCAATTCTGCTACTAGTTGGTGAACTGATGATGATGATGATGAAGATAATAATAATAATAATAATATAAAATAATAATACTAATAATAAACCTTTACTCGTGACCGGCACAAATGCCACTCGAAGAATTACATGAGATGAAGCTTCTACAATAAATTCTTTAAAGTTTCTGTCGCCGTCTAAAGAGGTCTATCTTAGGATATTCTTGATACGTTATGTTATACAGTCACAAGGCTAGTTGATAGAACTAGTTAATAAGTGTACATACGAATCATTGCCTGTTAGGATAAGAAATAGAACATTATTTTAAGGAAGTTTAATTTTGATCATGTCTAGTTAGGATTAGCCAGTGCAATAAGTGTAAATCGGAACCAGATAATTTGTTAGAACTAGTAAGGGCAGTAGAATATTTAATTAATTGTAAATTACTCACAAAATGTTAGAATTAGTAACTTAAGTGTAAATAGATACATCTTCTTAGATTAGTAATGGATAGAATATTACCTTAGCGTGTAAATATAGATCATAGCTTGATAGGATTAGTCAACTTAATTGTAAATAGGAAACCATATTTTGTTAGAAATAGTAATGAAGAATGCACTAATTTAACCCTTAATTTCACAATGTATCTTATAAGAAACATTGATTTCATGAATGTATTATTGTTTATTAAACAATAAAAAAACAAATTATTTTATAAATTACCTAAGATTGTGTCGAATTACGTTAAAAATACAGTAATAACTTACTTTTACATGATTTTGTTTTCTTTGCTGTCCAAAACACTTGAATAACGGGCACGAGAAAATATTGTTTCACCAATTTAAGGGTTAAGTAAGTGCTAATAGGAATAATAACTAGTTAGATTAAGTAACGACAATATCAAGCAACTGTAAATATTAATCATAACTTGTTAGTGTTAGACAGTGCTATTGTGTCAAGAGGAACCATAACTTGCTTAAGTGTAATTAACAGAGAACATTGTTTGAAATGCAAGTAACAACCATAACCAAACAGAACAATTTAGCCCCACAACAACTCAAAATTATATTTTAAGGAAACGAAAATAGAAATAATAACTTCACACTTTAGAACAAGTAAAAGAACATTATAAAAACTTAGCCAGGAATATCAACACACATAAAAATGATAGAGGTGTTTTAATATTGCAAAATCAAGGCATGTAGTACTGCAGAAAGCTGTAGTGAAGCATGCCGTCATATGAAGACTCTATATAAAAACAGAGGGCTAGACGAAAAAAAAATCAAATCAAACGAAATGCATTTAATTAGTATAATACCCTGATAAAAACTCGATCTAGCTTGAGTTTCATGTGGCGTTAAACTGATGATTATGATGATAATAATAATTTCCCACAACCCCAAGTTTCATTCGGCTACAGAAGATAAGAGGCTGAATACATGAAATCGAATGAAAACACGTATTAAAGGACAGTACACTAACAACACAGATCTCCATAAACAGCGCTTACACTTCACAAACCATTCAACCCTGTAACTTCTGTCTGCGCACTCTCGATTAGACAAAGTGCAGTATAGGAATGACAAAATAGCAAAAATCATGCAAAAACAACATAAAGTACAACGGAAACTTATTTAAGACGTTTTAAAAAAACTCCAAGCGCGACAGGCCTAGAAGGCCCTTGGCCTACCAGCCGGCTTCTGCCCTCACATTCATATGTGTTAATCACAGAGAAGACGATCATAAGCCAGTGTAGGAGTGGCATGTATTCAGCATGTAGGGTCCTCCAGTCGTTATAGCTGGTTTTCTCAACCTGGAGTCGCTACTTATTGTAGCTACCCAAATGCCTCACGATGCTGGATAGGCATACTGGCCGAAATTTCATGAGAAAAGTCTTCCCCCATGGGGACTCGAACCAGCCCAAGTCCTGTAGCTCTGAGCCAAGGCAACTTGCCTTAACCACTTGACTACGGCGCTGGACTAAGACTTTTAGGTAAGGGAAATTAGATTATTTAAAACATTTTCAATGTGATAATTAGCAGAAAAATAAAAATTCAAAGCATGTAATTATTTTGAAAAAAAAAATCGGTATGGGGAAATTAGGTACCGAAAAAGTCATAAAAATAACACAACGATTTTATATATTTATTTTCCAATTTTCAGTTACGAAAAATTAATTCGAAAAAAATAAAACGTTATAAACGTTATAAACGATTTTATATATTTATTTTCCACTTTTCAGTTATGAAAAATTAATTCGAAAAAATAAAAATTAGTACGTTATAGAGCTAAAAATAATATGAAGGATTGCTTTATAACCCTAGTATAATCGAAAGTGTGTAAAGAATAGTTAAACATCTTAATAAAGCTCCAATTATCGGGCTATTTCAGTAGGACGTTTTGCCGGAGGGGAAGGTGCGAGATGGATGGTGCGAGATCGTTTTTCAGCGCTCGAGCAACCGAAGCACGAGAGAGTTCCACCACCACGCAGTTCAGAGGAATTTTTAAAGCATTTAATTGAACTTAACAGACCTTTAATCATCGAGGGCTTGCAGAGCAACTCTTGTGGAACAAAAATAATTTTGAAAATTTGCTGCGACATTATTATTGGCCAAATGAATGGCATTTTACTGAAACACCTGTTTTACATTTTAGCGAATTGTGCAGAAAGTATGCACAAAATTTTGATGATAGGCGTCATAAAATACTACAATTTAAGCCTCGAATGAGTACCTAGAACGATTACCAGCCTAGTAATAAGTTACATTGGTGAAAAATTACACTTTTTCGTGTTTGGTAAAGAGTTGTGAATCGATTTCATTTTTTAGAGCGCTATAACTTGCTATGATTTGTTTTTCCATATTATTATTTTTTTCATAGCTGAAAAAAAAGGTGTTGACACCTTTATTTTTATATGAACCTAATTTCCCTGCATCGGTCCTCCCCTCCCCGAAATCATATGTATTGAATTCCTACGATTTTTCTGGTAATTATGAAAAAGTAACCAGGATGTTTTTAATCGGGTTCTTAACGCTAACTATCATAGTCTACTTCTATATATTAGAACAAATATAGACCTATACCTTGCACCGAAGGCGGCTCCGTGGCGCAATCACAGTTAGACGCTCGTCTCCCGAGATCTAGTCTCGGTCATTCCATGTGGGTTTCGTGGTGGACGAAACGCAGCTTGGGCAGGTTTTTCTCGGGGGTTTCACCCGTTTCCCCGTGCCACAAATGTCATGCCACCATTTATCCATACTCATCTCATCCATTTCGTTTCATTCATCCACCCCTGTGACTGTGCGTCATGAGTGGTCGGCCGGAACCCTTATAATTCACAGGCCTCTATAAATATAGGTAGCTTCATCTCATCTTATCCCTCGACCCGGCCCTGAGTTGCACACGAGTTGAAGATATTTATTTATTTATATACCTTGCCATGTTCAACAAACAACACGTAAGATCTACTGGAACCGAGCACTTCTCGCTGACAAAACGGACTCTACACGTAGGCTATTTGATACATTCTACAAATTGAGTGATGTAGCTATAAATAACACACATAATTTACACAAAACCACACACAAATAGAAACAATCAAAATTCACAGATCTTTCAATGGAACTGACTGATGAATGAAAATTGGAGAAACCGATATTGTGCCTATGGTTCTCAACTCCGTAAGTGTTATACCCAGCACACTACTCTAGCTAACAGGCTCGATATTTACATAATTACAAAAGGAATAGGGTTATTTATAACATTTGCCACATTATAAGGGCATTTCTTAACATTATAGAAGACGCAACAACGTAGATATCTAATTCAAGCGGAACACTTGCACCTACATCGCTCATTTGCGACAAAAGTGACATAACTAAAAATTGCCGATTTTGAGTTATTGACACTACATGAAAGACAGCACCCAGTTATATATTCTGGAAGAACGACATAAGCGATTATATACAATGAGTTGGTAAAGTAAATTGATAAAATAAAATAAATATCCGCAAATCGTGTCCAATTTAGGATCGGGTCTAGGGATGAGATGAGATGAAGCCCCTATATAGAGGTCTGTGAGGGAGTTAATTTTTTTAGAGCTCACCTAAAGGTTCTGGAATTTTTTTTTATAAAAATAGATTATTTTGAATCTAATGTTGAGGATATTTTGATGCACTCGAAAATCCGGAAAAATGCACAAAATTTTCGAAAAATGGCTTAAAAAATCGAAAATTTTGCACAAGTACAATAAGTTATTAAAATATAAGATGTATTAACACATATTTGTCATATATAAATAATAACAACATATATAAACTTGAAATAAATAGAGATGACAAGGGTGCCGGCCGACCACGCCTGACGCACCATCACGGGGCAGATGAACGAAATGGATGAGATGAGTATGGAGAAATGGTGGAATGAAATTGTGTCAGGGGAAAACGGGAGGACATTCCGAGGAAACCCTGCCCAAGCTCCGTTTCGTCTATCACAAAATACACATGGAGTGACCGGGACTCGATCTCGGGACCCAGCGGTCACAGGCGAGTGTCTAATCGCTTGCGCCACGGAGCCGCCATAGTAATTAGATATTTATGACAAATAGAGACAAATATCTCTTGATTTCAAACCTTCAAATGCATCTCCTGAAAAACTATGTTTTTTTGAGTTATGTCACTCTTTTCGAAAATGAACGAAATGATGAATTCGAATTAATCAGCTGCTACTTATTTTTAACTATACAACTGGGTTACTTCCCCGTAACTGCGGTTCACACAGCATTGGAATAATCCTAAACACCACTCTTCAAGTGTACCAGCTTTTCTTAGATCATCCCAAATTTTGACATCCTTTTGGAATACATGTGAATTTTGTTTCTGACATTTTTAAGAAGTCATCCTCTACACATTTATCACATCCACTGAAGCCTATATTGCATCATGGATTAGACATGGCGTCAATGTTCAATTCTTGAAGATTTCTTAAATGTTCAACTTTTATAAGATTCATGATCTGTTCCGTTGAGGTTTATTCAAAATTAATATAAAATTATAGAATATTCACCTGAAAGGTCCGTCTCCTCAACTTAATTAATCATTTAACTGTAGCGCTTTCGGGACTTGTCCCATCATCGGCAGGATTCAAAACTGGTGTTTCACTGAAGATCTGGTAGAGGGGGTTGCATGTATTGGGTTCGTTTTCGTTTATCAGGCTGTCGTTGTGAGCAACCCCCTCTACCAGATCTTCAGTGAAACACCAGTTTTGAATCCTGCCGATGATGGGACAAGTCCCGAAAGCGCTACAGTTAAATGATTAATTAAGTTGAGGAGACGGACCTTTCAGGTGAATATTCTATAATTTTATATTAATTCTTAAATGTTTCCTGTAAGTCTACATCATCAGTATCCATCTATGCTACTTGTACTCTATCCGCCATCTCCCTTACCGTCTATCGCTCTGTGCCATAGACTTTCGGAATAACTATTAATTAAAAATATATCGAAAATATAGCAAAAAAATGCAAAATTATAAGAAAAATTTAAGGTCCACAAGTCATAGGTGAAGCATATAGGCTGAAAAAGTAAAAATAAAATTATATACAGACATTCGTAGTGGTATTATAAAACGAAGGTTAAAATTGTATGGATATACTAAACGAATTAACTCAAACAGACTTTCAAAACAAATAATGAAATTCTACAAAAGTAGAAGTAAAGCACAGTGGATACTATGAAATGGATTGGTGAAGCGAAAAATGACACAAAATTGGCATGAATTACTCAAGAAGATATCAAAACAGAGATATCTTTAAAATGGAAGTGCACAAGTGGTATGTTGACCATGAGGACAAACCCAAGATAAAAACTGGAACAACGTGGACAGAAGAGAGAAAGAAACCTCATTGCCAAAAATTGAAGGAAAATGAGTAAAAATGAAAGTGTCTAAGTACTTTGCGTAGTCCTACATGGGCTCATTTGAAGTCAAAATAATAATAATAATAATTATAATAATAATAATAATTATTATTATTATTATCATTACTATTATTAATAGAAATGACTACAACAGATCAGATATTTAGTATAAGGCAGATTTTAGAAAATAAATGGGAATATAATGGTACTGTACATCAACTATATGTAGACTTCAAAAAAGCATATGATTCAATTAAGAGGGAAAAGTTATATAGTATCCTGCTAGAGTTCGGAATTCCTAAAAAGTTAGTTAGACTTATACGAATGTGTCTAAATGGCACAAAGAGTAGGGTGCGTGTAGGCAAACAGTTTTCGGACACATTTGAAATCCAGAATGGGTTGAAGCAAGGAGATGCACTATCTCCTCTACTATTTAATTTTGTACTACAGCATGCAATTAAATCTTTAGAGAATGAGGAAGGCTTACAACTGAATGGTATTAATAAGCTGTTAGTTTATGCTGATGATGTAGTACTATTGGCCGATAGCGAGGAGACACTAAAGGCCCAACACGCACACACTATTGAGTAACACTAAGAAATTAGGACTGGAAGTAAATATCAATAAAACTAAATATATGGTCACATGTAGAAATTCATTATATAATGGAAATGGACAGCTAATGACAAATGAGGGAAATTTTGAGGAAGTGGCTGAATTCAAATACCTAGGAACAATAATCACAAATAGAAATGAGATGCATAAAGAAATTAAACATAGACTCAATTCTGGAAATGCGTGCTATTATGCATTGCAGAGACTCTTGATATCCCAACTCCTTTCAAAAAAACGCTAAACTGAAAATATATAAAACTATTATTCTACCAGTTATGTTATATGGGTGCGAAACATGGACTCTTACTTTAAGGGAGGAAAGGAGATTACGAGTATTTGAGAATAAAGTACTTAGGAAAATTTTTGGACCAAAGAGAGATGAGCAGACAGGTGAATGGAGAAGACTACATAACAATGAACTACATGGTCTTTATAGGAAGCCAGATATAATAAGAACAGTTAAGTCTCGTAGACTGCGATGGGCAGGACATGTTGCACGTATGGGGAATGAAAGACTTGCATGGAAGCTTGTTGTAGGAAAGCCAGAGGGGAAAACGCCCAGTTGGAAGACCAAGAATGAGGTGGGAGAATAACATTAACTACGATTTGAGGGAAGTAGATTATACAGGGAATGATTGGAAAGCATTAGCTCAGGATAGGGATGTATGGAGAGCGTATGTCCGCGCGGCCATGAACCTACGGGTTCGATAGTGCCAGTGAGTAAGTAAGTAATAGAAATGACAACATTTTGTGTATTTCATATTTAAGAACTGAGTTGTCGATATGGTCTGTGCTAGAAAGAGCAGCGATTTCTAAATAGTGGAATTCTGTACGGATAACAGACAAAATGTCATTAGTCAAATTAAATAAATTATACCATTAACTCTAACAAACAAAAACTAATTTTAAAAGCTGATAAATTAGGAGCATACCACAGGGAAAGGCATTTCAATTTAGAAAAGTTCGGGAAAGTTTGTTCAACAACAGGGTATTAAACAAAGCGTTGAACATGCTTTCAAAGTTACAACCCTCATTCACATGTAATTGTTTTAGTCACCTGTTATTTATTTATGATAATTTCAGCATTCATCACATAAGTTAATTCTCCACAATGTCTTAAAAGTGATAGTCCAAAATCTAAGGATGAGGTACATTTAAGAGAAACTTGCAAAAAAGTATATTGCATTTTTAATTCCCTAAAACGTTTGAAAAATGTCCTTCCTTCTACATATAAAAAAGTGCTTGTCTCAATTTTAATTATGCCGCATTTTGATTATTATGACTTACTCTTAACCGACATGAGTATCGCAATCGGACAAAGACTGCAACAAGTACATAATGCTTGTGCACGTTATACATATATGCAAACTCCGTAAATCAGATCACATAACTCCGACTGGAAGACAAGCGAAAAATACACTGCATCTGCTTTAAACAACATTTTGTCCACCTCATCACATCTTTATATTTCTAGTCGTTTCCATTCACTATCTTCCCATCATAATTTATAACACATGATCGAGAGAAAATTTAATTCTACCCGTTCTTCTATATCGAACATCTCAATATTCCTCCTCCTTCCCTGTTTCAGCCACCCGACTCTGGAATTCCCTCCCCTCATATATCCAGAACTGGCCGACTCAAAAACAGTTTTAAAAATCTCATTAAATATTTCCTTAGACAATATAATACATAACCGTGTTTCATGTATACTTTTATTATTCTTTAATATTTTACACTTTCTTTACCGAGCCAATTACTTAAATTATATAATATTTTTATTTTTATTACCAGCTAATACCCAGCGTGCGCTGCTAGTCCTAAATAAATGTTAATGTGTTTTTACCACCAGCCTTGAGCTGCTATGCTTGCCCGGGAATCAGCTTATCCCGATCTTCTTGGCATCAATGAAAGACAAAAATTGTTATTGTGAGTTATCCGTAAAAGATAAACATATGCTGTCGCGGACTTTTTTGTAGAGTGTTTTGAGATAATCAATTCAGTGTACAATAACTTGGTGTATTTGTTATGGTTTAGGTAGCGTAAGCGTCAAAATAGGAACTTTATTTCACGTTTATCGCTACAAAGAGTGATTTTTAGGGGTGAAGGGGTTGAGTATTACAACTATCTTATAGCCTATGTTCATCCCGGGAATCTCCTGAACATTTTGAAAAAAACCCTCAAAATCGGATCAACGGTATGACCGCGCATAGAATACGAACAAATAAACATTGATTTTTATATATTACATGATTATTATTAATAATAATATCAATAATAATAATAATAATAATAATAATAATAAAATCGTTATTATTAATGTTTTCCCTTGTCAACTCAATATTATGTAGCATATGCCAACTATGTAGGGGCCTATTATTAATGAATGTGTAGATAATTCATAATTGTTATTATATGTATAATTTAACCTGGGTGAAGTGGAAGAGAAGACCTTACGGTCTTAACTCCATCAGGCAAAATAATAAAAAATAAAATAAAAATGGACAAAAGTAAACAACGTGTAAATAAATGTGATTACAAAAATTAACTGGCGGTGAAATTTATTTTCATGCTGGTTGAGACTCTGAATACCAAGTAACAATTTCTACAAAATCAGTGACAATTTTATCTAATTTATCAATCACGAGAAGCGCAAATCATCCAAGTTCATCATCATAGATGACACTACAGCCCATTTTGAGCCCTGGCCGTTGATAAGATCTTCCTCCATTACTGCCTGTCCAAGCTTTCCTTCGCCATCTTCTAACACCAAGCATCTTCTTCTATTAAATCTAACATTTCAACTTTCATCTGCTTATTCTTTTACTTCTCTCTGGTTTATGGAGTTTGTTTTTAATAAGATTATCTTCTGTGATCCTGATAAGATGGCAACTCAACGTAGACCTAATCTAGATATCTCTACAAACTTAAAAATGTGAGGTACTGTGAATAAAGAATATAATTCATGAAAATACCTAATTCGCCACAAGTGGCGAAGCGTCATTGGAAGCGCTGGAAGCGGTGCTTCCCTATAATTTTTATAAAAAAAACTATTTAAACAATAATTTAAAACTATAAAATTCTTAAGTTAAAACGTTGAATTAATTTAAGATAAATTTATAAGTAAATAATAATTTATAAGTTAAATATGCTAGTGTCATCTATCCGAGGTTTCCTAAATTACATCTTCGATTCCTGGTGGCTTGGATGCGCCAGGCCTAACCGCTTTTTATCGCCGACATTCTATGTTAAAAGAAAAAGTAAAGTTCGTTACCCTCAGTTAGTGTAAAATAGTAGTTTTTTTTATTTATTTAGTTTAATTGTTTATAGTATATAGTGTGTATGTTATATTTTATTGTGACCTTGTCACTAGACAAATCCGTAGTGTGAATATAAATACTGAATTTTAAAGTATTTCTTGTAATTTATTTTATTCCGTGTTTTGTAATGAGTGAATGGTTTAGAAGCTCGCTAGCGAAGAGCTTTCAAGTTTCCTCTCATGCTATATTATATAGTAGCTCTGCCGCGAACGTTCAAACGGGAGTTGGAATAACATGATATACCTGTAATACGTGAGTGTACCATTGAAAACTTTTACAACACCTGTTTAATTCATTTTCATTTCAAGACGAAATAAAATTAATAAAATTGTAGATCAATACAGCCTCTCACTGAATTAAATACTCATTACAAAGGCCGTAACATTTTCACAGGACATTTCAATCTATATTTCTATCAAACTATCCCGTGGTTGCAATAATCTCAAAAAAATGTTCTGCTGGCCGTGTCTTTTGTTTTCACCTGAAAAGAACGTTTGGAATAAGACAGTTTTTGAGGATTTGATTAATTTCCATAAAGTCCAAAAAAAGACATAAACTCTCATTTCATTATATATCAAACATTAAGCAGTTTAAACAGTTCGGCAAAACTGTAATTGAATTATGACCAACATCTCTTTTTTATATAATCGTGTAATTTTGTGGTTAAGTTTTATCTTTTTTTTTTTTCCACTACGGAGCTTGCCTTCTCCCCATACTCACACCTCGCCACCCAGAACTAACAGAAACAAACGGAAAAACTCAAAGAAACATTTGCCCGCAAAGTAACTTTATGAATAGGTATTCATGGAATCTAACACTTATCAAGCGCCTATTGTTAGATGAATCTCAAATGTAAAGTTTTAGGATTGATTCCTAATTTGTTTACGTATGTGCAGTAGCTCCTTTTATTGGACTATTAGTACATCATATTTAGCGATCCCCAACCAAGGAACAAAATCTCGTAATCTGTTAATTTCCGGATACATATGTATTCGAATATTTTTTCTCTTCATTTTTTACTTTCCATTCTTGCATAATGAATGTTTTTTTAATGTCCTGTATAGTAGCCTAAATTTATATTTATCACATTTTTTATAGTACAATTGAAAATTATTCTCCACTCTTTGGTCAACGAACTGGGCGTTTTCCCTCTGGGTTTCCTACAAGAAACTTCCATGGCTCTCTTTTGTGCCACATGTCCTGTCCATCGCAGTCTACTAGACTTAACTGTTATTATATCTGGTTTCCCATAAAGATCACGTAGCTCACTGCTAAGTAATATTATCCTTTCGCATGTTCGTTCATCTCTCTTTGGTCCAAAAATTCTCCTGAGAACTTTATTCTCAGATACTCGTAATCTTTTCCAGTCCCTTAAAGTACGAGTCCATGTTTCGCATCCATATAACTGGGAGCATATCAGTTTTTATATATTTTCAGTTTAATGTTTTTTTGAGAGAAGATGGGACGAAAAAGAGTCCTTGTAATGCATAATATCATGCATTTCGAGAATCGAACCTGTGTTTAATTTCATTGTGCATCCCATTCCTATTTGTGTAATTATTGTTCCTAGATATTTGAATTCAGCCACTTCGTTAATTCCAATAACCTGCATACATTGTAAAATTGTGTGAAACTTTTAGCAAAGAATATACTTGGAAAATGAAAAGCGGTGAGGGTCAAATGAGACGAAGTTAAAATAAATAACCAGACTGGAATATCTCATATTTTATATAAAATGTGTTGAATCTAGTCAATTCGTGTGGCGCGAGAATAATATAACAGAGAAATTTCATACTTTAAAGTCAAGCTTCATTTTCTTGGCTGACTTCTCACTTTTTTCACCTGTTCCATTTCGTATTCTGTGAGAATGTACGTGTTGAATGGAAGAAACTCGCTTCAGAGGTAAAAATGACAAGGGGATTACAGCGGCTTTTTAAACTCAGCCGCGCGAAATCCCATCCTTGACGATTCTCTGAGAATAGACCATAATTCCCTCAAAATATACAGTATTATAAAAGAGAACCAAGCAATTCACATGGAAAGGTGTTCAATCTTTGACCTTTATTCCAATCCCAAAAATTTAAAAATAAGTAGCCTATTCTCCGTTTCCATTACCTCTCTGATATAGCTAACAGCATAACCACTTTACCCGAGGATATGATAAATTATCCAGTAATAAAGGTATGTTTGCATTTATTCAATAATTCTCCCCAGATCTGAGGTTCGTTGGTTCAAACCCGACCGGTTAAATGCATTATTTTTAAAGTGTTAAATCTCTCAGCAGAGCTTCCTTCGTAAGGGAAGTAAAAAATGAGTGTCGTATAGTAGATTTATGGAACAGCCTATAGTAAGGCATTCGATAAGTAATAGCAACATTGTTGTAAATCAGTGATCCTAATGGTGACCATTGTAATCTTGTAGTATGTAGTTGATAACCTTTGTTGTATACATCTGTAATATTGAAAGCTTCAAAGTAGCAACATTTTGTGAATACATTACTTGTTTTTCACATTTTGTAAGTAATACCGCCCTAAAAAAGATGTTCAGTAGAATTTGTTTAGAAGGTGGAATTGGGAACTACTCGAACATCCACAAAATTCACCAGACTGGAGCCCTTGTGACTATAACTTATTCTCAAAGAACCTCTACGAATCATTCGATTTCAATCAAGAGTTGATATCTAGAAAGTTCTAGATCGATCAGTGAAACATATCCAGAAACGGTGCTGCAGATAGAGGACGTCATATACTAAGTATTTTGCAACGTATAGTTGAATTTACATGAGATTATAATTTTTTTCCTTCAGGAATGTTTCAGTTATTTACATAGGTATCCTCAATCAAAATATACAATTTTTTTCTTCCATACTTCCCGCTCAAAAAAATGAAAGAAAGAAAAATACTTCTGAAATAATAAATAGAATTATTCCTCATCGTAACCCTTTTGTAACAAATAATTGCAAGGGTTAAAAGTGAATAAATACTAAAATAGATTAGTCATAAATTCTCGATCTTGTGTGTCTACTTCTGTCATAGTTCCCTTCTTCATGTTGTCTTGAATTCCTTTTATCCAGGTTGACTTTGGCGTACCACGTTTCCCTTTTCCAGGCGGTATCCATTTTAATACTTCTTTGTTTGTTTCTGTATCCTTTCTTCTCATTATATGTCCATACAATCTTAGTTGGATTTCTTCAATCTCTTGTACAATATGCTTTTCTACATTTATTATTTCTCTTACGGTATTATTTTTTATTTGGTCTAATTTTGATATTCTTGCCGATCTTCTTAAAATGTCAATTTTCTGTGACTAATAATTTATTTCTGTGTTTTTGCTTCAACGTCCATGTTTCCACACAATATAATAAAATACTCTTCACAACTGTGTTATATATTAATAATTTAGTCCTCTTTTTTATATTCCTACTCCATAAAATATAATTCAATATGCCAATAACTTTTTGTCTCTATTATACTTTTTTTTTTCCATGTCTAATTCAGATGATCCCATCTTTTTGAATTATTGATTCCAAATATTTAAAATATTTCACTGTTTTAATATTTGTTCCATTTATTTCTAATCCCTCGCAAATATATGTGCTCATATATTCTGTTTCATTATAGAGCGATTCCATGAAAATGTCATACCGAGGTGAAAATTATGAAACTGAAGCAGGAATAATTTTGTTGATGTAATATATATCTGTAAATATCAAATTTTATAATTCTATAAGAAAATGTTTCAAATGTGCATTATTTTAATCTAGTAATAGCGGTAAAACTTGTCATATTCCAAACCTGAAAAAATACGCAAAATTTTACCAATTTCTTGTTTAATGATTTGGTCGAATGAATTCGTTTTATTTCACAAAATCTTTTTTTAAACCATAATTTGATCCTCCTTGGTCGTAAATGAAACAATATTAATTGCATTCTAATATTCTATATATCTTAAATGTGTCCTATAGTTGTTAACTACAAGTTATGGTCAGTCAGTCACAGAAAACGGATAAAAATTACTGTACGCAACATAATAATTGATGGATTAGAATTTCCTCTTGGATTGTACGTTATCGGTACACAACTAACAAAAAAAAGTACTGATGACATTTTCTTGTAAAGTCATTATTTTTCCCGCTGGAGTCCCGTGACTGACTGACTCTTTGTCCCCTCATTTATATTGCTAATACGCATGACGCAGTCAGTTCCTTGCTGAACTCCGCTGTGTATTAACATAAACATGGTTTAGGAAATCTGGTAGACTGTTCGGCTCAGCTGTTTCATAAAATAATTACTGACCCTTCTTATGTGACAATTTGAGCTAAAACGCGGTCAGCGGAAGGATTTAAATCTAGAGTAATTCCATGAAAATGTCATACCGATGTGAAAAGTTTGAAATTGGCGCAGGAGTAATTTTTTCGATCAGATATACTTTTTTACGGATGAAATTTTCTGATTCTAGAAGTTAATGTTTGAAATACGGATTATTTTGATTCTAAAATTAATAGTAATAATAGGAAATGCACACTCAGGTTGAGCATTATGTGTTGGTTTAGTCTTTAGTGTAGTCTGTGATAGTTTTTGTTCTTCTCGCACATGTTATGATGTGGTATTTCCTACATCTTTGTCCACGTAACACACACTTGCATTCTTCGGTCGGCTCGTGGAATTTCTTGTTTAGACATATTTTGTTATGAAACCCATGTACTGCGAGTCGTGTTGTGACGTGTCTCTGGAGGTTGCACTCTCTGGTCCATCTGTCGTCCAGCATGGCAGTTGTGATGTAGAAATCTATGTCTATTTCCTTCTTCTTTCTATTTCTGATGCTGATTAATTTCTGGTATGGTTCTGTGGAATGTAGATAGAATTGTGTTATGCCCTCTATGAAGTAGGTCTCTCTCATGAGTTGGTAAGCAAAACGAGAAGGCAGGATCCGTTTCATGAACATTGCTTTGACTTTTTATTCTTATCAGATCCCCGATCTTGAGTTTTTCCCAAATTATCTCTATCCCATATGTGTATTAATAGTAGAACATGACATATTCCGAAACCTGAAAACACATGCAAAATTAAACGAAATTTTGTTTTACGATTTCACTGCAAAAGTTTGTTTTGTTTCACTGACTCTCTTGTTATACCATATGTCGGTCCTTTCTGATCGTAAATGTAATACTAATAATTGTATTATTATATTCTATATAATTAAAATGCGCCTTATAATTATTAAGGGCAAGCTACAGTCTGTCACATAAAACATATAAAAATTGTTGTATACAATACGATAATTGATGGATTGAAATTTCCTCTGGGATTCTACGTTATCGGTGCATAACTAACAAAGAAGTATTAACGACATTGTCTTGTAAAGTAATTACGTTTACCGCTAGAATCCCGTAACTGACTTTTTTTATTGCTACTATGCACGGCGCACACAGTTGCTTGCTACACAGATTTTTAAAAAAAGCGATTTCAACATTTTGCAGCTATTCCGGCAACTCATGGAGTTCATCATGTGAAAGTGTTGAAGCCGTATGTTATAGAATATGTACAAATTTCAAATGAACAATCAGTGCGGAAAATTCACAAGTTTCGTGTGTGAAAGAAAATTATATTTTTATTAATGGCATTTAAATATTTCCTCATTATGCGATTCTTTAATATGTATGTTATTAAGTGAGTCACTAGAGTATTGTGTACTGGAATTACAAACAAGTGTGCGGTTCTTATATGTTAGAAAATGTGTGTGGGAGTCCTTGAACTTGAAAGGTTCTCGCATTAGTTTGACCTTTGACATGCCATGTGTCGTATTATCGGGGATCCACAGTGTGATGTTGCCACAGTTCCATTATTGTGCTAGCATTATCTTTGTGAAACAGAGACATGAATGTTGATTGCAACAAGTTTTAAATCATATGAAGTTCCTTATATAAAAAAATACAATTGGCGTGGAGTATATGTGATTAAGTATGTATAACCGGTCGTGTAAAAGAAAATTATTATTGGGTGTAGCGTTATTGGAAACCAACAGAGTGAAAATACGTATGACAACGCTGCACTATGTGCGCCAGCTGGGAACAGTCAGTCATAAAATAAGATTTCGGGCATTGAAAGAGATTTCTTTCAATTGTTTAGTTTAAAAATAGAACTCATGTCAGCAATATAATTTGTAATCAGTTGCTTTGAAATAATTATAACAGAATTTTCCACATTTAAATAAAAATTTTAATAATTTGTATACTGTAACTTTTTGTCTTTAAAATTGAGAAGCGTGAAAGTTAATTTTAGTGTTCTGGAACGAACAATGCAAATTCCATATCGGAATTTTTATTTATTTCAATGGTTCAATCTGTTAACAGCATCAGATAAATTTTAATCAGTTAATATGGATGTAATAAAATTATACTCAAATTAGGCATATTTAACTATAGAGAAGGCCCTTTGTTTTGATAAGTTAATATTTTCTTTATTTTGTGAAATTTAAAATGATACATGGTAACCAAGTTAACTAAATTACACTATTTATTTAAACTTTTTACAGCATATCAAATTGTACATTTCCTATACATGATAAAAGGAGTGAAGTTCTTTATTCATCTCCATATTATCGTTTTTTATCTATTATCCATCCATAGGAATTCTGCTCGAGGACAGGTCTTTCACTGCATTCATAGCATTTTCATGCTATGCACGCAGTTTTACTAGGGAACTGTAGAAGTGGTAACTTCCCGTTGCTTTGCACACCGGTGAAGGATGATGATGATGATAAGGATGATGATGGCCATATGGTTTCGGGGACCTTTCGGGGCTTAAAGTTTTCCTGACATTTGTCTTACGGGCGAGGAAAAACCCCGATAAAAACCTCACCCAGAAAAACTGTCCCGACCGGGGATCGAACCCGTGCCCGCTGCGTGACAAGGCAGCTCGCTACCTCGAGACCACAGCGGTGGACTTATCTATTATAATTTCATATTATTTTGTAATATTTGTATAATATTTGCAGCTCTACAATATTAAAGTCTTAATAAAATTCAGATATGTCAGTCAGTCACAGAATGTAGTCAGTCAGTTACACATCACATATTAGTTTAGAACTCTGGTCTTAATTGTGATTTTTGTTTAGTTTTTTTGTTGAGAATGCAACTTGAAACCTATCCTCCAAACAGTATTTTGGAAAACTGAATTAGGAATCACACTTCAGAGAATGATGCAGATGAACATATTAAGCTGCATGATGAGTGGACATTTATGTCAGTCAGGCACACATACTTTGATGGATAATAAATAGCACTGGTTTTCTTCAAAAGTAGTATATTTAAGTACAGTCTTAATCACACACTATTCCTCTATCATATCACGTAGATAACACTCCTAATTTCAATCAATTGTAATATTTATGCAACCATTTTGCTGCAAAAAGTGTATTGTAAATGTCAGTGAGTCACATATGGAATTGCTGTTTTATTTTATCTACAAGTTTTAAAATCTTAAGCTCATTTCTAATATCTTCACTTCTTCTTTTATGTAGAAGTTTGCAGCCAGCTACACTACTCAGAAATCTCATTTCGGCTGCTTCTATAATATTCTCTTCTCTCTTAGTTAAAACCCAAAATTCGCTATAATACAACAATAAGGGGACTGCCACAGCTTTATAAAATTTTAGTTTTGTTTCCTTTCTTGTATTTTTAAATATTGTCTTAATTGTGCCACATATATAATTACATTTATAGTTTGTTAAAAAGATCTTCATTTTTAAAATAGGAGATTTCATAACCCACGTATTTATAATGCTGCTGATGATAAAAAAACATGGATATCCATGACAGAATTACGAGGAGTAGGAAATCACCCTGGTGTCGTAAACTATCTCGTAGTTGAGATATCGATGTTTGAACCTACTAAAAGAGATGAGTCTCTGATTTTAAAGGAATAAAAAACACTTAGTTTGAAAGTTGAAGATTTTAATCCCTTTATTTGGAAATGAAGAATGGGGAGTTAAATATAAAACTTAGTAACTTATATATGAAAGGGATTGTTCCTGGCGTTGGTATTATCATTACAAAAGAATAGTAAACCGAGGGCGGAAATAAACGGGCACCTGGTTATATAGAAAGTAGCTTGCTGTGGTGGAAACCTCTAGGGGGTGGTAGGGGGAGATTAGAAACAAATGCCAGAGACTTATCTCGCAGCTAAGAGATAGAGTAAAAAAAAAAAAAAAAGAGAAACAAGAAAAACGAATTTCCGAAATTTTCCTTCACTGGCTTTTTTCTTTCATCTTTCTGCTTTCATTGGAGAACCTCTTCTTTATAAAGGGAAAGACAACCATGTACAGTCAAGGAACAAATTCATTCCCTATCGAACATATAAAAAGGAGAATGCAACCTTTACAAAAGGAATAAAATTCTTTTACTTCCTGCAATTTGGACATTCAATCAAAGACGTTTTATTGGCACATAATATGACAGCTTCTTTTTAGGAGATGATTCTTAGGCCCAAAAGATTTTTTTTTTAGTTGGAGGAAAATTTCTTGTGGAATCCTTGAGAAAGAATAAGGATTTGATTATCGCGTAAAAAAGAGGGTGGATTCTACGAATCCGTGCAGTTTAGATAACGCTGAAATGAGAATTCAATCTCAACCACTTCGCATCGCGTGAAGTGTTGCCAACAAATGGAATAGAAACTTTTCTACAGATAGGATATTTTAGGGAGGAGAGAGCTAAAGTGATAAATTTGCTTACAGAAGATCACACCATGTTTTATAGATAAAATTTATACAGGGTCTTATAAAATTTAGAGATATACTTTTCAACACAACATACGAGTATAAACCTATAACTACCTCATACTTAATCTCGTAATAACTAAATACCGATATAAACTATTTTACACATAACAACCACCCTCCCAAAAAAATGAAATCCTTTAATCTCAATAGCACATTTCTTTTCTCTTTACTAACATTTTTAATATTTTAAACGTTTATGAACAGTACTTTCTGAATACCTCCAAGAATATAGAAACAATTGGCTAGCCCATATTCAGCGTCACAGAATACCAAAACAAATTCTTCACTACATTCCTCGAGGCAGAAGATCTGTGGGTCGACCTTTTCGGAGATGGCGGGAGACCGTAACGGGCCACTGGGCCTAATACTTGACAGGATGATGATGATGATGATCAACAGTACTTATAACGTTATGTTACAATTTTTACGTATTTACTTAATTACGAGAAATATAGTAACAATACGACATTTTTAGACAATATTGTAACACTCAATAGCTATTTTCCTCCTATTCCAATGTTGCCACCATGAAGAACTCAATTACAGAATTTTGTTAGGTTATTACTACTTTTGTTAGGCAAGTGTCAGTGTACATCAGATCAGTGTACACTTCTGTAAATAATATGCATGTAATTTATGTTCTACTTAGCAAGGGAGAAGTTGGTGTACATCCATTTGTAATGAACATTTGGAAATTTATTTCGAAGATTGGTCATACTGCACGTGCTGCAATCAAGCGACAGCTATATAAACTTTCTGTTTGATTTCAAAGATATGTGGTTCCACCTAGCGACAGGTCTATAAACTTTCTGTAGGATTTCAAAGATATGTGGTTCCACTAGCGACAGGTCTATAAATCATGCGCATGCGCACTGTTATCCTGAGGACTTAGAAAATATATTGGGAAGGTAAAAGTACTGTTTTTCCAATACTTTATTCTTGGTTATACAAAATACTTATTTGTAATGGATACAAACCCTCTGTTGTAAATAATACATTTTAAGATATAACAGCACTTATTTAGTATGATATTCGACGTTCATTTAAAGACTTGGATACATTAATATAAAGTGATGCAAACAATTAGGATTTTAAAAGAAAACAATTACTTCAAAATATAGGAACTGGGTATGAGTAAAAACTTTTCTCTCTCTTATTCTTAATTTAATCTCTCCATTTTAGACAAGTTACGTGTCCCATGCCCCCCGGGTCTTACAGTAACTTGACTTGTCGGAAGAGGGATTTAAATTTTGAATCACACAATACTTTTATGTCTACACAAGAACATGGAGGATCTCCCCGAATGAGTGATCAGCTGAATCCAGTGCCTCACCCGAGACAACACAAACATTTATGACAAAACGCACTATTCAATTGCACATCCATACTAAACATGCTAATATAATGATAATTATGATGATCAGATGATGTTCGGGGACCGTCTGGATCTTAACGTTTCCTGATATTTATTTTACAGATGAGGAAAAAAAGTCGAGAAGAAAACATCCCCTAGAGAACTTGTCCCAACTGGGGATCGAATACGAGTCCGCTGCGTCCGAGGCAACGAAGTTAAACGGTAACATAAAAAAATAATGCACTATCTTACAAATGATCGAAATTAAAAATTATTCTCTATGTGACTACCATCTGCCTGAACAACCTATCAATTCATCGTCTCGATTGCCTAATAGAAGATACCTGTATTTGAACAACCATTCCATTCATCGTCTCGATTACCCAATTTGAACAACCACTCCATTCATCGTTTCGATTGCCCAATAGAAGATATCCGTATTTGAACAACCATTGCATTCATCGTCTCGATTGCCCAATAGAAGATACCCGTATTTGAACAAGTCGGGGCCACATTTAAGAATGTTAGATCATTGTTTTGTAGTAAAACTTTATTTTTGCAAATGACTTCATACAATATAGCACATAAGATTGGGCGTTGGGCTACAGTTTGGTCAGAAATACGATTATTGATATGAAGGTATTCAATTGTGTTTTAGCACCCCAATTTGAATAAAGCAATAACTTGCACAATTTTTAAATTATTTCTAGATCAATCTGAGGTATATTCACAGTAATGCTCGTGAATTGAGCGTGACCCCTTTTTCATTGAAGAGTAGGCCTAATATTACCCGTTTAAGGAGTAAGAGCAGTTGTTGACGGAGGGCACTGCAGTCGTGTTTATACAGGAATAGAACACGTGACACTCCCATCTATTATTGCAGAGGGGAGAGGGACGTGGGACGCTGACAGTATACACTGCCTTATGTGACGTCACGTGTAGCAACAAACAGAGCTTCGTAATTCTTCCGCCTGCAAAAGATATTTTGAATGACTAATAGCTACTTCAGCATAAAGATGAATTTTGCACTACCTTACAAAAAACAAAATAAATGTTTAATAAATTGTGGAGAATTGAATATTAAGTCACCATTTTACTCTACGGGGACTGCGAAATTATCCACTTCCTCTTCACCAGGGTTACGTTATAATATAATAACAATTACATACTCCGCTAAAAAAACTGAAATAATATTTCAAGATGAATCTGATATATCAAAGAAAATCACAAATTTCACAAACACAACGGGTATAATTAACAGTAGTGAAACGATATTTAGTACAAAAGAACACAAGATTACGGCTTTATAAGGTTCTCGCAAGACCAGTATTAAAATGTGGTAGTGAGGCATGGACAATAAGAAGAAGAGACGAAAGCCGAATAACAGCAAATGAAATCCGATTTATGCGCCGTATAGCAGGTTATACAAAGTGGGACCATAAAATAAATTATGGAAGAGTTGGATGTAGAACCCATTCTCCACCATATTCAAAACTACCAGAACAACTGGAAAGCCCATCTTCAACGAATGCCATCTCATAGAATTCCAAAAGTCATGCTTCGTTACTGCCCCCAAGGCAAAAGATCACTGCGACGTCCAAAAAAAAAAAAAAAAAAAAAAAGAACGCTAGATGGAAAATTCCTCTTTGAGACCGTAAAAGGCCATATGGCCTAATACTTGTACGTATGACGATGAATAACAATTATGAATTACCTATATGGTCATCATAGGCATCACAACATTACAGGCATAGACTACATAATATAGAGTTGACAAGGGGAAAAATTAATAATGATAATAATAATAACCCATAATATGGTCAAATAATTGGCTTGCTATAGAAAGTGTAAACTATTAAAGAACTAGCTAATACCCGGCTTGCGCTGCTACGCCTAAATAAATGAAAATTAATGTGATTTTATGTTTAGTTGAATAAGTGAAATGAAACATAATTATACATTTATATTTTTTAGATACCCCGTGCTGATTACCCGGCGTTGCCCAGGAATCTACTTATCCCGATCTTCTTGACATAAATGATCTGAAATACGAAAATTAATGTTTTATGTTTAGTTAAATAAGTAAGAAGAAAAAATTATATAGTAATTATTTTTAGATACCCCGTGCTGTTTACCCGGCGTTGTCCGGGAATCTACCCATCCCGATCTTCTTGGCACAAATGAGCTGAAAGATAAAAATTAATGTACTTCTTATGATTAGTTTAATAAGTAAAATAAAACCCCTCAGGGGTCCTCATCTAGGGGATATGTGGATGGCGAAGATCACTGGGCCGTCCTATGAAACGCTGGAGGGAAAATTTTCTATAGGATCGTAACAGGCCTTGGCCTAATACTTGGAAGGAAGAAGAAGAAGAAGTAAAATAGCAAAACAATTAGAAATGTATATCATTATTTTAAGATTCCCAGTGCTGGTTACCCGGTGCCCGAGAATCTACTTATCTTGATCGTCTTGGCATAAATGAGCTAAAAGACAAAATTCGTTATTGTGAGTTCTCCGTAAAAGAATACCCGCCATGTGCTGCTAAGCTTGCACAGGAATCTCACGTACTTGTCTCGGTCTTCTTGGTATCTATGAAATACAAAAATGGTTATTGTGAGTTAACCGTATGCTGTCGCGGACTTTCTTGTACAGCTTTTTGAGATATTCAATTCTGCGTACGTTAGTTTTGTGTATTTGTTATGGTTTAGGCAGCGTAAGCCATTTAAGCGTCCAAAGAACTACTTATTTCACGTTTTCCACTACAAAGGGCGATTTTTAACGGTGTAGGAGTTCAGTATCACAACTCTCTTATAGCCTACGTTCAACACCATTACAATCGGATCAACAGTATGGCCGCGCATAAAGTACGAATAAACAAATAAAAATTCATTTTTATATATTAGATAATAAAAGTATACATGAAACAAGGTTATAATTTATATTGTCTTAGGCAGTATTAGAAAAAAAAAAACTAGACGTCGTTACTAAATTAAACATAATTACGGTAAACGTTACCAAATACGTAACTAGGGAAATGAAGAGGTAGAGTTATAAATTAGACATTAAACAAACTGAGATCTATATATGTACTGTACACTTTTTATAGGCTTTATGTTAGCTTGACCTGTACCTGTCTATGTAACGGAATTTTTCAACACGATTTTAACCCACTTAAAAACATTGGATCGACTTGAAACTTGTTATATTTGTAAAGGACCCGTGACAATACAATAATTTCATTTTTTTTTCTAAGATCCTGGCCAGGATCATCAGGACATCAAAAAAATAAAGAGCGGTATAATAGGTTGCGGACATATCGACATTTTAGTCCATCGTTGCAAGAAATAAAAGTTATATTCTCTGGTAGCTTCGTTGGTAGAGCGGTGGACTGTAGTGGTATATAATTTCAGTAATCCATACGTCGCTGGTTCAAATACTGCCCGGAGGATTCTTTTTAGAAGAGTATTACTTTTATCTCATACTACAATAGTATC
Source organism: Diploptera punctata (assembly GCA_030220185.1). Lineage (NCBI taxonomy): Eukaryota > Metazoa > Arthropoda > Insecta > Blattodea > Blaberidae > Diploptera > Diploptera punctata. The sequence goes on along the minus strand of JASPKZ010001234.1, from coordinate 330,886 downwards.
GAATTTAAAGATATTTACATTTTTATCTTATCCTGTAAAATAAACAATAGTTTTAAAAAAGTAAAACAACACGCTTTATTAGCAAACTAAAAAATAAAAAATAAATAATAGTTTAAAAAACTAAAACAACACGCTTTATTAGAAAACCAAACTAAAAATTAAAAAAATAAAAATAGTTAAAAAAACTAAAACAACACGCTTTATTAGAAAACCGAACTAAAAAATTAAAAATAATTTCAATTTCCAACACGCTTGGGATAAAATTATCTACCATCAAAAGCGTGGGGTGCTTTTTATGGTTTTTACGTTTTCTTCTTAGAGACCTTACTTTTACCAATATCTGTTTATTATCAAATATATTAATTGATATAGAACATCCCACGCTTTGGATGGTATTTTTTTTTTGTAGATAACTCTAATTTTATTCTAGATGTGTTGGATATTATTTTATTGTTGACCATTTTAATTTTATCCCAAGCGTGCTGGAAATTAAAATTATTTTTCATATTTTAGTTCGGTATTCTAATAAAGCCTGTTGCTTTAGTTTTTAAACTATTATGTTAAATATTCACCGGTTGTATGACACAGTCCAAAAGAAAGACTCACCTGCATTCAGACACTATATATGTCGTCATATATATTTTATAGCTCGTTTTATGCTCTGAGACACAAGTCTGTCATACAACATTAAAACAGGTCATGTCTCGCTGCTTCTCAGCCAATTCAAACATTTCTATACAATTAACTGTTCTAATGCTGTCAAATCCAATCAATATCAAACTTCTTAAACAAACTTCCACTCATATCTATCATCAATCATAAGTAATGCCACGAGTGATTTCCAAAAATAAGCTGTTTACTCACAAATCATTATTTAACTATAGTTATTTTTAAATATTTATATATTTAATGTAAACGGCGATCTTTGAAAACAAATGAGAAACGATTGGTAGGTTTCATTTGCTTCTTTTGTTCATCACTGCAACCAAATCTTATTATTTATTGCCAAAGGATCGCAATATTGTAAGAATGCATGCTAGTGGAGGAATTTATAACCAACATTCTAGGTATTAATTAATTTCTGATGTCCTATGATGTAAATATGTCAATTATATTTTTCTGCAACGTCATTTCCCGGAAAATAATTCGTTTAAGAAAGTGCAAATAGTGTTTTTTGTGGAATAATCAATTGCTACAAATGTTTTATATTATCTCCCGCATGCGCTATGTGCTGACATTCATGCACTATATATATATATATATATATATATATATGGCAGTTGAATGATATTTCCGCTACCTCTTGTGTGAATTGAGAATACTACATGTATAAGAAAATTGTATGTTTGTCTTGGAATTCTTGGGTAGCTCAGTTGGTTAGAGCGCTAAAGGTACAGACTTTAGAGACTCGAGTTCAAATCCCGACTCAAGCATTCTTTTTTCTTTTCATATCATATTTGCCTTCATTGCCAAATGTCAAAAATATATTTATAATATCTATATATACAAGCGTTACTGCTATAAAGTAAAATATTCTCTTTATAATTTGCTTAACTGTTACGTTAGCCGCAAGATGGCAGTTGAATGATATTTCCGCTACCTCTTGTGTGAATTGAGAATACTACATGTATAAGAAAATTGTATGTTTGTCTTGGAATTCTTGGGTAGCTCAGTTGGTTAGAGCGCTTTAGAGACTCGAGTTCAAATCCCGACTCAAGCATTCTTTTTTCTTTTCATATCATATTTGCCTTCATTGCCAAATGTCAAAAATATATTTATAATATCTATATATATACAAGCGTTACTGCTATAAAGTAAAATATTCTCTTTAATAATTTGCTTAACTGTTACGTTAGCCGCAAGATGGCAGTTGAATGATATTTCCGCTACCTCTTGTGTGAATGGAGAATACTACATGTATAAGAAAATTGTATGTTTGTCTTGGAATTCTTGGGTAGCTCAGTTGGTTAGAGCGCTAAAGGTACAGACTTTAGAGACTCAAGTTCAAATCCCGACTCAAGCATTCTTTTTTCTTTCCATATCATATAAAGTCTGTACCTTTAGCGCTCTAACCAACTGAGCTACCCAAGAATTCCAACACAAACATACAATTCTCTTATACATGTAGTATTCTCAATTCACACAAGAGGTAGCGGAGGGCTTTCTTTAATATGATAGACATCGGTTGATAAATTCGAGGCGAAAGACGACTGTGATGGGTTGTAAATAAAAAATAATTGAAATGTGATTGGTCATTGACTCCCATTTGGGGCATGAGTTAAATAGTCTAAACAAGAAACAAATCTCTATTGCAATTTATTAAGTATATTTGGCTAAACTTTACAACCTGCGACGCGACATTTTATATCCTTCCTAAACTCCTGTCAAATTGTATTCTTAGGGTTTCATTCTTCAAATTATTTCCCACCATTTACAATTATTTTTACACGTTTTATAGCGATTATTTGATTTTTTCACGATACTGAACTACACGAAGACGTGGCAGCCATATTGATTTTAACGAATATTCTATATTCCAGTGCAGCCAACATAGAGCCTGTACTAATTAACTTACGCTAAATAAAAGCCTCGTGCATTCTTTCACAGGTTAGAGCACTTAAATTGCGTTAGGTTAGCTTTTAGGTTCGTTGGCAATGCAAGTTCAAATATGTATATAAGTTGGCTGCATCCCGTGATTCCACAGTGTAAACCGCTTCGCGTCTGTTGGCGAATGCGCATGGTATATGGTTGGAATATAAAAACATTTTCTTGTCACATATTGTAAAGTATTTATTTCCCTTTCCGTATATTTTACAGAAAAGCGCTTTTTGCATAAATTAATACCTCCCTTATGGATATATGATTGCTCTCCTAGCAGGAGTTTCTTGACCAAGGTAGTTTAGGTATCCTTATTTCCCTACAGATGTCAGTGATATGTGTTCAGCACATTGTCTATATGAGACATCTAACAGGCAACTAAAGTATTACTTGGATGGGGGAATTTTGCTCAGAGACACAATTTAGGCTTGACATTATTTTTTGAGTCCAATAATCTTCAGACTATCGACCCATGGTTTTAAAGTCCGTCCCGGGGCCTAGTCCTTCGGATTTTTCCATCCGAAAGATCCAATCTCACCCGATCCAGATTTGAAAATAACCCACCCTAACCCTTGTCATTAGAAGCAGCGCGCACGAAACCATTGACCACCACGGCCGTCTAAACATAAACGTTATATCAAACATTGTCATTTACCAACAAGTAAGTTCCAATCTGTACAAAAGAAATTAGTAGTAAGCCCTTGTGTATCTCAACGAGACTTATGCGCTCTCCCCCTACAGGGGAAAAATTCAACCATACGAACTTAGTTACACTGTTTTTCGGATAGATGTCAATTGAGGGGCACGAGTCAGCGTTCTGCCACATAGTGACGAAACCACGGTACTACTACGATGGGAACATTAGATACATTTTGAATGTATAGGCCTTTTTATTTACGCTTGTCGTTCTTTTACGAGCCTGAAGATTTTGAGAGTCAGTACCTACGGCTCCCTCCCGGAGGTCTTCTCCCTTGAACTTTTCAATTCCAAAAAAATTCATGCGAACAACGCCGGGCTTGAAACCGAGTGACACAGAGACCGCAACAAAGGCAAGGAACATTAACTACTAGACCACCGCGACCGACTCAAAATAATAATAATAATAATAATAATAATAATAATAATAATAATAATAATATAATAATAATAATAATAATAATAATACTTTCTTTCTTAATCTTATGTAAAATGTCATAAATTGAAAATATACCAAACTAACTTCATCAACGAGTGATTGCTACGTGTATAAAGACAATATGCCGATGTATTTGTCTGCAGTAAAAATAAGCAAATGAAGATGGCTGAAACTAGATTTAACTCGATCATTTAATTAGCGAACGAGAAGTGAATATTTATAAATTCTGTATCAGTCAATTTGGAGTAAATATTGATTTTCCTTTTTTTTTTTTACCCAGACATCAGCAAAACTTAATTTCTTATCTCGTTTTTGTACAAAAAAAATCAGTTCTGCTTCAATTTCATTTCGTCTCGTTTGTAGAGTCCATTTACTTCCGAAATTCCATTTCCACCACTTTGCACGACTCTTTCTCTATCTCTGCGTTGGACAGGAATGCAGACCGGTTATTTGAACTTAAATTTCATTCTTCTTATTTCTTTCCGTGAAAATGAACTCTGAATCTTTAGTTTTGCTACGAAACCCGTACGTGGTAACCAAAGAGAGTGGCTATGTACTAATATATCCGTATTACACTTGGAACTACGGGCGAAAATGTTGGTCACGAACACAGAATCAATAATAAATTACTATAACAGTCTAAATTTAAATGAGAAATTAAGATGGAAAACAGACTTTCAGAAAAATTCCAAACAACAAAAGGTCTACTACAAGGATGTTGCTTACCACCAACGTTGTTCAAAATATATATTGATAATTGTACAAAGAATTGATCAAGACACTGCAAATATATAGGAATTAAAATAGAAGATAATTATTACCTCCACCATTTATTATTTGCAGATGATCAGGTGTGATTTCTCAGGATCCAGATAATGCATCTTTCATGTTAAGGAAATTAGAGCTACAGAAATTGAAAGAAGAATAACTGATGGAATAAGAATCATTGGTATGTTGAACTCAGTACTATGGAATAGTACAGAACTATACAGAACTAAGAAAACTATATTTCAAGTTCTGTTACAAAGCATTTTATTATATGGGTGCAAAACCTGCAGAGTAAGTAGAAAACAAGCCAACAAGTTATTAGCAGTAGAAATGGATTTTTGGACGATCGACCAAAAATTCAAGAAGGGGTAAGGTCAGAAACAGCACAATAAGGAAAATTATGCAAGTTGAAAAAAATATATATTAGAAAAATAAAAGAAAAACGTTTGAAATGGTATGGACACCTCATAAGAATGGAAAAAAAAAAAAAAGAGAATACGAAAGAAGATCCTTAAGTGGAAAGCTAATGGAAGAAGTGCAAGAGGCAGTCTTAGAGAACGTTGGAGAGATGGAGTGAGGAGAAGTATTGGAGCTAGAGATTTGAGGGAAGAAGATGCTCTAGAAGGGGACCTTTGACGACAAATCACTTTGGGTTGAAGGAGAAACAATGTATTGTGGAATATTCCTAATAAAAAATACAAATTATCGAATATTATAATATTAACAATATTCTTTTTGTATTTTAATTTTTTTCTTGTCTTTGAACTGTGCTCGAGCACAAGCTACTGCTCAATCTTGGAATATTGAAAATATACACTATGTGTAAACAATATAAATTCATACAAAAATATAACAAAAATTAAGAGATATCATGCAGTAATTACTTAATTAGAGAGGAATGCAAATACAATATAATCAGGGAATTAAGAATTTTAAGTTCACACAACTTCGAAAGCCTGCATCTCCTAACTGACATTAGAACATACTTAAAAGAAGAATACGAAGAAAAAATTGAAGATAAAAAAGGAAGAAAAACATTTTCCTTCTTAAAACTTTTTAAAGGCAATTGGCATGAAACCAAAACCATTTTCTCGCATAGTGTTCTTGAAGAAGTGGTAGTGGTAGTATTTCGCCCCTTCTTAAAGTGCAAGGAGCAGTAGTGCCATCTTTCATTCGCGTTTTGGCGCGCTACCCCCATAAACTTGATTTATCTGCAAGCGAGAGATAATTCCACAGCCTGCTGCTCAAGAAAACTAATCCACTTCTAGTGCGCCTCTAATTCCAGTTCTGATAGATATACTCAGTGTATTGTTTTCATCAGAGATGGAGTAGAGACCTCTGGCTACTGCGAAAGTGACTAAGTGTTCCTATCCTTCAGAATTACTCCCACTACATATACAAGAACAAGTCGATAAAACAGTTCCCTTCAATAACTATCCATTCTGTTTTACTTCGACAGCAATTATTCTTTTTTTTTTTATCCTGTTTGTCGACAGAACGAATTCAATGCTCTTGTCCTGCAATTGATGCTGTAATGTCTAAACTTAAAAACATAATATATTTTTAAGTCAATTGAAAAGTGTATTAAGTAGAACTTTTCATAAAAAAGTAGAACACATGATCAAGATGCATATGATTTAGCATTTATGTCACGGAAGTTATAACAAATGAAACCTTTTAATCAATCTTTAAAATACATAGAACTTGTCAGATAACTGCATTAGAAGTAAGTGAAGAATTTAAAGTAATTTCACAAGGTTAAGTGTAGAATCTTGTAGTGCTTTTAATGAATGCAAGTCACACAAATATTATTTTTAGAACGCAACAGGGAAGGGAGATAATCGGTTAATGCATTAAGTTAAATTTTACAACCCACCTCATAACTGTAGATTTCTTGAAGACTAGTTTCGATATTCTGCGTATCATTCTCAATTCCTTACTTACTTACTCACTGGCACTATCGAACCCGTAGGTTCATGGCCGTGCGGACATAAGCTCTCCATACATCCCTATCCTGAGCTAATATTTTCCAATCATTCCCTGTATAATCTACTTCCCTCAAATCATAGTTAATGTTATTCTCCCACCTCATTCTTGGCCTACCAACTGGGCATTTTCCCTCTGGTTTTCCTACAAGAAGCTTCCATGCAAGTCTTTCATTTCCCATACGTGCAACATGTCCTGCCCATCGCAGTCTACGAGACTTAACTGTTCTTATTATATCTGGCTTCCTATAAAGACCATGTAGTTCATTGTTATGAAGTCTCCTCCATTCACCTGTCTGTTCATCTCTCTTTGGTCCAAAAAGTTTCCTAAGTACTTTATTCTCAAATACCTGTAATCTCCTTTCCTCCCTTAAAATAAGAGTCCATGTTTCGCACCCATATAATATAACTGGTAGAATTCCATCTTCGAGAAATCTAGAATTATGAGGTGAGTTGCCATCTAATTAGTAGGAATTGAGAATGATACGTAGAATATGAAACTAGTCTTCCATAAATCTACAATTGAGGCCCTAAGAATAATGACAGATTCCAAACGACAACGAATTTGAGATAGAAGCATTGGCCGTGCACAGCTGCCATCTACCTATCATGTGAGGAAGTATCAAACGAATTGGGTTATGCTAAAGCCCTAATTTTCCACCTTTAAAATTTGTCCGTAGTGAAAACGAACATATTCTCAGTGTAAAAATGACATCCCAACTATGAATGTTTTACTTTATGTCCGCTAAACGTTCATGTTTCATTGTTCAAGTTACAGCAGAAGTACAGGAACAGACAAAGATATACAATGATCTGATTAAATTATTGAAATATATACCACCCATCTATCATGATTTTTATAACAGTCTTCGTCATGATGGTGCTGATGATGACGAAAAATGTGAAGATTTGGAAATAGAAGTGGATTAAGCATTTGAAGATGTTATATGAAGGAAAAGTCAATTTTACAGGATATTTTTCTGCTTTGTATATTTTTTGTTTAATAAACAACACAAAATCAGGAAAACTATTAATCACTATGGTTCAAGAATTTTCACATAGACGTGAAATCCCTTAATTTAAATACCCAGAAAATATCAAGTCATAATGTTAACTACTTTCCACGTTTTGGAAAGAAACGGAAAAATGCATTTATCTCAAAATGAACTTTGGTTGGGATCTGCCGTTACTATTCTAAGAGCCTCAATTATTATAAGCTCAGTTGTCAAATGTAACTCAATGTATTAATTAAAATGAACCTCATAGTGTCACTTCCTTTAAATATTAATGAATATAATCGGTTGCCTAAATTAAGATTTTTAGGATAAAAATATAAGTGACTAAAAAGAAAGGATTGATAGAAATATAGTAAAAATAGTTGCCTGCTTATTGGAGTGAAACATGGTGCATTAAACACCATTGCTGAAGCAAATCTTAGTTCTGGAAGAAGTTAGGGATTATCGAAAATAGACAAAATCCCACGTCAAGAAATAAGAAATAAAATGGGTGCCGAGGAATCATCGAACGTACCGAAGATCATTAGGATCGTTGGGAAATGTAATGAGAATAAAGAATGATGATAGATGACCGAAGAAGATCTCCAATTGGCAACATCCTGGCAGAGAAAAGAGACAAATAGGGCAAATTCAGCTTACTCCGTGATACTAGGTAACTCCGTGATAATTTGTATTTCCTGTTTCACGGCATTCCTTCTGCTCGTGGTAACTTAAAAATTGTCAGTAGATGGCAGGAACGTGTAGTTCCACGATAACAGCGATCTGCGCGCCCTGGCTGTTCTGTGAGAGTTTATATTATTTTTCTTTGTCCGTTTTGCAATCTCTGAAATATGTGATGAAATTCATAATAGGAAACTGCCAATAAAAGAAGTAAGGAGCATCGAAAAGCAAGTTACAATAAATGGCGAAAAGAAGAAGATTGAACTACCAATTTATATTCTTACTTTTCGTAAAACAGAAGATCTCAAAGCAAGAATAGAAAATGACCTCAAGGAACTGTTCAACATTCGTATCAGACTGGAACCATATCGGAAACCAACAGGAGGCACTCAATGCTTCAATTGTCAGGGCTTCGGCCACATTGCAGAGTTCTGCTTTCGAGCTACAAAATGTGTAAGATGTTCTGGTGATCACAAGTTATCTGAATGTACTTAGACAACAACTAGGTGCACAAACTGCAATCAAGAGCATGCAGCAAGTCATCGAAAATGTCCCATGTTTCAGAAATATCTGAAAATGAGACAGCAAACACGACGAGAAACAAAACAACCTACAACATCAAGAAAAAAAGAAATAGCATCTAGAAAACCAGAAAATACTGAAGAAAACTTTCCTCCATTACTGACCAAAGATCCTAAACTGGAGAACTTACTCCGGCTACCATCCTACAAAACCCTCAAATCCTCCAATCCACACTATCCAATGTAAATTCCCAAGTCTCTTCAAGTAAATAGATCTACAAAGAAGAAAACTCCAAGGAAGAAATTTTAAGACCGACAAGTTTAAGCCAAACTCCAGCATAAATAAAGACAAGAAGACGTCACTTTCTACTAGAACATGCTAAGAGAGGATTACGCTCCGTAGCAAAAATTTAAATTGCAGAAGACTTTAACTATAAGCACATAAAGAATGGGTCAAGACCTCACAAGGGTCGGTACCAAACATCACACATCATTGACTGCAAGTGCTTTGAAAGCTTGTGGTGTCTGTTGTCTTTGTGCTAGTGCAGTATATTTATTTTTTTTAATTTCTTACACGATATTACTAGACTTCTATATTTTTTAACAGAAATTGGTAAGTGTTTAATAAATATTATTTTAAGTTTTCAATCTTCATTTTATATAGTCTTTAACAATGGCGACACATTTCTTAGCTTCTTTTCATCTGTATTAGGTGACTCGAAGCTATGGCGCCAATTACTAAGAAGCAAGACAAGAGGTCTTACACATCTCAAACCATTAAAGAGGCTCTCAAACGTGTCAAAGAGGATAATTGGACTATTTACAGAGCCAGCAAACAATATGGAATCCCGCGGAGCACATTGAAAGACTATGCAAATATATATTTAGACAATCCTTGCAATGCTAGTGTTTCAAAAATGGGAAAACTTTCGTAATGCCTGCCGAGCATCCATTCAATCGTGAAACGAAAATGGCTGGTTGGTATTGGTGGGATAGATTTAAACAAAGATATGATTTAGCTTTAAGAACCCCAGAAAATGTATCTTTAAATAAGGCTGCCATGACTACAAGAGCCCATCTCGAGGACTTTTATGACAAAGTGGAGTCTTTGTTGAACAGTCTCGGCATCACTGACAAACCATCACGACTTTGGAACTGTGACGAGACAGGGTTAAGCTATGTTTTGAGAAGTGGTAAAATCGTGTGCCGTGTGGGTAAGAAATCTGTTTACCAACAAGGTTTCGGAGAGAAGGGCCAAACTACCACTCTCCCTATGTTGCATCAATGCCTCCGGAATGGACATCCCATCAATGATAATTTTTAAAGGTGTCACGATGAACGACAGGCTGGCTGAGACTCAGATCCCTTCTTTGATTGGCCTCTCCAATTCTAATCTTTTTCTGGAATGGTTCCAGCATTTTATTGACTCCATACCACCACCAAGACCCGTGGTCTTATTCATGTACTCACATGCCAGTCATGTCACCCCATACGTCTTGTCTTTGGCAGAAGTTAATGATATCCACATTGTGACATTTCCGTCACACACGATGCACCTTCTTCAACCACTCGACGTCGAAGTTTACAGACCACTGAAGGAAGCCTGGAGGAAAGAACTATCAAAATTTATGGTTCAGAACCCAGGTCAGAAACCTGACAGATACAACTTCAACAAGTTCCTAGCTGTAGCGTATCGTGCAGCATTCCAAGCCACAACAGTGAGCAACAGCTTCTCGAAAACTGGGATATTCCCTTTAAACAGGTCCAAAGTGTCAGATGAAGCTATTGCTCCCTCTCTTGTAACCGATGCAACGGGAGTTTACACAGAAGAGGAGCTAACACCAACTAGTGTTAATGAAGTGCTGTCATTACCGATCAGCAAGGTGACTCAGAAGAAACTAAGAGGTGACCCAGCAACGAAGGTGTTATCGCCAAAGGGAGAAGTCTCAACTTCGAAAATTGGCCAGAAAAAGAATCCACAAAATAAAAAGGAAGACGTTTGCAGATCATGTGGTGGACTCTACTTGGAAGATACGAAGAAGAAAAATGGCGCCAAATGGATCCAGTGCCAGTTTTGTCTTGTTTGGTACCATGAAAAGTGTCAGAATGTAATAAGTGTGCTTCATTTAATGTGTGATGGCTGCGAGGAATCAGATGATAGTGATTAAAAACCAAACAGTTGACTATCACGGAGTAACTTCTACAGTATCACGAACTAACCTGAATCTCACGGAGAAACCGGTTTTGTGTACAATTATTTTGGATTAATTTATTTTGTTTAAACAAAAAAAAAATACCAAGTTTATACATGAATGTTTTGAAGCACAATCATTTCTCTGTATGTTTTCAATGCCAACGCTTTAAAATTCATAAATCTAGTATACATAATGTTTAAAAAACCTTAGTATCATGGAGTAAGCTTAATTTACCCTACCAAGATCTAAGTGGAAGGGAAATATGCTGAGAGGAATGAGAACCAGAGGACTGAATTTGTAAGATAGGTTAAATAGAATTACATATAGCCTAGGAGTGGGAAAGGGGCAACCATATCTATAATAATAAAATAGCGCTATTGGCAACATTATAACTAAGGCTTCGATTTCTAAGCATATTTTATAAACTTTTTAGTTGAATGCATGCTTTTACGGCCGGTAATCATGACTGATGTTTCTTATAGCTGTTTCTCCCTCAACTGCGGAGGGCATCTTCAGTGGAAAGTACTTCTACCGCTCATTCACAGTCGATCCTCCGATTAGGGGACACTACCTAGAAGTCCTCGCTACTGAAGATGCCCTCCGCTATTAAGGGAGAAACACCAGTCACGGAACACGGCCACATAGCCCGGAATCTCTTATTATAGCCTCACTATGATGGTTTGCCACACTTTATTTCCTCGCAACTGTTACATATAATTAAATACAAAGATGCCGACTACCCCCACTATAATAATTCTACATGTTAATTATTGTCAAGCAATCGTCCGACACCCGCTTTCATATAAACATACAACATAATGATGCTATAATAATATTACTCGTATAAATATTTTTTTTGTTAATCTTAAAGACTTCGAACTTGAAAAAGTTCAAGTTGTGAACGTAGATTTCAATATCACCTATTTTTTTTTATTTTTAACAAATATTTTGAATAGTTTAAAAAAATGTTGGCATACTTTGCGATATCGTATGTAAATAAATTAATATTGAGACAGTTTATAAAGTCTGAACATCCCTGAAACGAGTCAACGTGGATAAATCATCCGAAAGGCCCATCAAGTTATTAGAATATATTGAAGTTGAGAAAACATAATTATTTACGGCAAAATATAATTTTAACGTATTTTAAAATTTTCCAAATTATCTAGTAAGTTATGTGGCTGCACATAGAAATAACACTAAATGTAGGGCTCGCATAATTTCTGCTATTCACAGGCAGTTTATAATTTCACCAATGCAATTAGAGCATACATCTAATAAAACATGTAATACTCAATGGAATTAAATTTGATGGCAAAAGGCAACTCGTCATTAACGAATTTGGGTATTAAAATGAGAAATAACATCGTGAAGACTCTTGAGAAGGAAACAAACAACTAAGTTCGATGTTAACGTCATTACCACAATATCTTAATAATCGCAGCAGGTATGAGCACATAGTTTCTAGACAATGAGGGAACTCAACAAAGTTGAAGACACGTAGTGGAACTCAGTTTGTGGCACATGGAACTATAACTTGATTAAAAGCTACCAAATTGCACCGCACACATCTTCATTATATCATTATACAGATAATAGTGTGTTTTAAAACCTTGTATTTTTTTTATTAGGGCATTCGATAACTAATAACAACACTGTTGTAAATCAGCGATCTTAGTGGTGACCATTGTAATCCTGTAAGCATGCTGTTGAGCAGTATTTGTTGTATAAATCTGTAATAATAATAATAATAATAATAATAATAATAATAATAATAATAATAATAATAATAATAATAATAATAATACTTTATTTATTCTGGCAGAGTTAAGGCCATAAGGACCTCTCTTCCACTCAACCAGCACAAATACAAATAAATATTTGACAAATATAGACATACACTATACTAATTATAAACAGTTAAAGATAGAATAATGTAAATGTCATGTACAAACAACATATTGAAAGTCTAGAAATAGCAATATTTTGTGAATACGTTTACTGTTTCTCACATGTAGTAAACAATACCGTCCTAAAAGACGATCAGTAGGATTGTTTAGAAGGTGGACTTAGGAAGTACTTGGACATCCAATCAAATTTACCACAAATGAACCCTTAGAAATATAACTTCTTCTCAAAGATCAATTACCTTACGACGCATTCGATTTCAATCACGATTTGATATTCAGGAAGCTGTACATCGATCAGATATGAGATGGTGCTGCAGATGAAGTGCACCGTTTCCAACGATTTGGCAACGTATAGTAGACTTGGAAGTACGTAATGTCAAAAATAGTCTACTTTTTTATGTTTCCATTACTTATCGGATGCTCTACTATTTAATCTGGAGGATAAACAAAGTGTACAACTCAAGGGTATCTATCAGATTTTGGTACAATATGTCTATAATGTGGTATTACTATAAGCCGTAAACAACTATTTGAGGACAAGACACATTATATTAAATAAGATTAAGAAAATGGACTGGAGTTTTTTTAATTAGGAATATTCCACAATACAGTGTTTCTCCTTCAACCCAACGTGATTTTTCGCCAGAGGTTCCTGTCTAGAGCATCTTCTTCCCTCAGATCTCTAACTTCCATACCTCTCCTCACTCAATCCATCCAACGTTCCCTCGGTCTGCCTCTTCCACATCTTCCATTAGCTTTCCAATTAAGGATCTTCTTTGGTATTATCTCCTCTTCCATTCTTATGAGGTGTCCATACCATTTCAAACGTTTTTCTTCTATTTTTTCCAATATTTTTTTAACCTGCATAATTTCCCTTATTGTGCTGTTTCTGACACAAAAGACATGAAGGCAAGAGTAAGATCAGAAAGGAAGAATGATGTAATTGGACCATATGGAGAGGAGACGAAAAATGAAAATGGAAATCAATCAGTATTGGTGAACAATTTCAATTAAAAATACTAAATGGTATGTACCAACACAAAGATATGCATAAATACACCAGAATGAACAGTACAAGACAACGACTGGAGGTAAATATCAATAAAACGTGTAGAAATATATTATTAAATAGTTAGGGATACCACTTAACAACAAAAGAAGGCATTTTTTGAAGAAGTGGCAGAATTCAAACACCTAGCAGCAATAATTACAACAGAAATGAGGCGTAGAAAGAAATCAAATATTGACTCAACTCTGAAACGCATACTGTTAATGCATTGCTGAGATTTTTAATATTCCAACTTCTCTCCAAATATGTTAAACTAAAAATTTATAAAACTGAAATTCTTTCAGCTATACTAGTCGTATATGGAGAATTGAGAAAACATTCCGAGAATATGAGAATAATGTGCTTCTGTTTTATAAAAGAGAATAGAATAGACATGTAAACGGAGACAACTTCATAAGAGTAAGCTAGATGATATACATCAAACGGCTTTGCGCCACCTTGTAAGTGTCGAGAAAAATATGTAATTTTCCTTGACAGTTATGCATCAACAAACTAAGAGCTAGGACATTTAGCTTATAGCTGCATGATGCAAAATTTAGATTAGCACTTACGAAGATGACCGTTTTTTGAAAAACATAGAATCTGATAAGACTGATGGCGTATATATTTTTCTTTAATAATAAGGCTATATTTAAAGATATGGCGTTAAAAAGTGTGCGTACACTTACTTCATGAGTCAGTGCAACAGATGACATCAAAATTTCATTTTTTTTAAATGGCGCTTAGCCCGTTGACGAATAATATCGTCCATTTATGAGAAACCAGATATATTAAGAATATGAACATATCGTAGACTGAAAAGGCACGAATGGGCAATGAAAGAATGCCATGGCAGCTTCTTGCAGGAAAAGCTTCATGGAAAGGGTCCAGTAGGCAGTACTTGCAGGAAAGCCAGATGGAAAGGGTCCAGTAACTAATACAAGAATGAGATGGGAGAATAACTAATCATGATCTGAGGGAAGTGAATTAAAGAGGGAATTATTGGAACATATTACATCTAGATAGGGATTATGGAGAACTTATGTCCACGCACTCTCATCGCAATTAAAGTTTGAGCATAAAAAGGCCGACAAATTTTCCTCAGTGACTTTTTTTCATCCTTGAAAACTCCATAAACAATAGCAATATGCCGGCTATCATATTAGATAACGAACAAATTCCTTATACCGACGTCGTTAAAACTTGGGATTTTACATAGATTCTAATTTACATTGGAATGCCCAAGTAAAACAAACATCTAAAAAGGTCTTCTCCGTAATGCATTCCCTAAAGCTTCTCAAAAATTTTCTTCCTACAGCTCTTAAAAGAATGTTAATCCAAACCTTATTGATGCCGCATTTTGACTATTGTGACGTTCTACTAACTGACATAAGTGACGGATTGTCGGACAAACTGCAGCGTGTCCATAATATGTGTATTCCGATTGAGGGTCTTTCCACTTTTCAGCGGTTGCCCTTTTACCAGCCGGCTGCTGGCCCTTCACATCCACTGTGTCAATCACAGAAGTAGATGATCAACAGCCAGTGTAGGGGTGACATGTGGTTAGCATGTCGAGTCCCCCAGCCGTTATAGCTGGTTCCTCAACCTGGAGCCGCTACTTATTGTAGCTACCCAATTGCCTCACGATGCTGGGTGGGCACCGGTCCCATACTGGCCGAAATACCATGAGAAAATTTCTTCCCCCATGGAGACTCGAACCAGCGCAAGTCCCGTAGCTCTGCGCCAAGGCTTCCTACCTTAACCGCTCGGCTACGGCGTGTATCAGATTCATAATTTAATGTACGAAAATACGATCACATTTCTCTATTATTCCACGAATAGTCATGGCTACATCTAAAAGAGAGAAGAAAATCGCACTGTCTAATTCTCTTATTTAAGATCCTACATACCTCGATTCCCAATTATTTATCATCTCGCTTCCAGTATCTATCCTCCAACCAGAAATTAAACACAAGCTCACAACATGGTCTCTTGCTTAACATAGGCCTACAGCAACATAAAACATCACTCCATGTAATATACTATTCGTATCTTCACTTCTCGCAACTGGAATTCCCTACCACAAGAAATACGGGGCTACCGGACATTAGCATCTTTTAAAAGAAATCTAAATTTATATTTGTTCTAACCTCGACTTCATCATTCCCAGTGTAAGGTACATATACCAATTGGTGTTTCTCTTATAATTTATCATATTTATACTATTGTTATTATTATAATTATTATTATAAATATTATTATATTATTATCATAATTATCGTAAGTATTAGTATAGTTATTACCGTATAAAATGTTGTTTGTACATGAAATTTACATTACTACATTTAATATATCTTTAACTCTTTATAATTAGTATAGTGTATATCTATATTGTAATTTTTTTTTTTTTTTGTATTTGTGCTGGTTGAGTGGAAGAGAAGGCCTTATGGCCTCAACTCTACCAGAATAAATGAAACATTATTATTATTGTTATTATTTTCATGTGCCGGGAGCTACAACTTTAATAACTTCAAAAAAACCTTATGTTTAAAACTTTTGCACTGTGAAAATCCACTGACTTCAGTTGGGTTTGAAACCACCAACTTCGTAATCAGAGTTGAGGATGGTAACCTCTACTTTACCATATAAACGTACCGTACAACCGGAGCTGTACAACAAACCACTACTGTGCAGTTCTGGCTTCTGTAGCTGCATTTGAGGTGTCTATGGTGTAATGGTGCGGTTAGAAAGAAGGGTCAGTTTCAGGTACAGCCAGCAACTACCCACAGTTTTGAAAACATAATGTTATTTCACGTTGAATTTTCTTATCTACTAGTTCTGTGTTAGTGAATATTTTTGTATTCTCATAAGTTTGGAATGTTAATTATAGAATAGTGTTTTTATAACAATTTTATTATTATCATTAATTTTTTTTTGCGTGGCTACTAGTTCACCCTCCCACTCGGCAATGTTCCCTCCTGCCACGCGTCTTAGGATTCACCTAGATGGCTACAGTTACCAGAACTGGATTATACTCAATTTTAAGAAAACTTCTAAACAATGCATAAACCATTTGAAATAATGCCCTGAAATATCTATAATGACGTAGCCCTAGGTTGAATCACAGTCTCTCCTTTGTTAGAAGTTACTAGAACAAGTTAATTTAGATATCTTATTTGCCCATAGATGCCATGAATGACAATCATTCAACATACAGACTCAATGAGACATCTAGCAGGCAACTAAGCTATTATTAGGACGTTGAGGACGGTAAATGTTGCTTAGAGGTATTTTTATTCAGGTTAAGGATAATTTACGAGCCTGAAAATCTTCAGACTCAGGACCCACGGCTTAAAGTCGCCCCCCCCGGAGAACTTGCTCCTTGGATTTTTCCATCCTAAAAAAACCATCGATCACGTCCGGGTATGAACCTCTGCGAGTCTCGGGACCAGACGCAAGGACCATATGCTAAGATTTTAATATTATATCCTGTGAAACAAAAATGAACGGACTAAATATGGTAAAGTTGGGGGGCTCCGTAACCCAATGAGAGTGTAATAAGTGTGACCTCATGGAATCGACGATTGAATGCATTGTATCGCAAGCAGCTTAGGGTGCTAGCGACGTTCCCAAGTTGGTTCCCAATTCGGTAGATTTAGGGGACGGGGTAGTGGATTACTATTAAGAATACAACATTCTTAAGCAAGGCTTAATTTCGTAATGAAAGTAAAGCCTAGGCCCATTGTCGTAGATTTACAGAACGTACAACAACCTTAAGTCCGAAAAAAAAAACACTGAAAAATTTGTCGACTCCTTCAAACCTATGTAGCTTTGAATTGCGACGATAATAAACTTAGCTGTGAAAGGGTTCGTTAAATAAAATACTATCAACATACCAATCTATGTACATACGTACCTACACACATATTTTACACACACACACACACACACACACACACACACACACACACACACAACACACACACACACACACACACACACACACACATAGTATATAGTGATCCATTTCTCAAATTACTATATTTGAATTGAATTTCAAGGGGGTGAGCAGAACTCCTTATAAGCCAATAGCATTTGGATTCGTGTCATGTGCAGCCAGTAAACGACCTCTCTAGACATGCTTTCTAGAGTAAATATATTCCAGATAGAAGAATCTATCTGACTCTCGAGGCTTCCACTCGGGAAAAGTGTCGACTGGGCGCCCGTTATGTTCCGACTCTCGCATAAATAACGAGATGCGAGTGTCGGATAAGGCAACTGTGCCCGAATTGACGATTAATGAAGTTAACATAAGTGTGAAGACAAGAAGCCATCCATGGTAGTTTTACCTTGTCGTGGTGGAGTGGCTTGCGTGCTTAAATGATCCCGAAAGCTATGCCGACGGTAGCATTGCTGCAATTAGGACTGGTCGAAGGTGATAAAGCTAGACGAAAAAAGTACCTTGGTCGAAAGAGTGACGATATTTCACCGTAAAAATATAACCTAAACCAACCTAAAGGCCAACACACACACACTACTGGGTAACACTAAGAAATTGGGATTGGTAGTAAATATCAATAAAACTAGATATATTGTCACACATAGAAATGCATTATACTCGTATAATGGAAATGGACAGCTAATGACAAGTGAAGGAAATTTTGAGGAAGTGGCTGAATTCAAATACCTAGGAACAATAATCACTAATAGGAATGAGATGCACAAGGAAATTAAACATAGGCTCAATTCTGGAAGTGTGTGCTATTATGCATTACAGAGACTCTTGACGTCCCAACTCTTTTCAAAAAACGTCAAACTGAAAATATATAAAATTATTATTCTACCAGTTATATTATATGATGCGAAACATGGACTCTTACTTTAAGGGAGGAAAGGAGATTACCAGGATTTAAGAATAAAGTTATTAGGAAGAATTTTGGATCAAAGAGAGATAAACAGACAGGTGAATGGAGAAAACTGAGAAAAAACAACGAACTACATGGTATTTATAGGAAGCCAGATATAATGAGAACAGTTAAGTCTCGTAGACTGCGTTGGGCAGAACATGTGGCACTAATGGGGAATGAAAGACGTGCATGGAAGCTTCTTGTAGGAAAACCAGAGGGAAAACGTCCAGTAGGTAGACCAAGAATGAGATGGGAGAATAACATTAACTACGATTTGAGGGAAGTAGATTATACAGGGATGATTGGAAAACATTGGTTCAGGATAGGGATGTATGGAGAGCTTATGTCCGCGCGGCCATGAAACTACGGGTTCGATAGTGCCAGTGAGTTAGTTAGTGAAGACAAGATGATATTCTAAGTGAAACTGTTAGCGAGTGTAGAGAACTGAGAGATAAAATTGCGAAGAAAGAAAATTTATGAGCAGAAAATCGGTAAATTGTTGCGAAATAAATAAACCTAATTTAGAAATGTTGTGTATATCAGTAAAGTTAATTAAAAAAATCCATCTGAATCCTACGCGAAATAAAATCTGGACTATATATACACACACACATACACACACACACACACACACACACACACACACACACACACACGTATTAGTATATAGTCCACCGAATCAAGTATATTTATCCTTTCTGCATGGATATATATATATTTCGGGACATCTGGCGACACCCTGAAATGGAAATTAATGCCAAGCATATGTTCTGGAATAAAGACGAGCGTCACGCAGGGTAGACAAACCAGTTGACATCTCGTGCCGATTGTCTAGAAAGTTAGGAACTTTAATCTGCTTCGATTCCAAAGGCTTCTTAAAGCATGGAGGGATCACTTAACTTTTTTTTGGCCTAAAAGGTATAACTACAAAGTTATCCATCAATCTATCAATCTACTATATATATAATGCAAAATTTGATACTGTGCTCTCCTGTTTGCCCAAGGCATTGAATTAAGATAGAGAAGCGATGTTCCCACGAATTATTAACTGTAATACAAGACTTGTGACACTGTTGCATTGTAGTAATTACTCAGAAAACAGAACATTTCAGGAAATGTCTGGTTTTTTACCAATCAGTGAATGTGGTGTGTTTGAAAAGCAGATTCGCAAACATAAAAACATGCTGTTTTGTTTTAATATAAAAATTAAACATAGTTGCTTGCACAGTATCCTATGTACTTAACTTCCCCAATCAGTTTGAGAGAAAACCATTCAATCAGAACTTTTGAAAAATAAACAAAACTTCAATATACTATAAAACACAAGCACACCATTATGACAGTTAAAAACACAACGTACTTGTATTTTACATTTCTCCAACTACGTTGACTTAAATTGGAAAATCTGCTTAAAATTAATGTATTAACATTTTCGGCGAATTTTAAATTTGGAAAAAACTTGCAATATAATCAATCTACGAGTATGCAATCAAGTACATAGATTTGTTTTGCTCCTTATGTCATCAAAAAAGAGATATCCAATAAATGGCTTTTACTATATAACCCGGTTATTATTAATTTAGTCTCTAAGAAGCAAACATTTTCCTCATCAGCGTGATTTTTGTCTCATGGAGTTGTACTTAATGCAGTTTTTTTATCGTGTTTTCAAATATGTATTCGGAATTTCTCCATCACCCAGAGCTTTTTTTATTTCAATTTCAATTAATGGGTTTAAATAATAATTATTTTAATAAACGTTTTTCGTCCATTTGTCCATTGTAAAATAAGACCAAATGAGCTAATTGAAATGGTTTCAGCTATGGAAAAGATATATCAAGGCAAATGGAATCCTAATATGCTCGCCACTTATTACTTGACATTCGTCATTTCTTACATATTAGGTGAGTCCGAATGTTCGAATATTGTGTAGTTACGAATGTAGAAAATATTAAAGTGTTTGAAATTATAAATTCCTGTCTCTCGTAAACCTTGCGTGATGGAGGAAAACCGATACCATATTTCAATTCAGGAGAAAAAATACTAACAGAATCACATATTTTCCTTTCTGAAACAAAAAAAAAAGTTTATATTTTGTTGCTCAGTGTTATCAGAATTGTTTGTTATATTTAGAATTTTTATAACTTCTCTTTCAAATCCGAATGTCATTTCTGTAAACCGATTCATTAGCAATATATACTAGAAGTCCCGGCCACGCGTTGCTGTGGCTTAGGTATACTTTAAAAATGTTAATTAAGTTGCTATCTTTCAGTCAGATTACTTAAAACTAATACTTACACACGAAATTAATAATACTGAAAATAAAATAAACATTGAACACACTTAAATTATAAAATAATCAATATTTCTAATTCAATTGAAATTCGCGGTTGCAACAAAAAGCATAGCCATCTGGATATCTCATTGTTAAATAATAAACCAATTACCTTATCAAATTATAGCTCGGGACCCAGCTCCGTGCGTCTGAAAGGAATTTGCTGACTCAGCTGTTAGTACTATGCGAAGCACACTTCCCCCCGCAAACACACAAAGCTTGTACCCGAGCTGTACCTTACCCCGCCATCTGTTAGAATCGTATGGAACTCACAGATAATTATAACTCTTTGTTATGTTTAATTTCCTTGTGCATCTCATTCCTGTTTGTGATTATTGTTCCTAGGTATTTGAATTCAGCCACTTCCTCAAAATTTCCCTCATTTTCCATTAGCTGTCCATTTCAATTATATAATGTATTTTTATTTTCTTGCTGTTCCAATTTGTGAAATTTACCTATGAAACAAATTAATTAAAGAACGCACACGCACACACACAGAGAAAGAGGGAAAGAAAGAGAGCGGGAGAGAGAGAGAGAGAGAGAGAGAGAGAGAGAGAGAGATAGAGAGAGAGGACTGTTTAATTAAGCCTATTTAAAATTCAGGACATTACGGAAAGGTGTTTCCAAATGTGGGCATTATCGGAAGCAAATGTCTATCAAGTCTTTCGTACATATTCTTCTTGATAACTGCACAGGATACAATCTTTGGAATACAGTTCAGTCCACATTTTAGGCTCCAGCGGCTCGGGTGTGATATTTGGTGAGTACTGAAATCATTCCAATATTTTTCTTGACTTTTGTAAAATTAAATAAATTGAAATGGAATTGTAAAATTAATTACAGTGCCAGTTGTCAAATAATCTACAATAATTAGCTTTCAAATTGATTTATAATTAACTGTTACTTTCTTATTGTTTAAGGTTATAAATATATAATGTTGATAAAATACATCTCCACTTAAGAGCCAAATAAATAATTAAATTGAATCAGTATGCTTTGCCACATGACCACTTTTGATAAAGGGGAGCAAACATTACGATGATGATATATTATGTTTTATATTATTATTATTATTATTATTATTATTATTATTATTATTATTATTATTATTCGTGTATGCAAGAAGTAAGAAGTGAAATGAAAACAAGGATGTGGAATGGATGAATAGGGACGAATGGAGAAGAAAAATGAAACTTTTGGCGCTGAAAGATGTGTAAAACATTGAAAATCTGTGATAAACAAATAAATTATTATTAATATTATTATTAATGTATGCGTCCGCCGCTGTGGTCTGCCTTGTCACGGAGCGGGCCCGGGTTCGATCTCGGGTCGGGGCAGTTTTTATGGGGTTTTTCCTCACCTGTAGGACAAATGCCAGGAAACCTTTAAGGCCCAAACGGTCCCCGAAATCATATGGCCATCATCATCACCCTTATCATCATCGTCCTTCACCGGTGTGGAAAGCAACGGGAAGCTACCACACTTACAATTCTCTTGTAAAGCTGCAAGCATAGCATGAAAATGCTATGATTGCAGTGAAGGACCTGCCTTCGGGCAGAATTACTATGGATGGATTAATGTATGCAAGAAGTAAGAATTGGAATGAGAACAATTGGACTGGAGGACATTGAGTGTATTAACATTGACGAGGGAGAAGAACAATAAAACTTTAGGCACAGAAAGATGTGTAAGCATTGAAAATCTGTATATAAATTATTATTATTATTATTATTATTATTATTATTATTATTATTATTATTATTCATGTATGCAAAACATAAGAACTGGAATGAGAACAAGTGGGCTGGAGGACATGGAGTGGATGGATAGAAATGAGTGGAGGAGGAAAATAAAACTTTAGGCACAGAAAGATGTGTAAATATTGAAAATTTGTAACAAATAAATTATTATTATTATTATTATTATTATTATTATTATTATTATTATTATTATTATTATTATTATTATTAGTATTATTAAGCCTATTATCGAAACTGGAAACAACACTGCAGTTTTATCTAAGTCTAATATATCTCAATATTTTTAGTTTAAATTAGTTTGGTGAAGATCCAATGTATTAAATAATTTATTGAAGTTTTAGTTTTCATATTGTAATCCTATTTGTTGAGTTTACTAATGAAATAAGAAATATTTAGGAGTATTTTGTTTATCCTTTCAGCTTATTTAGGGCCTACAAGCCAATATCGTGCATATTGGGAGCTGGAAATCTGAACCCCAGATTAGACATATACATAGTCTCCCTGAATATGGGGTTACCATGATGGCCACCACCGAAAACAGCACAAGACACCAGAAAACAAGGCACACATACCAACACTCAAGGTGAAAAAATTAATTTCCCTACCCTATCGGAAATGGAACCAAATCACTGGGGTGGAAGGTGGGAACGGAACTATATTCCAAAGATATTTAAAATAGGGTAAGCCTATGTATTTGGATTCAGTGCAGACAAGAAGAACGCAGTTAAAACTTAAGACTTGATAGACATTTGCTTCCGCTGAAACCCCATTTGGAAACAGCCTTTCCGTAATGTACTCAATTTGCTGAGCTGGCATTAAGGACTGGAATAATTAAGAATGCAAACTTTACTTTTGTTTTATCTCCCTGAGAGCCATTACCACAAAGAAATGATCATCGGAACTCTTCATCCAAAAAGAAAGAACATAAAACAAGGGAGTTACGATCTATCTACTGATATAAACAACCAGACCAGCCAACTTATCCGCAAGAAAATTACCTGCTTGTGTAGTATATTGCACGTACATTGCACCAATTCCGCTCAAGAACAGTCTTTCTTAAAATTACTCTTTACATTGAATCGTTTATTCTAATTGCACTAATAACATCACATAATGGGTTTAAATTATCATTGATACAAATAACAGTGAATGATGGTATTAATTTATTCCTTAAAATATACAGTCAATAAACCCAATTCATCAATTAATAATTAAAACAGTCAACATGTTTCAACAGCTGTCATTTTCAAGACTAAATATATAGTTTTGCCGTTGAAACATGTTGACTCTTTTAATTATTAATTGGTGAATTGGACATATTGATTGTACATTTTACGATTTTATCACCAAAAAAATCATTAGTGTATTAAATTTATTTCTTAATATTGATAGCTTTTGGTTTCATTAATGTAACTCTCGTAAATAATCATTTAAATGTTAGGCATCGAAGAACAAGGTTTCGATCGGCCCAGCTGGATTATGCTCTTTGCCTCTGATCCAGAGGGTCTTAGGTTAAAATCCGGCCGGGGTCGATTGAATTTTTTAGAATGGAAAAATACAAGGAGCAAGTCCTACGGGAGGGACCTTAAGCCGTGGATCCCGAGTCTGAAGATTTTCAGGCTCGCAAAAGATCCTTAAGCCTAAATAAAAAGTAATATAAGCAAAATTTACCGAATTTTCCCGTCCTAGTACTACCTTGGTTTCCTTGATGTTACTAGGAGGCGGAACGCTGACCCCGGGTCACTCAATGACATCTACCCGAAAAAAATGTAACTAAATTAATATGGTTGAAATTCTCCCCTGTAGGGGGAGAGAGCCTAAGTCTCGTTGAGAGAAACAAGGGATTAAAAGAAGAAGAACAAGGTTTTGGGCACCTAAAATAAATCACAAAATTATAAAATTTGGCATTCAAGTTTAGAAAATTTCAACCTTTTGCAATTATTATAATTTATTTTAAAGCACGAACAATACAATTGTAATACATTAAGTTTACAATTCTCATTAACTTAAATTATACAAATGTATCTGACTGTTTTCAACTATGATTTTAAATGCGGAGATACTTCGGATTGTCACGCAATCATTAAGGTCTATTGAAGTACACCTTCGTGTTGTGAGAATTTTGTAAGGGATTTTGGTCCATCGGCAAGTTTTCAATTAGCAATATTCCTTTTGCGGCCTCTCTTAAAATTTCAATTTGCTTCAAAATGTTATTTTTTTGTTATTGTATTCTTTTGAGTATGTTAATTATAATTATAACTTAAATATTTACCTCAACGGCCATCGTTTGGAATACACTTGTAATATATTCCAATTAAAATTATATCCCCTAAAAATAAAGCTTTATGAATATTAATCATTAATTAAACTGAATCAGAATCTTATAGAATTAATATTAATTATATATTTTTTTGATTAATTCATTCACGAAATTTCGTTTTATGAAAAAAGTAATTTCATTCATTGCACCGAATTATTTTTAAATGTTTACTAATATATATAATACATGCCAGAATTGTTAAAAAAAATATTAGCCTTATAATTTAATCCACTCAAGATAAATTCTGGACCACTCCATGTATTACTGTTGATAAATTACTTGAACATAAAGTCTATGAACTGTTACACTGAATTTATGAGAAGAGTAACAGTGTTCGATTCCAGAGAAGGATCCTACTGGTAAAGTTCCGGTGATATACTACACCATTCAGAGTGTACAAACCCGAACAAAGTGTGGAATGAGAAAACTTGAGAAAGACTTTAAGATTATTTTAGCAGTCTGTTTGCAAGTGGAGTTAATGCTTTCACTACAACACAACGATCGTAAGTTAGTGTCCCGCTGATTTAGTGCTAATGCTACTACAGAGAGAGAGACCATGTCGCTATCAATAAGACCGCTTTAAGTTGTGTCCATGGAAAACTATTACTTCCACAAATACGGATAGCTTTGAATCAAGAAAACAAGTTCTAGAGAGCAAAACTTTTATCAACAGAATTACAAATAGACCCGCCTTAAACACAAACATTATGTAGACTATTTAACTCATGCCCCAAATGGGAATCAATGACCAATCACGTTTCAATGAATTTTGAATTACAACCAATCACACTCGTGTTTCACCTGGAATTTATCAACATAATTTTATCATAATAAAGAAATTCTTCCTTTTTAACATTCTGAATAGGTCAGAGTATTATTTTGCAGTGAATGACTTCCTAAGAAATACGTTGAATATAGTAATTTATATATTAAGATGTAAGAATCTTAGGATGCAAATGGCTCCCAGATTGTATACATAGTGCACGAATGTAAACAGATACTGCTTGCGAGATATAATAAAACATTTGTAGCAATTGATTATACCACAATAAAAAGAAACCACCGTTTTCACTTTCTTAAACGTATTATTTTGCACGTTTTACGTTGCAGAACAATATAATTTACATATTTACATTATAGGACATCAACAAATAAATAATAATCTAGAATGTTGGTTTTAAACAGTTTGATGTGTTTAATTTTTCCCCATTATGGTGCATTCTTAAAATATAACTATCCTTTGACAATAAATAATATGATCTGGTTGCAGTCATGAACAAATAAAGCATAACAAACGTTTCTCATTTGTTTTCAAACATCGCCGCGTTTACATTAAATATATAAATATTTTAAAATAACTATATTTAAATAGTCCACCGCTGTGGTCTCGAGGTAGCGTGCTGCTTTGTCACACAGAGGGGCCGAGTTCGATTCCCGGTCGAGACAGGCTCCTGGGTGAAGTTTTTTCGGGGTTTTTCATCAGCTGTAAGACAAATGTAAGGAATGTTCCCCGAAAATCATCCAGCCATCATCATTATCCTTATCATTATCATCATCATCCTTCAGCTGTGTGGAAAACAACGGGAAGCTACCACACCTATAATTCCCTAGTAAAGCTGCAAAGCATAGCATGAAAATGCTATGATTGCAGTGAAAGACTTGCCCTCAGGCAGAATTACTATGGATTGATGGATATTTAAATAACGATTTCTATGTAAACATCTTAATTTTATTCGTTAAATAGTCCTAACAATTCTCTACATAAATTCACTCGTCACTTTGTGACATCGTGAATTTATCGATAATTTGGAAATCACTCTTGGCATTACTTGTGGTTAACACGATATATACCTTTCTAATGTTCAAGTTATCAATTAAATTAATTAATTAATTAATTAACTCACAGGTAGTACCGAACTCGGAGGTTCTTGACTGGGCGGACCTAAGCTCTCCATATATCAATTTCAAGAGGAAATGTTTTGCAATGACTCCCTGCATAATTCAGATCTCTCATCTCAATTCTTGCCCTATACGGCGTGATTCATAATTCCTATTACAATCTCATGGGGGTTGTAGAGGGGACTAAGTACATAAAGTTTTGTCCGGAAACGTACCATTTCGATGTAAAATAAGTTTGAACATTGAAAAACAATGGACTGATATCGTGTGTTTTGTGTTTCAGAATAAGTATTACAGACTTCTAGGGGTTGTACTACAACTGTCGAGTTGGAGGAAGATCTTCTTGCACGAAATCTGGCGGCAGCAGAAATTATTGAGCATACACCAGGTCTTGTGGGGGGTGTGTATGAAAAGATGCGTCGCAAGTATACTTTGTGCAACGAACAACAGGGTCGCCACGTGGAACCACACTTATAGTACAACCCCTGGAAGTCTGTAATACTGAAACACAAGACACACGATATCAATCCATTGTGTTTCGATCTTCACGCCTATTTTACATCGAAATCGCACGTTTCCGGACATGGGTTCCTTATCGAAACTTTATCTACAAAGTCCCCTCTACAACCCTACAAGTCTGTAATACTGAGTGGGAAGAAGATCTTGTTGTACGAGTTCTGGAGCAGCTCACATTATTCAACAGACACAAGGTCTCGTGAGACATGTGTATGACAACATGCTTCGCAGGTACACTTTGTGTAATGAGCATCAGGGTCGCCACGTGGAACCAACTCTTGTAGTGCGTACTTGTCTGTAGTGAAGTGGGAGATGTGAAATCGATTCAAACTGATTTTGCATTTAAGCGACACATTTCCAGACAAGGGTTCCTAATCAAAACTGTATTACTTAGTCCCCTCTACAACCCCAGAAGTTGGTAATAGGAATTATGAATCACCCAGTATACGCTTTTACTCTGGGTTTCCTACAAGAAATTTTCAATCCCTATTTGCGTGTTAATATTTCTGCTGGCCCACTACTATATCATGTCTAAATTGTAATAAAAAAAAACTCCATGGACCCCGGTCGGGTTTGAACCTACGAATCTGGGATTAGAGGCGAACATTGGTAATAATTTAATAAAGCTGCAGTTTACATCATATTCCTCTCTCATTGCCGGTTACAACCCCCTATTTACGGGATCTCCCTACAGTTAATCAATTTGTCGACCTAATCTTGAGTGCCTGGCCCCGTTGACTGCATTCATGGTTACATTCCATTGTCGAATTTTACGGGACAGTCCCGCAACATGTATTTTTAGAATTTTTAATTAACTTTCGTGCATATATGAAGATAATCTGTCGTCTATTTTAGAGAACTCAGGTTTTTGGATGGTTTCGATAATCGATAATTTTATGATAATGATAATGATAATGATAATGATAATGGTAAGGATGATAATGATAAGGATGATGGCCATATGATTTCGGGGACCGTTTGGGCCTTAAAGTTTTCCTGGCATGTCTTACAGGTGAGGAAAAACCCCGATAAAAACCTCACCCAGAAAAACTGCCCCGACCGGGGATCGAACCCGGGCCCGCTGCGTGACAAGGCAGCACGCTACCTCGAGACCACAGCGGTGGACAATATAATGTATTTAGGCCCTATATTAAATTATTATTTATCAATATTAAATTAACTTCTCATCAGTTTGCTATGAACATGGGAATAGTGAATCTTTCTGCTTTCAATGAACACAGGACTGAACAAAATTTAAATATAGCACACCTGTAACAATAGAAAAATTTCGCTTCTTTTATTTAATGTAATAAATAGTGAAGTTAGCATCGATTTTTATTCAGATTCAAATTTAAAAATATTGTAATTGTTTTTTCTCAGTACGTTTCGTTTGTGAATCTAAATTGATTGATTCGTAATAAGTTTAGTGTTCGCAATTCCAAAGGTAGCTTGTCTCAGAAGTTCAAGCAGTACATTATATGATGCACTGCTTGTGATTTAGGATTCACATCGGATGATAAACAAAAGCGAGACCGTATCCTACAACACACCTCTACTTTGAAGCATCGCCATTTATACTTGAAAAAAAAAGTATCCACCATTTTCTTACCTTAGTTTAACCTCTCCCTTTGAAGGTACTTTTACATGCCGCATACAGAGATACAAACTGCCAGGAGAGGATTTTAAAATGTCGGTCAAACATGTAGGCTACATTTTTTTACCGCACGAGGACTTGGAGGGCCTCCCAGGATGAGTGATCAGCTCAACGCCAGGGCATCTCTAAGACAACACGAACATTTAAGACAAATACAAAATATTCATTCAGACATTCATACTAAACAGATGAATAGATTAGGATGATTATGAAGGCCAGATTATGTTCCTGGACTCTTTCGGCCATACAGTTTCCTGGCATTTTTCTTATAGGTGAGAAAAAAACCCGAAAAACTCTCATTCGGAAAACTTGTCTCAACTGGGAATCGTACTTGGCTCGCTGCATCCAGACAACAATTTTACCATTACACCAAGGGGGTAGACTAAACAACTCATTTGCTTTACAAATACTAGCATATTATTTGTGTAAACTAAGTTCAATTTATTAATACAACACTTTTGAGCTAAAAAAATCCTAAGGTTAACAATTACGAATTTAATTTAACGCTGTCCCAGTCACCCAATATCCTGAAATGGCACTCCTTGTTTGGAACGCTTGTCCCTCATCCTACACCTTAGCTTGCTTTGACATTGCTGGTTTAAATTATGTATGTATCCCTTTAAACTAAAAAATTCTTTATCAATTATGGAGAAATCTCGCGGACAAGCCTACCAATACACGATTTTCTGTAAAAAAGCATGCATTTTATTTTTATCTTCGATGCTACTATTTATTTAAGATAAACTGAAGTAATCATTTTCTTTTTAGATGAAGACCAAATGTTATGAAATAGCTATTATATATAAGTACTTTTTTTTTGCATACGGCCTACACTTAATTTGTTTATGTCGTGAGATTTATTTAACATAAAAACGACTTCGTAAATCGACAGCACATTTTCGTGCTATTAACCGTAACTCTGCTGTTGAGTTTGGCTTTAGCAGGTGTTTCTCTGTGTAGGTACTAAGTGCTGAATTTAATTATAAAAAGGCGTTCTGAACTAGTAACATAGCAGTTTGGTATCAGAGACTTTAATGAAAATAACTGGCATGTGGAGCAGACCACAGGTATGGCACGATATGCTCCGTTCACAGTAAGCAGCCTCCTCTTCTAAAACATATACAAGCTTATGTGTATCAACTTCATGTACTTATGCTGCATACATTATTTTAGAATCCGCCGCAGGTGAAACAAAAAAATAAATATTTTTAATAAACTGAACTGCTGGCTACGATCCCTTCTTTCACAAAATAAATAATCAGATCACAATTCTTGAACAGATGATCAAGTGCAGGCAGAATTTGCTTCTGTGTGTCAATAGAATGGATCGATTCCTGTTAGGTTCGTCTTCCGGGCTAAATAGCCGTGGTCCGGTTTCTTGTAACTCACATTTCGTCTACTACTGTGGTAGACATCTTCAGGAGATTCTGCGTGCTCTCTGTGAACTCATCAACAGTCGCATGCAAACTATACTATTTTACAATAGAATAGATCGTTCCGGATTGCCTCCACAAATCCCCAAGGAAGAAGATATTTGGACCACCCCTTTAATAAATGGAAAGAGGTCGTAACAGGCCTACTACTCGATTTGGATGATGATAATCTTGATGAATAAACCAAACTAAACGCATGGCGCGACAGCCTAGAAGGGTCTTGGCTTACCATCCGGCCACTGACTTCACATCCATATTTAATTTCCAGGGATGGGCAATCATTCGTCCAATGTAGGGGTGACATGTGGTCTGCACGTCAGGACTCCACTATTGTAGCTGGTTTTCTCAACCTAAAACCGCTGCTTATTTTAGCTACCAAGTTTCTTTATGATGCTAGTTTGGAATCTTTTTTATAATGACCGAATTTCTGTGAGAAAAAGTCATCCTTCAAGGGGAACCAGCGCATAGGCCTTAGCTATGCTCCAAGACATATTTTAAACCGATTGGTTACGGCATTAAATATTCTTAATAGATAAAATAAATACAAAAGTGTTTGCTTGCAGAACATAATCATGATTTCTTTTTCACTCCAATTCAGCGTTCTCAGATTTTCTCTCGGTTCTGCAATTCTCATCGTTTCTGCATACAATCCATTTATGTTCTTCTCAGCCGGATATTTATTCCGTCTGCCATACCTTCAAGTGTACTCTTCAATAGCAATTTCTTTCAGCCAATGGTCACGTTAATGTATTTGCTTCCTCTTCTTTATTTATTCCATGGCCATTCTTCTTTCGCCCATTGTTTTCAGTAACACTTTATTTTCTTATTTTGTTTTTCCATTGCGTATTTATTTATATTTCCATTATTAAAAATTGCAAACAATTGCATTACGACTTACAAACTCCATCGAATACAACCATTAAAATAAATGACTTCCACATTTAAGGCATAAGAGTCCTGAAAGAACGACAGCGTGTCAACCGCCCATCTCGATACTAGTATTACCGGATCTCTCATCATATCCACAAGTCATCTGTACATCAGGACCTCCCAAGAACAAATGATTCAATTATGATGCAACTTTGAGAAAAATCCACAGCACATCAATATCGATCCTCTTTCATTATTAATTAAAAATGTCCGATTAATGAAAAAATCTTTGAGGGAATGTATGATTCAAATAGATTATAATGTTAAAAGTGAATATAATCGAAAATAATGAGATAAAGATATACATTCTTCCTTTATTAATATTCTTGTATCCACTTAGTTAATGTAACATCAGCTTGTTTCTTTTATAATGCACCATTCGACTGAGCAAGAATATATTTCTCTTTATAAAAGTTACTTTAAAAACAGTTCTGCTCTTGCCCTCGAAGAGTGACCCCCCCACACACACACGTATGATTTTAACGGAAATAAAATCGTATGAAACTAGAGCCGATCTAGAGCGTTCGCCACAAAAGTATCACCTAAACAAAGGTTTAGTTAATAACACTGAACAAAAAAATATTTTTTTTTTGTCTCAGAAAGAAAAATATGTGATTCTGATAGTATTTTTACTCCTGAATTCATATAGGATATCGGTTTTTCTCCATCACGCAAGGTTTCCGAGAGACAGGAATTTATAATTTCAAACACTTCAATATTTTCTACATTCGTAACTACACAATATTCGAACATTCGGACTCACCTAGAAAGTAAGAAATGACGATTTTCTGCTATATTTCGCCTGTGGAGCATCCCTCTTGATGGTCCACAATAATCGGCCAGCATACGAGGATTCCATTTGCCTTGATATCTCTTTTCCATAGTTGAAATCTCCTGAGTTAGCTCATTTGGCTTTATTTTACAATGGACAAATGGACGAAAAAACGTTTATTAGAAAATAATTATTTAAATCCATTAATTGAAATAAAAAAACTGTGGGAGATGGAGAAATTCCGAATACATATTTGAAAATACGATAAAAAAACTGCATTAAGTACAACTATTGGTACTTACGAGACAAAAATCATGTTGACCAGTGTAATCCATTCGTCTTCACCTACGTTGTGCATTTTACCGCCTGAAACGCAACCAGTCGCACGGGACCCAGAGTCCGTATTGCGGCAATAATTTGTATTAATGGATCTGAATTAGAAATTGATTACACATGACTCAATATTCAGATGGTCCAGGTCTCGAAACGGTTTTGAAAATCTTGATAAATTGAATAGTTATCCCAAAACAGATCTAACACACAAACTGCTACTCATTACTTGACTAACCTCTTCTGTAATTTTTTTACATATAGTAGATCACTATTCGCTTGAATGCCAACTTTTACAAATGAATTAAAAAGCTCTGGAATGGAGCAGGGATAGTTTTACAAGCACCATATCGTGATATTCTTCGGTAAGTCACTAGTCCACTAAAAACTCAACTTTCGAATTTTTGTGGGTTAGATCCCTTTTCGGGACAACTATTCAATTACAAAGGGTATTTTCGAAATGTTAATCATCGGCGCTTTACTTTCAATAAAAGAAAGATTGTAGCCAAGATAATTGAATAAATTAACGTTATATTAGAAACACATATAGATATTTGTACATAAACAAAATAATATCTAGTATTTATATAGTCAGCTTTTAGTGAACGCAATTGTGTACCCAAAGAAACGGAGTAAATGTATGTAAATTATAGGAGAAGCGAGGAGCGCAGACCCCGGGGCAGACTGGAGATGCACGTAATGTTTAATACAAGGCTGAGACAGAGGGAGCCTTTCTTTGCTCACAACAAGATCTATTGGTCTCTATACACCCACCCTCTTTCTCATTCTTTAAAATTCAAACGAATGGCTGAATGCTACAGTCCTCAAGCAGTTTCTACTTCTTTAAAGGATCAAGACAGAAAAAAAATCTTTATGGACACAAGAAAATCCAGTTCATTCAGTAGTGCTATATTTTTCAGAGTAGAGTCCCTTGGAATAGAAACGAATAGAAAAGTTTGTGGGTTCAAATCTTGGACCTACCAGACAAACTAGAAATATTTTGTAGATTTTCTTACACTTCAACGCAAATTCTAGGACGGAATTTCACTATAATGAACTATTTCACAATTAACTAAGCAACTAATTAACAAACTAACTAGATTTATTGTAATCAATTGTAAAGACAACTTATTTCGACTAAACCAGGAATCGAACCGAACTTTAAACTAGATGTGCTCATACTCGGACCACTGAACTAATACAGACTTGCTTCTCATCCAAGCACCAATTATATCTTATCTTACTCTCTTAAATCCCACATCATATTGCAATGAACCATTATTCACAAACACATTGAATTGCCTCTACATTAAGAAGATATGATTATATTCCACACAGCTATAGCTAACTAACTAACTCTCTGGCAACTATTGAACTCATAGTATCATGATTGCGTGGACATAAGTTCCCCATTTATTTCTATTCTGTGCAAGCGTTTTCTAAGCATAGGCCTACCTTGTATAATTTACCTCCCTCAAATTACGTTTAATGTTCTTCTTCTAACTCATTCTTGGCCTACCTACTGGGCGTTTCCCCTCTAGTTTCCCTACATGGAGTTTGCATGTCACGCTTTCATCCCCTATGTGTAGTACATGTCCTGCCCATCGCAGTCTACGAGACTTTACTGCTATTATTGCATCTGGTTTCCCATAAGATCGTGCAGCTCACTTAATAGCTGCTGAATGGATAATATTGCCAGATGTATTGTCTATATTGACAAAACGAAAGAGAAAAAAATTACCGTAGCCGCGATTTAAAGGCAAGATATCCAGATCCCGGGTTCAAATCCTGGCTCAGATGCAAATTTGTTAATTTATGTTAACTATGACTACAGACTGTCTGGAAAATCTAATTTCCATAATAGATTTCCCAATTGTTGATAATATTTAACAGTTTGAAATATTTTAACCTAGATCTTCACAATTCATTAAGAATGGCATTGATGGCTTTATGGAGGACGTGATAGGTACGTAGTATCCTTAATTTCCATTTCGGCGGTATGGGTTAAATTCCTGGGGCGATACGAAACATTACATTTCACTTTGGGTTGAGGGTTGAACCTGGCCGGGACAGATGGATTTTGTTAAAGCCTACAAATCCTCAAGTTCTTGCGAAAAAAAAAGGAGGCAATTATTAATAAAGGAACGTAACAATTATTGTTATGTATATTTTTAAATATAATTTAAACATTTAAATAAAAATAATTAATATACTAATTAGTTCAATGCTGTGATCTCGGGATAGATGCCTCATACGCAGCGAGCCTGGGTTCGAATCCCGGTCGGGACAAGTTTTCTGGGTGATGAATTTTTTCTAGGCTTTCCTCGCCTGTAACACAAATGTCGCGAATATTTAAGGTAGAAACGATTCCCGAACATTATCTAGTCATCATCATCATCATTATCATCATTATCATCATCATCATGTTTAGTATGAATATGTAGGCCTATGTGAATGGTGTGTTTCATCTTAATGTTGTGTTGTCTCGGAGGAGGCCCTGAATTCAGCTGATATTAATTCGAGGAGGCTCTTCATATCTTTGTGCGGTCAAAACAATATGTGTGCGATCCACAGTTTAAAATCTCTATTCCGACAATTCGTGCCACTGAAGGCCTGAGCGGCATGGGACAGGTAAATATACCAATAAACTACGATGAAGAAGAAGAATATACTAATATCAGATAGTATAACTGTCACCGGATTGATGATCGGGGCAAGAGGTACTATACCAGGATTCAGCTAAATTTTGGAATTCCTCAGATTTGGACAGGGTGTATCTTTCTAAAATTGCTATCGCTGCCATTAGAGGATCAATTTCAATTTTAAGAAACTATATTTACAAAATGTCTACTTTATAGTATGTATATTTCAATTAGGCCTACAATTTGAATTTTTTAAATGTATTTACAAAATGTATTTAATTAATCTCAAAAATTAATTGTTTGTATCAGTTTGTCCTTGAGGCAATCCTCTAATGAGTAAAGTTGTATATAATACAAATTAGCTATTATAAACATGTACTTATGGATCCCATATCGAGTATTTACGGACATAAAATAACTCCAAGTCTGAAATAAAAGTTTTTCTGAGAAAAAATGTATTTGCCCTTTCATCAATTTTCAATAGCGAAGCTGATAACCTCGTTGTCAAAGAAGAAACTTCACTAAAAAAGTACAGCTACGCCTACTCCTCCCCGTATTACTACTACTACTACTACTACTACTACAACTAAAACACTAACTTGCATAGAACCTCTGTAGTGGGAACACTTTGCCTTTTTAAAAATAAATTATATATACAAAGATTTAAGAGATATTCATTGCTTTACCGGGAAATAATCCTGTATTTGGAAGAATATTCACTTACAGTTGTGTGCTTTGCTGCACAAACGCATAAATAAGACGGATCTGAGGGCTGGATGGGGGGAATTTCTAAGAACTAGCAGAGCAATAGTTGTCGATAGAAAAGCGAAGCCTGATAAATTTGACGAAATGTCAATATCCCGATTTCTATTCCCGAACACATTAAGATCGATATATATCGCTGCATGCAGCAGGTCGATAAGCTGGTATCGCACACGCCCAGCAGCGCCGCTGCTGATTTATGTGCAGAGTCGCATTCACTCGATGGCCATTTCAGAATCGCTTTCCACTATGTATAAGCTGTTCCACAAATATCAATACTTTCATATGAATACTAATACTACTGAATGTGGACATCTTTCCTACGTGTTATGATGACCCATGCGATATAAACAAAGTTCAAATACTCATCAGAATTATACAATAGGTTCGCGGAACCGCCCGTGGTCTACAACACTTTGAATTGAATTAATCATTCAATCACAAAATTACATTGTCATAAGTAATGCCACGAGCGATTTCCAAATTATCGATAAATTCACGACTGACGAAGTGAAGAGTGAATTTATGTAGGCCTAGAGAATTTGGAAATCAATAGTAGCATTTGTTTGGACTATTTAACGAATAAAATTAAGCTGTTTACTCACAAATCATTATTTAACTATAGTTATTTTAAAATATTTATACATTTAATGTAAACGGCGATGTTTGAAAACAAATGAGAAACGATTGTTATGCTTGTTCATCACTGCAACCAGATCATATTATTTATTGCCAAAGGATCGCAATATATTAAGAATGCACCCCAGTGGAGAAATTTATAACCAACATTATAGGTATTAATTAATTTCTGATGTCTTATGATGTAAATATGTTAATTATATTTTTCTGCAACGTCATTTCCTGGAAAATAATTCGTTTAAGAAAGTGCAAACAGTGTTTTTTTTGTGGTATAATCAATTGCTACAAATGTTTTTATATTATCTCCCGCATGCGCTATCTATACTATATATGCACTATATATACAATCTGGTAAACATATTTCTTAGGGAGTCAGTCACTGCAAAATAATGTTATGACCTATTCAGAATGTTAAAAAGGAGAAGCTCTCTTTAATATGATAAACTTCAGTTGATCAATTCGAGGCGAAACACGACTGTGATTGGTTGTAAATAAAAAATCATTGAAATGTGATTGGTCATTGACTCTCATTTGGGGCATGAGTTAAATAGTCATTAGTAATGCCACGAGTGATTTCCAATTTATCTAGAGGATTTCGAAATCAAGAGTGGTATCTCTTACGCCTATTAACGAATAAAATTAAGCTGTTTACTCACAAATCATTATTTAAATATAGTTATTTTAAAATATTTATATATTTAATGTAAATGACGATGTTTGAAAAGAAATGAATGATTGGTTAGTTTCATTTGTTTATCCACTGCAACTAGATCATATTATTATTTATTGCCAAACAGGATCACAATATTGTAAGAATGCACCCTAGTGGAGAAAAAAGTGAAACACATCAAACTGTATATTATATCCAAATTTATAGGTAATTAGTTTTTTTTAGGAAACAACTCTGTAAAATAATTATTTAAAAACACAATTATTGAATACACAATTATCAAAAATGCAGTTTGAAGGAATCTATTCATTATTTGCTATAATCAACGTATTTGTTCGAGTCAGTCACTGCAAAAGAATGCTTTAACCTGTTGTTCAAAACATTTAAAAAAAAAAAGGAGCTTCATTTAATATGATAAACAGAAGTAGATAAATATCGAGGTGAAACACGACTGTGATTGGATGTAAAACAAAATTCATTGAAACGTGATTGGTCATTGACTACCATTTGGGGCTGAGTTAAACAGTCATTAGTAAATGCACACTGCAACAGGCGGAAATATATATCTTAAGAGAACTCAACTTTTACCTTCAACTGACTAAGAAATATATTAGGTAAAAAGATATTTATCAGATTTTTCAATGCTGAACTCTTCCTGCGCTCATGTGGATTTATGCCAATTATGTTATTGTTACAAGACGGCTCAATAGCGCAAGCGGTTAGACGCTAGCGGCAAGCCTCTTACCGCTGCGGTCCCGAAATCGAGTGTGGGTCCATGTGGGTTTCGTGATGGAAGAAACGGAGCTTGGGTAAGGTTTTCTCTGGGTTTCTCCCATTTTACCTTGCCACAACTTCATTCCACCATTTCTCCATACTCATCTCATCCATTTCGTTTCCTTTCATTCATGTACCCCTGTGATGGTGCATCAGAAGTGGTCGGCCGGCACCCTTTTCATTCAGAGACCTCTTATACCTCTTATACAGGGGGGGGCTCATCTCATCTCAACCCTCGACCCGGTCCTCAGTTGGACACGAGTTAAGGATATTTATTTATGATATTGTTACATACACTTAATATCGTTGACTCTAACATAGCGGACCCTGCTTCGATCCCCGTCGAGAACTTATCTGGGTAGGTTCTCTGTATTCTTGAGTGGTAAAAAAACTTTGTATTTTGTCTTTTGTCTTCGCTTTTCTGTTAAATAGTAAATTTTAAATTTTTACATTGACTTCCATCTAAGATAACAAACAAAAAATACAGAAGATATTAATATATTAGCAAAACAAAAAAAGTAGCATAGAAAATGGTAGGAAAATAAACGAGGTATATTTCATGCAAATGCACGATAAATTTGATAATATAATCAATAAACACAGGACGTAAGGCAATAACATTACTTTTAATACAATCCTCGCGTGTATTGCAGAATTACATTATCAGGGAACCAGAGGAAGCTAGAGCACAAGTGGCAACAGTTGCAATGCATTAGTTTACAAATCTGAAATGTTTTAATTGGTCCTGTGGAGTAACCAAACCCATTCTACACACATAAAGTGGAGTTCTGTTGTCATGGTTACGAGAAATGTAGCAGGAAATCTTCATTGGGAAAACAACATAACATCGCCAAGTAATGTATGTTGACCATAAAAATATTTACTCTAAAAAACAATGAATTTAAACAATCTTTCAAATTCATTGCCTTCCTGGTCATTACATTCCACCAAAATCCATTAAACTTCAAAGATTTACTACAAACTAGTTATAAAAAGGACTTATAGCGTCATTTGCTCTCAAAAGACACATAAACATACAATTCTGTCCCACAAGAATTTTTTACAAGTTACGAGTAATTTCAATAAAACTGATATAAGAGTTGGAGCAGACGATATTTTTTTAGACTCTTATTCAAAGCGGACCAACCTGACGAGAGTATTTTTGCCTGTATTCTTCAATTTCTTTTCCTTTCTTTCTTTCATTCACCTTTTAACCTTTTCCTCTGTAGAACTTTTGCATGCCCCACGTCACCCGAGACACGTTCTGCCGGGAGAGGATTTTAAACTCTCGATCACAAACATTTTTTTGACCGTAAAAGCATTGAGATCATTCGTGGATGAGTTATCAGTCCATGCCTGGGGCATCTTCAAAATTCAAGACAAGACACGCCATTGACTCACACATTTATACTAAAAAGGTGAATATGATGGGCAGAAGGTGTTATTACTCGCCCAAGCTAAGTCTGCACGGCTAGAAGAGAGGTGTGTTAGCGCTAGTGTCACCTAACTATTTAATTATGGAAGTGAGAATCCCTAAACACATGTGAAATATCATTACATGGTTCTCAAATTAGTCATTTAGTTGACAACTGCTAAAGGTTTCGAATAATTTAAAATCACAGTGTTTGTCATCGACAGATAATGACAAATGAGGGGAATTTTGAGGAAGTAGCTGAATTCAAATACCTAGGAAAAATAATCACAAATAGGAATGAGATGCACAATGAAATTAAACATAGGCTCAATTCTGGAAATGTGTGCTATTATGTATTACAGAGACTCTTGTCGTCCCAACTCCTTTCAAAAAACGTTAAACTGAAAATATATAAAACTATTATTCTACCAGTTATATTATATGGATGTGAAACATAGACTCTTATTTTAAGGGAGCAAAAAAGATTACGAGTATTTGAGAATAAAGTATTTAGGAATTTTTTTGGACCCAAGAGAGATAAACAGACGGGTGAATGGAGAAGACTTACTTAACAGTGAACTACATGGTCTTTATAGGAAGCCAGATATAATAAGAATAGATAAGTCTCGTAGACTGCTATGGGCAGGACATGTGGCACGAATGGCGAATAAAAGACGTGCATGGAAGCTTCTTGTAGGAAAATCAGAGGGAAAACGCCCAGTTGGTAGACCAAGAACGAGGTGGGAGAATAACAATAACTATGATTTGAGGGAAGGAGATTATACAGGGAATGATTGGAAAATATTAGCTCAGGATAGGGATGTATGGAGATTTTATGTCCGCGCGGCCATAAACCTACGGGTTTGATAATGCCAGTTAGTTAGTTGCTTAGTGTTTGTCATCTCTCTATTACCAACCTCACAACATCAGAGCAGATGTGAATTGGCAACATGTAATGAGGAAGGCAAAAGAGGGGCAGCTCATTCCCGTAGTAATATAGTTGTCGGATTATTCATTTGGTCAATAACTGCTATAAGTAACGTATAATTTAATAAGAACGGTAATTGTCAGCGCTCCTCTCCCAGTCAAATAACACAATACAGGGGACAGGAAGTGGCAACATAGTAAGAGAAGAAAGAGAATCGACAGCAAATTCTTAACATATTTTCCGCCTGCAGATTTAACTCGGACGAGTAACAGGTAAATATTTTGGCATAGATTTGTCTTTTAGATGAGAATAAATTTCGAAAAACTCACCCAGGAAATATGTCCTGACCGGGGATCGAATTAGGTTCGATGCGCACGAGACAACAAACCCCAATTACTCAAATATCATCGATTGAATTTTATTAAAAGTACCTTTTTCACCATTATCAGTTTTTTATATGTACCAGTCGGTCGTAGTGAACTAGTTGGTTACAATGGTCGCCTCTGATGTCCGGAGTCAAACCCGCCCGGAATCTATGGATTTTTTCAAAGAAATTAAACATAGGCTCAATTCTGGAAATGCGTGTTAGTATGTATTATAGAGACTCTTGTCTTCCCAACTCCTTTCAAAAAACGTTAAACTGAAAATATATAAAACTATTATTCTACCAGTTACATTATATGGTGTGAAACATAGACTCTTACTTTAAGGGAGCAAAAAAGATTACGAGTATTTGAGAATAAAGTTCTTAGGAAATTTTTTGGACCCAAGAGAGATGAGCAGACGGGTAAATGGAGAAGACTACATAACAATGAACTACATGGTCTTCATAGGATGTCAGATATAATAAGCACAGTTAAGACTCGTAGACTGTGATGGGCAGGACATGTGGCACGTATGGGGAATGAAAGGCATGCATGAAAGCTTCTTGTAGGAAAACCAGAGGGAAAACGCCCAGTTGGTAAACCAAGAATGAGGTGGGAGAATAACATTAACTTTGATTTGAGGGAAGTAGATTATACAGGGAATGATTGGAAAGCATTAGCTCAGGATAGGGATGTATGGAGAACTTATGTCCGCGCGGCCATTAACCTACGGGTTCGATAGTGCCAGTGAGAAAGTAAGTAAATAAGGGGGATAAAACTTTCACATATAATACAGGAAACAAAGGGAATACGTGACTTTAGTATAACAAACATTAAGGCTTTGACAAATAACTAATTTATGTGACATACAATATTTGTTACATATAAATTAGACCTACTAGTTCATACTGCAAGTACGAATAGATCTAGGGTTCCTCTGATGTATTTGATTCACGCACACACACACACACACACACACACACACACACACACATACACACATACACAAACACACACACGCTCAAAATATACAGTAAGTTTGTTGCAAGAACAACTTTCACAAAACAATATTGAACCACTGAGAGAGAAGAAGAATTAAATGTTTTCTTAACGACAAAGTAAACATTTGAGGATTTTTGAGATCTGAGTGTTGTTTATCTGGGATTGGAAAGTCCCAGAGGATAGCCAAGTCTCTCTCGTGCAGGTAGAGAGCTCAGCAAGGTGCATTATCTTCTTAACATCAGACGATACTTAATTAAGCGTAATGCATTTATCATTTTTAATGTTTAAATGAAGATAAATGTGGACAACATGAAACTTAAAATATCGTCTGGAATAATACAATTTTTATCACTTTATTTAACCCATTCACTTGTAGGTACT
This sequence comes from Diploptera punctata, assembly GCA_030220185.1. Lineage (NCBI taxonomy): Eukaryota > Metazoa > Arthropoda > Insecta > Blattodea > Blaberidae > Diploptera > Diploptera punctata. Next base: position 288,620 of record JASPKZ010001234.1, on the reverse strand, counting down.
TTAACTTGTTCTAAGACCTCACGGGTCTTTCTGGGACTTGTCATGAGAGGCAAAAATTCTTATTGAAAACTAGCTAATACCCGGCGTGCCCTGCTACACCTATATAATTTATGTGTTTTTTTATGTAATTGAATAAGTAAAAGGAACAATAAATATAAATTTATATCCTTATTTTTTTTAGATACCCCTTTCTGATTACCGGGCGTTGCCCAGGAATCTACGCGTCCCGATGTACTTGGCATAAATGAGCTGAAAGGCAAAAATCGTTATTTTGAGTTATTCATAAAAGAATACCGGCCATGCGCTGCTATATGCTTGCCCGGCAATCTACTTACCCCGATCTTTTTGGCATCAGTGAAAGACAAAAATGGTTATTGTGAGTTATCCTTAAAAGATAAACATATGCTGTCGCGGACTTTTCTGTAGATTTTTTTTGAGATATCCAATTCTCTGTGCAATAATTTTGTGTATTTGTTTTGGTTTAGGCAGCGTAAGCCATTTAAGCTCACAAAAAGCTATTTTTTTTCACTTTTTTTTTCACTCTCTTATAACCTATAACCTTCCCGGGAAAATCCTGAACATTTTGCAAAAAGCCCCATGATAATCCGATGAATAGTATGGCAGCACATGCTTTTCCGGGAATCTAGTTATCCCGATCTCCTTGGCATCAATGAAAGATAAAAATGGCTATTATGTGTTATCATAAGTAATGCCACGAGTGATTTCCAAATTATCGATAAATTCACGACTCACGAAGTGAGGAGTGAATTTATCTAGAGAATTTGGAAATCAAGAGTGGCATTTGTTAGGACTATTTAACGAATAAAATAAAGCTGTTTACTCACAAATCATTATTTAACTACAGTTATTTAAAAATATTTTTATATTTAAAGTAAACGGTGATGTTTGAAAACTAATGAGAAACGATAGGTAGCCTACGCTTCTACTGCTTCTTTTGTTTATCACTGCAACCAGATCATACTATTTATTGCCAAAGGAACGCAATATTGTAAGAATGCTCTCTAGTGGAGAAAAAATGAAACACATCAATCTGTATATTAATTCATTTTTGATGTCGTATACATTTAAGAAAGTGCAAACAGTGGTTTCTTTTTTTGGTGGTATAATCAATTGCTACAAATGTTGACATGTAAGCACTATTATATACAATCTGGTAGCCGTATTTGTTATAGGCTCAGTCACTGCAAAATAACGGTCAGACCTGTTCAGAATATTAAAAAGGAGGAGCTTTGCTTAATATATGATAATCCTAACGTTGATAATTATTTCGTGAAACACGTCTCTGATTGGTTGTAATACAGAAATCATTAAAACGTGATTGGTCATTGACTCCCATTTGGGGCATGAGTTAAATAGTCTGTAAAAAACAAACATATGCTGCCGCGGACTTTTTTTATAGAGTTTTTTGAGATATTCAATCCTGTGTACATTAATTTTGTGTATTTGTCATGGTTTAGGCAGCGTAAGCCATTTAAGGGTAAAAAAGGGACTTTTTCACGTTTTTCACTACAAAGGGTGTTTTTTAAGGGTATAGGAGTTGAGTATCTCAACTCTCTTATAGCTTATGTTCATTCTGGGAATCTCCTGAACATTTTGCAAAAAAAACCCATACAATCGGATCAATGGTATGGCCGATGATAAAGTACGAATAAACAAACAAACCAACAAACAAGCATTCATTTTTAGATATTAGATAAATTACATTTTTTTTTTAATTTCACTACAATTAATGTACCTAAAACACGATTGTCTTATCCCAATTTTTATGAGAACTGGGTAAAACTTACACATAAAAAAGATGAAAAATAAAACCGAGTGGGCTAAGGCGGTATAGTTTGAGGTTGGTATTCGGGAGGTCTCGAGTTCTAATGTAGATGCCGATCAACATGATTGAGATAATGTTATTGTCCAGAGATGAAACTTTTAATTGGCTTACACCTTTTTTTAAAAATACATTGAATTTCCTTTCTGAGTTTTTTTGTTACTGTCAAGCTATTTACACGTCAGGAGATGTTCTCAGGTAACTAACAACTTGACCCGTTTCCTTGCATATTGTGTATTTGATATTTGTAGCGATTAATATGATAGGAGACATATAAACTAAGATACAACTCTAATATGCATGGATCTGAAACTAAAATGTTCCGAAATATATTAAATTGTTATTAAAATTAAATAAATCTATAAATAATGAAAACAGAATATATTACTAATATCGCTCTAAAATATGTATGTGGAAAAGTAGAAAGAAATATATCCAGGTAAAAAAAATCCCACGTGCATTTGTCTAGAATAAAATACTGTAAAACGCTACCTGCTATACAAATTACAAATAAAGAGGTATTGTCAGAACTCTACCTACTACACAACTTACAAATAATATAGGAACACAAAAAGGGTATTGTCAAAAGAATATAACTAATTCCAATTAGCAGTCTATACAACTAATAAGAAAAGATAACATTAGTTAGCTATTAAAAATATTAAAAATCTATTGACCAATTCTTAGAAACCAATTAACGCTACTAAGAAATTCCAAGAAATGATGATAAAGAATTACTACCTGCCTAGTACAGACAACAAAAGACATTCATTCACCTCTAGAAAAGATAATCTCTTAACATTGACAGTTTACAAAGAAAATGATAAACATTTATCTATTAAATATCAAAGAACCAATTTACCCAGTTCTTAGAAATGTTATACATACTAGTAAATAATATTATTGTAACATAAATATATATTCAATTATAAGGAGTGGATTTGAGAAAAGTGGGAGGAGCCACCGCCTTTATAAGCGAGAACTTATATCAAATCTCTCACTAATCACTATCAGTGACTCTGTGTTCAGTGTTGGAACATCGTAGACCTGCAGACCGCGATCTCCGATTCAGTTTATATATTAGATTCATCCGAGAAATAGTTAAATTTAAAGTTATAGTCCGTCAAGCATTTGGACTTCGAAAATATTGATTTGATCACGTGGACCTCTTAAGTATTTCATCGACTCCACTCATAGATAAAACTTTGTAACTGTATTATCAAAAGTGTATTTGTCCGTAAATAAACAGTTTCTTGGATTCGTTAAAATTGAGTGTACATTTATACGTTGTTCTTTTTGCTTATAAAGAGTTCATAACCCTGAGATCTCCTGCCTACCACCGAGCTCCGGTACACATTGTCAAAAATGCCAATCTTATGAAGGTGAGCAGTAGGTCTAGGATTTTTATGACCTAAAAACTACCAAAATATGCAAAAGATTATTCAGTTATGACATAAACTATACAAAAATATGCACTGTAAAATAAAAAAAATACAACCTAATAATATTATAATTATGTAATAATTTCAGTAGTAAAATTAATTAGTAAATCAGTTTATGACAATTAGCTATTTATTTAAGAATAAAATGTAAATGAGAATAAAACTAAACTATGGAATTTGATATTGTAACATGCTTTTTATTTTATTAAAATTATCAGTAGCTACCTGCTTGTCGCGAGATAATACATACATATTTGCTCAGGTATATACGTAAGGGAAAAGTCCATACTGTGAATTGAAACTAAATAGGAGAGGGAGATAGATTTTACTAGAAGCAAAATTCTGAGAAATTTAAGAAATCAAATGAACACGGAAGAAAGAAATTGTACGATAAAAGTTCTTTACTTCTTAAAAGAATGAAAATATGACGAATATGACCAATAAATTGTTATAATATGCTCTATCACATATATATATATGGCAAAATGTGCATAATTATGACTTAAGAAAGTATTTTAACTCAATTAGTTTTGTATAAAAACATTTATGTATATTTAAAGAAACATATCACACTTATCAAAAAAATATATGCTACATCATGGAAACCCTAGCCCTAGTACTCAGGTAAACAGTGGTGGCCAGAGAACATGCAGAATACGTATTGCTACATCAGCTTTTCTTAGGATCTTCAATACGTAGGACTGAATGTGGAAATTTGGATGCCTCTTCCCTTTTAGATTTTTTTAAAATTTGAATTCAGATTTTATGGTTTGGATTTTAATAATCACATTTTGTTTCTTTTGTGGTTTAACGATATATGCTCACTTTTTGGTCAGCATATTTGCCATTTCATTTCCAAGTTTTATGTTTACTTTTTGTTATTTTTATTATAATTCAGTTTTTATGCTTTGAATGTTTTGAGTTAAAATGCATTATTTTATGATTTGCAAAGATAGTTGCTCTCTTTTCGGTCATCATATATGCCATTCCGTTTCCAATCATGCCAGCATGACTGTTTTTTTCGGGTTTTCTCAAGGGACGAGACAATTCTGGGTTGGAGTTGTATTTCCATTTCATCATACTCACTTTTACACAGTAACATACTTATCAATTAAGTTCTTCACACAAAATAAAAGGACAATCATAACAAAAAACACGCAGTCTGGATACAGCTGATGATCCTAGATAAGATATGTACGTTTCTTTTATAAGCCTTTAATGCAATGGAATGTTTTATAAAAAATAAAATTTATTTGTTCAAATTAAATTACTGAACCAATTAAAAATATAAACTTAACCAACATAAAAGCATTGCAGTAAGCACAAGAAAATAAAAGATTCGTGTTAGAAAGAAAATATCAATATGTCTAATATTATTGGCATTTTAGTTTCTTTAATTACAATTAGAAGTTAGTGTTTAGAACTAATCCAAATCATCCTCCTCCCTCTACAAAAAATATATTCTACAAAATGAATTATTCTAGGTCTATCCAATATTTTATAGTGTTGACTTTTTTGTGACTATGCAATACAGAATTTTCTGATAATTTTTTCAAAATGTATAAAGGAGGTATTATTCAATTAAATAAGTTTTCATAACCAATGTTCATAAAATTTATAACTTCGTAGTTGTTATAATCTTATTTTATAAGAGCGGAGTACCATGTAACCCAAAACACTTTGCAAAGAGCAAATGAGGAAACATTGTACTTATACGTTTTACACTTACACGAATATTTCATGAGCTTTGGATTTGTCGAGGTAGGCCAGTAAGAAAAAGGGTTTTAAGAGGTTAACACTCAGAACATACGTCTGGTACTCATTAAAGTTAGGGGCTGATTCGACCCCAAGAACATAATGCCACCGGAAGGTTTAAAATCCAAACCCCATTGGGAATTGAACCAGCGATCTTGCAACGTATTGCACTTGGATAAGTAGTGCTATATCAAAATAACTTAGCTGATAGAACGCTGTAGTATCAGTGTATGAAGTCGATTTGGCCTACTCACCTATTTATTTATTGCTTGACAAAGATAAAAAGTAAATGTGAGGTAAAATATCGTGTATGTACAATGTTTTCTCATTAGTTTGTTGCCAAAGCACTTGTAGAAGAAAATATGTCGCTCTCATAAAATAAGGCCATAACTAAGAAGATATTCATTTTAGAAACAATTGTTTTGAAACGTTTTGACGAATAATATCTTCTCGACAAATAACAGATAATTTTATTCTTCAGAACACCAGATATTCACCAGGTATTTAGACATGATTATTAAGTAATGAAATAATTAATTAGACATAAGTTAGGACACATCTCTTAGAATGCACATTTAAAACATTCGAAAATGTGTAGTAGTACCACAAAAGTACCAAGGTTAGGTTTTGAGTACATGTAAACAGGACCAGGATGTGGTTCAAAATTTGTGCTTACATATTGTGGACATATCTTGAGCAATGTTATACTCTATTAAAATTTTTAAAGCAACGATCGACAAACGTGAAATGCAATTCATCTTTTACAAAACAGTTATATAACAGTTAGAGAGGAATTGTTAGTGATCTCCTTATTTTAAGGTGCTGGTAAGAAATATTTGTTGGGCGCCAGGATTTAGAGAGTATTCCACTTCAGTTGAGGAATTTGGGTAGTTCAGTAGGTTATGGTAGGGTTGAGATGCTCTTGGTCCCGGGATACGATTATATTTCGTTGTTGAGAAATGACGACATAGATGTAGATTTAATTTAAATACGAGTAATACGAGTAATTCCTTACACTTCACACAAGTTCATAGACAATTATAATTAATACGAAGTGATCGGCAGTTACCATGTGGTTTCTCTTATATGCTGAGGAGGCCTAATTGACGGTTGATTTATTAATTACACCGCGCCTATACTGTTACATATTATCACTCGTTTCTATAAATTAGCATAATTATTTCAACTTTATATACTTCACTTGTGCGGATCGTTGCGCTTTCTTACTAGGTCCATTTACCAGGGGCTCTGCTGCAAATTTTATAAGTACTTTAATTAACGCAGTTGATCGCTAGACAACGAGTGTGTGTGTGTGTGTGTGTGTGTCCATGTTAACACCACAAGCAAGTGAAGTATTTGTGTCTAGTGGCACCACAAGAATTAATTTTAGTCTGTAGTTCTAGTCATAAGGTAAACTCTAACCCCCCCCCACTCATCATAATTTGTGACCACATGATAACGCCCACCTTAAGATACCCATTGGTGCACTTGTCTTATAATTTTGGAGTGGTAGGGTTCTGGACCATTTGGTTCGTTGTGACGTCACCAAGTGTTTTAGGGCCGCCTCTCATCTATGAGATTAGATACAGTCAGGACATAAGTTTATGAAGCCTCAAATCAGGGAAATCCCGTCTAATTCGGCATTAGGCTTCGCTTCTAATTTGCTTTCCCCACCCCCGTAAAAACATCTGTTTGCTGAGTTTCCAAATATATTTCTCATTGTGTTCAAGCTGTCTAAAGTACAAGGTTTAAGCATTGTTAGTTCTAACCGGCTAAATAAAATACATTTAATTCTCTGAGTAGAAAATAATTCTAGAGATCTTTAACGTATTGTGAATATGTCTCGAGCCCGTCAGTTTACATAGAAGGGTTGCGGTAATCCGCCTCTCCCTGGATTACTCATAACTGGACGTTTATTAATTCATCTTATCAATTCCTCTTGGTTATATAATTTATGAATAATAATTACATAATTGTATTCTACGTGTTTTTTCTGATTTATTTGAATATAAATAAGATATATGTCCGATGATTACTTCAATTACTTAATTGATTAATTGTTTATACATTTATTTCCTAACTCCCGATTTATTAATCGGCTTAGTTGCTCATTTTAAAGGAGGCTGAGTGAATGTCCGGTTGCACAGTATTGAAACTTAAGACAAAATAATGATCTATATAAAACACAATAACGTACGATATCGTTTGATGTCACACAAGTAAAAAATATGTTGATACCTCGACGTAGTCAGAAATGTAACAGATAGTCTGCAACCTAATGCTGTATAGTTAGCAACCTGCGGTCCAACGCAACATGTATAATTCATAATCTCTAACAATAGCTGACAATATTTTTGTATAAATACCTATAAAATATTTATAACCTCAAAACAACGTAACGACGCCATTGTTCTATTGCTGAACTATTGATTTCTCATTGGTTGATAGTTAGGTTTGACAAAGATGGAAATATGAAACTTTAAATTTGAAAAGTCACGATTATGCTGAATTTTGATTGTCAATGGGTTTTAAAGGATAGTGATGCATTTGAAAATGCCATCCTTTCACTAAAAGGAATCGTATTACAATTTGGAAAGGAGATGAAGATAAATATGCAGATGTAAAGAGCAGAAAAATTACAAGGAAATGAGAAATACATTTTTATCTCTCCGCTTTTATACATATAAAAAAAAAGGATCAAAGGAAAGTGGCACAAAAGCTCTTCATATTAAGAGATCCTGAGTGTCTATTTTCTCTGGACTTAATTTCAAGATCCTTTTATGAGGAAATTAATGAGATAACTGCACCAGTAACATTTCCACTAGAAAATTAAGTAAGGAAGTGTTCATATGCATATTAGAATGTTCTAATTTACTTTAAAAGTATTATTTTTTAAACTCACTTTAAATTCACTTTATACTATATGAACATATATTTGATCGTTGGATTAACGGTCAATTACCATCGCAGGGTTTCCGGATTCGATTCGCAGTTCTAGCACAGCTTAGGGTCTGGAATAGAGTTCACTCAACCTCGTGACAACTGAATAGCTACTTTATAGGAGAAGTAGGAAAATCTGGTTAAGAAAACTGAAATAATATTGACGGACTACACAATGTATACCATGTAACGCCCTTTACATTCTTGTGCTAACCAGTACAGCAAACGATTTAGTTGGCTTCGGCTCTTCGGAGATGATGTAACACGGAATAAAAGTTTCCTGTATTAACGTTTTTATCCGACTATAACTAAATAGGTATGGATTTTCGAAGTTGCAACTCAAAAAACAACTGGACCGATTTTGATACTTGACGTATAAATAGATTTGGCGTAAGAATATAATCCAAAATGATTAATATTCTTATGGTGACCGTGAATAAAAAATAAACGGTAATGAAAAATATCGCAGACGTAATAAAGTGGTGTATCATTTAATAGGTATTTAAAAATTGAGATTTTTAACCATATCGCCGACCTCAGACCCATTTTAGAAATCTTAAATTTAGATATCTGGCCTATCTAAATTATAATCTAATCTAATCTATCCGAATTCTTCTAATTTAATGTATCTAATGCAGGACGGAGTAATCAACGATGTCGCAATAAAAAGATTTTGGTACCACAAACATAGCCATGTATTCGATAGTATTCGATGTAGTAGAATTTCAATTAAATTACTTAAATATAATCATAATGTTATTACATCTCCCTTTATAATTGTTGCAATTATTCATCCTAAATGATTAATAAATGAACAGGTCAGAATTTATTTAATGGAAATTTGATTATACCCTCCAAAAGCTCCTTTACAACAAGTGGTTATACGTTCGTAATCTGTGGATCATTCTAATATGCAGAGTGCATCATTTCCCTAATAATACCCAAATGTTTTTCTCCATGCATCACTAAAAATATGTAGTTCATGAATGTGCATCTGTAACACAATGAGAAACTGCGCAGCGACGTAATGTCCATCCACAATGCTGTCATGAATTATGTAAGCATGAAAATAAAATGACGCAATATGCTTGCAGTGAAGCCTGAATGGTTTACACGGGTTTTTAACCAAACAACAATTTTTTTTCTAATGCCACCAGGCATTTTATGACATTTCTGGCGTTCTCCCCTGGCATTGGCGAAATTGTAATCCATTTCTTAGGTCGGGGCACCTGGGAGGCGGAGTTACGTTACCCCGATGATATGATGGGTGGTAAATGATAACCTAAATTCCAGACCATGAGCAATCCTTTTAAGAAAAAAAGTCTATGGTCTGACCGGGAATCGAACCCGGGACTTCATGAAAAGTAGTCAGTAAACGCTGACCACCAGTCCATGAGGCTGGTCCCTAACAACAATATAGAACGCCCTAGCTATGAATGTTCGACACTGACCACCTAGCAAACATTTCATTGCATCACTCGATTGATAATCTGATATAAAAATAACTGCAAGTTACTTTTTTGAATAGTGTTGTAAAAATATGCCCTGATTCAAACAGGATTTCAACGAGAAATGTAACTTATACTCAAGGAAGATTTTTTATAAGTAAGAAAAGTGGATAATTTGCAGGGTCTGTGGTTACGATAGAAGTTGTAATAACATTTCTCAAGAGCAGTGGTGTTGGTGATTACAAGAGGGTATGCCACTAAAATAAATGATTTAGAGGGCAAAGAGCCTAGCAATCGATACATAAACACTTCACGTCCATTCTTAAAGAAATAAAACACGCCGTAACACATAATGTCTAAAACAGAAGATTCAATAACAATCTTCTATAGAATGTACAGAGCAACTCTGATCAACAAATGTTTTCTAAAATATAATTTGTTGGATAAGCTAAATAAAATAAATAATTGTAAATAATGTAAAACTCTAATTGTTCATGAATTCATTCAAAGTTGTTTTTGGATGTCACTTCGTTTATGAATGAGTTATACGAATTTGTTTGGAAATTATATCACCAATTGCACATTAGGTAAAACTTCTCTATCAGACCTTGCATCTTAAGTATACATAGGGTAAAGCTTAGTAAGTTGGTGATAGTGTATAATAACTAACTCAACTAACTAACTCACTGGCACTATCGAACCCGTAGGTTCATGGCCGCGCGGACATAAGGTCTCCATATATCCCTATCCTGAGCCAATGTTTTCCAATCATCCCCTGTATAATCTACTTCCCTCAAATCATAGTTAATGTTATTCTCCCACCTCATTCTTGGTCTACCAACTGGGCGTTTTCCCTCTGGTTTTCCTACAATAAGCTTCGATGCACATCTTTCATTCCTCATTCGTGCCACATGTTCTGCCCATCGCAATCTACGAGACTTAAAAGGGTAACTTATTACACCAGTTTAAGCTATGTATTATATATGGGGAAAACTGGCGTAATACAGTTACCTCTGTTGGTGAAATTGACCCTTAACTGTTCCTATTATACCTGGCTTTCTAATAAAGAGCATGTAGTTCAGTGTTACGTATCTTCACCATTCACCTGTCTCTTCATCTCTCTTTGGTCTAAAAATTTTCCTAAGAACTTTATTCTCAAATACTCGTAATCTTCTTTCCTCCCTTAAAGTAAGAGTCCATGTTTCGCGATAGTGTATAACACATGATCAAATATTTAATTTTCCTAAAAATAAATAATGATTCTGTAAGTTCGGGTTTAGTTCACATTTAAGGTACACCATTCCTTATACAGTATATACGCAGAAACGTATTATTAAGATTTGTTTAAGAAGGCCCAAGGAATACCCAACAAAGCGAATTCATAGAGGATTTAATATCCCTAACATTAAACAAATTTAAAAACTACTTTACTGACATATCATCATAAAAATAAACATTATATCAAACCTGACCTACAAAAAATAATATATTCCATATACTTGCAAAATCGGATCATAAACTCGACTAACTGAGAATTTCGGTTAGTTTACGGATTTCCTGCGCGACAGACTTTTGATTGATTGCTAAAAAATTGTAAATATGCTGCTGTTTGAAACTCGCTGATTCAATTAATGAAAGTACTCAATGCATTTTCCTGGAAGTTAAAACATTTACGAACACACAATTTTTATCTGATTATGTTTCTCATTGAACCTACGGTAGGCTCTATGTTTGAAGGGCATTACTAATTAACGTTTCCATTTAAACTTCCTTTGATTAATAATTAACTGCACTAATCGTCGAATTTAGATTAAAAACTCCATATCCAAGTGCATTATTTGCCTATTTGTTTTTCTATTGCGTATTTGTGCTTCCTGCATAATAATACGTCCATGAATATTGCTGATAGAATTATCTTTCAATCCTCAATCTGCCTTTAACATGGATTTAATCATATGATATTTACACCTTGTCCAACGTTGTAGTCTCGAGGTAGCGTGCTGAATTGTCACGCAGCGGACCTGGGTTCGATCCCCGGTCGGGATAATTTTCCTGGGTGAGGTTTTTCGTGTTTTTTCTTCGCCTGTACGATAAATGACGGGAAACTTCAAGGCCCAAACGGTCCCCGAACACCATCTGGCCATCATTATCATCAATATCATATTCGCCTAATTAGCTTAAGTTTAGTTTAAGGCCTCTCCTGGCGCATCATTACCATCATCATCGACTCTCATATCAACGGGGCAGCATAATCCCGCCTTCCATGCGCCCCAACCTCAGAAGTGGGTTACATGTATGCCATGCCAGGAGAGAACACCAGAAATGTAGAAATGACAACCTGGGGCATTTGGGAAAAAAAATTACACGGTGGGGAAAAATCACGTAATTCGTGCGTTCCCCATAACCAATACTGTAAAAAAAAGTCTATCAACATTCGTACGAAATGATTGGTAATTGAGATATTAACATATCAAACATATCAAGTATTAAAAAGCTCGTCACGCAGGAATTGCGTAAACTAAGCAAATTCCTGGATTCCGGGGGGGGGGAATATATATCTTCATCTTTTGTTAATTAAATTCTATGTACTCAGATTCATAGCGAATAAACAATCATACCGGCCTCTAGAGGAATTATTAAATTTGGTTTTCAGGTAAACCCTCACTTTTATTGCCCGAATTTCTGTGAATTTTTGGAGGATATTTTAATTGTACATGCCTAGTATAATTGTGAAAAAAAATGGAATTCCTGCTTATATTCATGAGATTCTAGGAGATCATCAATGTGGATTTAGAAGAAACACGTCTACAACGGATCAGATTTTTAGCTTAAGACATATTTTAGAAAAGAAATGGGAATATAATGGTACTGTACACCAACTATACGTAGACTTCCGAAAGGCATACGATTCAATAGAAGTTATATAGTATCCTGCTAGAGTTCGGAATTCCTAAAAAGTTAGTTAGACTTATACGAATGTGTCTAAATGGCACAAAGAGTAGGGTGCGTGTAGGTAAACGGTGTTCGGATACTTTTGAAATCCACAATGAGTTGAAGCAAGGAGATGCACTATCTCCTCTACTATTTAATTTTGCACTAGAGCATGCCATCAAATCTTTAGAGGATGAAGAAGGCCTACAACTCAATAGTATTAATAAGCTGTTAGTTTATGCTGATGATGTAGTACTACTGGCCGATAGCGAGGAGATACTAAAGTTTAACACGCACACACTACTGAGTAACAATAAGAAATTGGGACTGGAAGTAAATATCAATAAAACTAAATATATGGTCACACATAAAAATGCATTATATAATGGAAATGGACAGCTAATGACAAATTAGGGAAACTTTGAGGAAGTGGCTGAATTCAAATAACTAGGAACAATAATCACAAACAGGAATGAGATGCACAAGGAAATTAAACATAGGCTCAATTCTGGAAATGCATGCTATGCATTACAGAGACTCTTGAATTCCCAACTCCTTTCAAAAAACGTTAAACTGAAAATATATTAAACTATTTTTCTACTAGTTATATTATATGGATGCGAAACATGGACTCTTACTTTAAGGCAGGAAAGGAGATTACGAGTATTTGAGAATAAAGTTCTTAGGAAGACTTTTGGACCAAAGAGAGATGAACAGACAGGTGAATGGAGAAGACTGCATAACAGTGAATTACATGGTCTATGTAGGAAGCCAGATATAATGAGAACAGTGAAGTCTCGTAGACTGCGATGGGCAGGACATGTGGCACTAATGGGGAATGAAAGACGTGCATGGAAGATTCTTGTAGGAAAACCAGAGGGAAAACGCCCAGTTGGTAGACCAAGAATGAGGTGGGAGAATAACATTAACTATGATTTGAGGGAAGTATATCATAGAGGGGATGATTGGAAAACATTGGCTCAGGATAGGGATATATGGAGAGCTTATGTCCGCGCGGTAATGAACTTACGGGTTCGATAGTGCCAGTGAGTGAGTGTGAAACGGATTTTTAAATTTTCACTTGTAGTTAGCCTCCATTACTGTTTTATTTTGTTGATTAATGAAATAGATCGTACTTTACCCTATTTATTGTTATATACCAAGTTTAATTCCGATGTTTACTAGATTGGATCGATGAAGATTGTATTTTTTTTTTAAATATTTATGGTATGAACATTTCAACCGATAAAACCAAAGTAATATAGTAATCGAGAATACGATTTTAAAACAAATTAATAACTTCTCCTATTCTCCTACCTATCAAGGCGAGAATGATCTTAATATAAAATTCACATTTTTTACAAATATTAGACTTAGTAAATAATATTTTAAAACTACATCTGGTTCAAAAACATTCAAGGCTCAACTTATATAAATTGAACTTTTCAAACAACACTTAATACTTTTCCATCCATAGAAATTCTGCCCGAAGGCAGGTCCTTCACTGCAATCATAGCATTTTCATGCTATGCTTACAGCTTTGCTAGGGAATTGTGTAGGTGTGGTAGCTTCCCGTTGCTTTCCACACCGGTGAAGGATGATGATGATGGCCATATGATTTCGGGGACCGTTTGGGCCTTAAAGTTTTCGTGACATTTGTCTTACGGGTGAGGAAAAACCCCGATAAAAATCTCACCCAGATAAACTGCCGGGCCCGCTGCGTGACAGGGCAGCACGCTACCTCGAGACCATAGCGGTGGACTTTAATACAATTAACATGTTAATATTTTGTATCAAGCATTCATAAATCCAATTGTACTGTCTCTTAGTCAATTTTTTTAGAAACTTGCTATACTTAATTTTATTAATTTCACATTTTACGTGATTGGTAATATTGATTATGATATTACTCAACAGGTGAACTACCTGTACTCTTTAGAACATAAAGAATTTGAAATTAAGTAATTTTTCAAAGTTTTTCTTTCAAAGCTTAACAAATCCATATTTTTTTTGTCAAAACTTGACATCTCCAGCGTTAAGTCTGTAGTTACGCGCAAATGGAAGTGTATATCAACTTGATCTTCTTCTTCATATTTATTGTGGATGCTTAGATTCGTTCCGCTCATACAAGAATAAAATCATCTATCCATCTTCTCCTCGGACGACCCATATCACGGCGTCCTGTAGGTCATCATGAAAGCCAGTCTAGCTGCTCTACGCAATTCCATCCGTTGTAAATGTGCTTACCAATCCTCCTTGTTATCTACAATCCTTTGTCCAATATTAAACATTCAATGTTTTTTCCTGATTCATTCATTCCGTTTTTCATCCCTTAATGTGTAACTTGCTGTTTTGTTTAAGAATCTCCTCTCGGCTGTTTATATTTTTTATCACTTCTATTTAATGCCCAGTTTTCACCGCCGTACATAAGCTTTGGTACAGTCATTACCTTATAAAACTTCATCTACGTACTCTATTACACGAAGTCAATAAAAACCCAAATCACCAATTTTAAAAGTTAAAAGAGTCAATGCGTTTCAATAGCGACGCTACCATTAGTCAATATTGAGTCAATATTAAGTCTTGATAATGGTAGCGTCTCTACTGAAACGCGTTGACTATATTAACTTTTTTAATTTGTGATTTGGGTTTTTATTGACTTCGTGTAATACAATTTTATCACCAAGAAGGTCCTATTTATTAAATTAATTTTCGTATCCTTTCTAATGTTCTTTGTATGGTTCCACACATTTGTTCAAATTTATACAGTTTATATCAATTTGGTATTTGTTTATGTTAATCTAGGGGTGAACATCAACAAGACTGTATTTCAGTTAGAAGAATCCTATATATGATTTACAAGTTAGCTACTTTTTAACTTTCCTGTAGAATCGCAAAAGGAGGAGATACTGGGTTCTGAAAGTAAGCTCCTCATATAGGCTATGCAAAGCATGGAAACAAATATTTTGTACAAGTAGCTAGTGATACTATGTAGAATGAAATTAAATATAGTTTCGTAAAAGGACTTACATATATGTTCAGGTTCATGTTTTCTTAATTTGCAGTATATTTATTCAATTTATAATACAATGAATCCAAAAACTACACTGGTCAATATGATTTTTGTCTCATGGGTATCAATAGTTGTACTTAATGCAGTTTTTTTATCGTGTTTTCAAATATGCATTCGAAATTTCTCCATCACCCACAGTTTTTTATTTCAATTTTAATTTAATGGATTTAAATAATTATGTTTTTAATAAACGTTTTTCGTCCATTTGTCCATTGTAAAATAAAACCAAATGAGCTAACTCAAATTATTTCAGCTATGGAAAAGATATATCAAGGCAAATGGAATCCTAATATGCTGGCCGACTATTGTTGGACCATCAAGAGGGATATTCCACAGGCGAAATATAGCAGAAAATCGTCATTTCTTACTTTCTAGGTGAGTCCGAATGTTCGAATATTGTGTAGTTAGGAATGTAGAAAATATTAAAGTGTTTGAAATTATAAATTCCAGTCTCTCGGAAACCTTGCGTGATGGAGAAAGACCGATATCATATTTGAATTCAGGAGAAAAAAATACTATCAGAATCACATATTTTTCTTTCTGAGACATAAAAAAAGGACCTTTTTTTGTTGTTCAGTGCTATCAAATAACAAAACGCCCGTTATTGCAATAATAGCTGAATTCTTTTTAATTTACTCTCGTGTCCCTGTTGCGGGGGTCGAGATAGATGTTGAACTATAAAACCAATTGCAATATTGAATTCAGAATTCAATTATAGCAGCTTGGTCGTTATTAAATAAAGAATTATTATTAAGAAAGACTGAATTTGTTCGAACAAACTTTATAAAGCAGAAAATATCGTAAAAGTTTTCATTGCTTATCGCTGTGGAAATGTTAGATTTTGTTTCTAAAGTTTAACAATTATGTTAAAGTATGTTAATTCTGTCTGCCAGCCACTTTGATCAACTCACTAAAGCGACAGAAAATTTGTCCATCGTGTTTTTTTTTTTCCCTCTTTATATACATATTGCATGTTGTTAATCGTATTTTAGATCGGCAAACTTTTTACTTTTGGATAGAAACAATGTTTAAAGAGACATAAAACATGTCAACAGATATGACACTAAGAACAAGTTACTTCGTTATTTTAAGACATGACAAACATTTTTAATTCTTTCCTAAATACAAGCTTTTTACAAATTTCCAACATACACAAATAAATAAATAAATAATATTTATTTATTTAGAAGCTATCACAATGTTTCACATCTTCCTGCGTCCAATTAATCTACTGCCATTCTCCTCCATATTCTCTATGTCATTCCAATCTGCATTGTCCAATCTTTTTTACCTCATGCTGCTAAAAACACCATCAATCCTCGTTATTTTTTGCTGTCTTTTTCTTCTACCAAGTGGCATCCATTCTTGCATTCTTCTTGCGAATCTATCTTCCGTCATTCTATTTACATGGCCATACCATTTTAATTGTTTTTTTTATGAAATATACAATTGAAGTTTAAACATTCAACTTTTGTTTGACTACCCCTGATTCTTATCTTAACACTTTTAGAAATTCCAGCTGAACGCCACCAAAAATTCGTTTTTGCAGAATTTAATTTATTTGTTATTCTAGATTTTAATTCCCATATTTCTACACCATATGTCATTATACGACGTATTCCTCATAATCATATTAAAATGTTTGGTTTGTTTTAGAACTTATATGTTGATATAAAACACCATTTAATTTTGATATTGCAGATCTGCCCTTATAATAATAATAATAATAATAATAATAATAATAATAATAATAATAATAATAATAATTCCCTTTCTTTCTAATTCTTAGTATAACTTTTCCCTTTTAGATACTTTTATATCACTCATGCCACCCGACCCTTAGAGACATTCAGGAGATCCTTGGTTTCATTCGTGAAATAGGCTTTGTTATAGCAGCCAGAACAACCAATAAACTAATTAATTCTATCTCTACTCTATTTTTATACAAGATAGATTATGTAAACTTTGGATGGCATACATACCTTATTTTCAAAACAAGAGCCTGGAAGGTCTCCTCGAATGAATGATCAGCTATATCCGGGGCCTCTCCCGAGGCAGCACTAACATTTAAGATATATGACATACTATTCAGTTATACCATTGGCACTAAACAAGGCGAATATGTTAGGTTGATTTGATCGCCGAATGGTGTTCGGGGACTATTTGAACCCTAATGTTTCCCGGAATTTGTCTTATAGATGAGGAAAAACCCGAGAAAAATTAATCCATGAAATTTGTAAAGGTCGGGGATCGAACTCGGTCCTCCTGCGTGCGAGGCAACAAAGAAGACGATGGTGATATAATGATGACAATGGTAATATTTTATTTAAACAGGTCTTGTCCCTGTAAGGTCATATGGCCTGAGGCATGTAAAAGTACTTATAAAGGGAGAAGTAGAACTAAGTAAAAGAGATCGAGGGATTTTTTGATCAACAGATGCATCATGAGAGTCCATAGGTTGAGAAATGTTGGAGTAGGAGATTGAATTCAATGCTGGAGGCGGAGTTTTTTATTGTCAAAAGAAGTTGTGGACATTACACAAACTGAAACATCCATCAAGGGTCTGCAAGCCAGAGGAGATCACAATTAGATCACTAAGGCAGAGAAGGGCAATACATCAAGAAGTGCCACCACGACTATCTAATTCAGTTGCTACTCCTTCCCACACTTCATTCTTTAACAAGATTTCCTACCTTCTCCAAGGGAAAAAAATAGCAATGCATTTCACTGTTATTTACAGAAGCAAAAATAGTATATTACGATGTGAGGTTAGGAAGTGGTTGTTACAAAATCGAGAAAAATGTTAAAAAACCATGTGATAGGGAGGTTTTCAATTTCCGAGATTCTGTAAAACACTTCACAAACGTACTTTTAACGTTATTTTTTTGCGCGATGGTGTTTTCAAAATAATAAATAATAGTAAAATAATAACATTTGTTGGAAATATGTGCGTTGTTTATAAACAACGGTGTTCACCTTGAGGAAAAAAGAAAGGAAGACCTTGAAACTCGTGGATGCAAGAAATAAGAACTGGAATTAGAACAAGAAAACTGCAGAACATGTAATGGATTGATACGGAATAGTCGAGAAGGAAAATAAAACTTAAGGCGCAGAGATGAGTAAAAGTTAACATTTGTATATAAATAATTTATTATTATTATTATTATTATTATTATTATTATTATTATTATCAGTATCATCATCATATTAATCAATCATCGTTAAAACTAAACTCCATAGTCCAATAGGCCTAGAAGGCCCTTGGCCTACCACACGGCTGCTGGCATAATATCTACACGTGTTAATCACAGAGAGGTGGACGATCATTCTGTCAGTGTAGGGGTGAAATGTGGTCAGCATGTCGGGTTCCCCAGCCTTTATAGCTGGAGCTGCTAGTTATTGTAGCTACCCAAATTTCTCTCGATGCTGGGTGAGCAACCGTCCCGTACTGGCTCATGAGAAAATTTCTTCCCCCATGGGGACCCAAACCAGCGCAAGTTCCGTAACTCAACGCCAAGCATCTTGCCTTAAACACTCGGCTACAGCGCGGGACAATCAATCATAATTAACATTATTAAAATGTATCTATTATCGCCTCTCTATGATGGTTGTCCAGCGGCTCGCTTTGTTTCTCCTCAGCTGTTATACATAATCTAATTTCTAATATATAAAAATGAATATTTGTTTGTTTGTTTGTACTTCATGCGCGGCCATACCGTTGATCCGATTGTGAAGGGGTTTTTTGCAAAATTTTCTGGAGATTCCCGGGATGTACATAGGCTATAAGAGAGTTGTGATACTTAACTCTTACATCCTTAAAAATCACCCTTTGTAGTGAGAAACGTGAAAAATAACCCTTTTTTGACGCTTAAATGGCTTACGCTGCCTAAAGAATAACAAATACACAACATTAATTTACACATAATTGAATATCTAAAAAAAACTCTACAAAATAGCCGGCGACAGCAAATGTTTATCTTCTATGGATAACTCACAATAACCATTTTTGTTTTTTATTGATGCCAAAAAAGATCGGGATAAGTAGATTCTCGGGCAAGCAGAGCAGCAGCACGAATAACTCGAAGCAACGAATTTTGTCTTTCATCCCATTTATGCCAAATACGGGCAATGCCATGTAATCAGCGCAGGGCATTTAAAAATAATAACGATATAAATTTATATTTATTTTCCTTTTACTTATTCAACTAAACGTAAAAACACATAATTTATTTAGATGTATTAGCTAGTTACATATAATTACACTGCAACCGCCGTATGTCCGGCTCTGAATTTTACGTTATACGAGGGGTAAAGGGAGAAACACACCCTCTACTGTCAATAAGGAGATAGTTGAGTGGGAGTAGATGTCTGCCACAACCAATCACTGCTCTTAATGCAGATATAGCGCGCTAGAAATGTTTCAAATTGCTGAGATGTCAGCTGTATGTCTGCTAACCGCATACAAAAAGCGGCCCCTTGTACTGAATATCCATATCGGCAACAATGTCGTGAAAACGTCAGGGTCGGAGAATGGGTGGCTGGGGTATAAATACAAAGATGCCGACTACCGCCACTATAATCATTCCGCATGGTAATCATTGCCAAGCATTGTGGCGCGGCACCCGCTTTTATATAAACAATCATCATAGTGAGACGATAATATCACTTAACATTCATTGTCAGTTTAGCACAATATGTAATATTTTATTTATTGTCCTTGTTGTATTTTAATATAACATAAGTCATGGTTTAAATCCTCCAGGATGGTGATGATGGTGACGATGATGATGATGATAATAATAATAATAATAATAATAATAATAATAATAATAATAATAATAATAATAATAATAATAATAATAATAATAATAATAATAATAATATAATTCGAGTTACATGGATTTGTATCCACTTGTTAAAAAATATTCTATTTACGTTCTGGTGATGATAACAATAGGAATGTCTTTAATATTGCGAATTAACTGTTTTGGCAATGACTTACCGTAGACTATAAGGAGTTACTATAGGACCCGGGTTTATTGACCTGTATCAAGATAAAAGGAACGTGAATTGCATCGCAAGTAAATTGCACAGTTACGTTGTACTCACGTGACTCTGGGTCACGATTTACTGCATTGCAGACTTGTGCCAGTTATCCGGATGTCTTGAGAACATCCCAGCCACCCCGGAAACCTGCTTAAAGTTGTTAGCACTAGCCTATTAGCTTCCAAAAAATACCATATTTTATGTTGGCTGGAAGAAAGAACACAGAAATTATATCTACACGTTTGGCGTACAAACTAAGCGAGCAAGTTCAATCAGATTGTAGTGTTTGAAATGTGTACTCCGGAAGTCTCGAATTCGATTCCCGGTGCCGAATTTTATTAGACTTTCTATTTGAGACTTTTCTCAAACTTGAAAGGAAATTCTCCATTGAAATGTAATTACCATGGCATACTATATGCATACTGTATCATTAATCATCAAGTCATTATATATTTATATTATTAATATTATTATTAATTATTATACATTTTTAGAGCGTTCAGTTTGAATTTCTAGTAGAGATA
The DNA here is from genome assembly GCA_030220185.1 of Diploptera punctata. Taxonomy (NCBI): domain Eukaryota; kingdom Metazoa; phylum Arthropoda; class Insecta; order Blattodea; family Blaberidae; genus Diploptera; species Diploptera punctata. The sequence continues at coordinate 267,618 of JASPKZ010001234.1, read as the reverse complement.
AAATAATTTTCACAAAAGTGGATTGTTCAAACTTATTATTACACTTTTTTTTTTTTGATGCGTTCAGTTTGAATTTCTAGAACAGATAAAATAATTAAATATTGATTGTTCAAAGTCCACCGCTATGGTCTCGAGGTAGCGTGCTGCCTTGTCACGCAGCGGGCCCGGGTTCGATCACCGGTCGGGGCAGTTTTTCTGGGTGAGTTTTTTATCGGGGTTTTTCCTCTCCTATAAATGGTCTCCGAAATCATATGGCCATCATCATCCTTCACCGGTGTGGAAAGCAACGGGAAGCTACCACACCTACAATTCCCTAGTAAAGCTGCAAGCATAGCATGAAAATGCTATGATTGAAGTGAAGGACCTGCCTTCGGGCAGAATTACTATGGATGGATGGATTGTTCAAACTTTAATTGTGGATTTCATTAAAATATAATAAAATTGTATGATCGTGTAAAAAAAGAATGACAGAAGACAGATTGCTAGGAAAACTATTGCAAAGGATGCCACCAGATAGAAGAAGAAGGAGACGAGAACGGCAACACGTGGATTGATGGTGTTTTAAGAAATATGGAAGAAAAGGATTGGATGATACAGATTGGAATGACAGATACATGTGGAAGAGGATGAGACCAAAGTAGTTGAACGAAGATGTGAAACATTATAAAACCTCCAAAATATATATTTTTTTGTCTAATGTCACCAGGTTGTCTTTTATGAGATTTCTGGTTTTCTCGCCTGGCATTGGCAGAATTGTAATCCATTTCTTAGGTTGGGGCACCTGGAAGGCGGAGTTACGTTACCCCGATGATATGATAGGTGACAAATGATAATGAAGCGCCAAGAGAGTTCTTAACCTAAACTTAACGCCACAGTTCCCCAGCGTGTCAGCACTGGCTCTGGTGGAAGAGGGACTCCTGGAAACATTTCCTTAAACTTTGAATTCAATAAGGTGACTTTAAGAAGATTTTCTTCACAGACGAAATAACGGTACTGGAATCTGGAAAAAAAAAATCCTCTAATTTCCTCCGCTACACGATGGATACCGTGCGCCCAACACATAACGTGAAACATGTTAGGATAGAAAGCTGGCAATGTCTCTCCTGTCTTAAGCATGTATGCAGGATTGTCGGTTAGCAAAAGTAAAAACTTGTAAACATCCTGATTTCGCCCTTAACTATGGTCCAAGTACTTTATGCTATAAAAAGTGACTATTACATGGAACAGTGTGAGCCTGCCTAATATATATATTAATACGTGAAGGAGTATTGATATGGAGTAAAATTTATGTATATAATGTGTTACAAATAAATTAAACTGTCTAAGAAATTTAAGTGTATTACTTATTCATTTGTGTACTCATTCATTTGTTTACATTCATACTGAAATTGCATTGATGTAAAAAGAAAACTGTGGAGCAGCAATATGAATTGACTTACTCTCGAGTATTTATTATTAGTGATTTAAAAGAAGTGAGTACATTTTATTATTTAAATTTAAATTAATCCCTGTCTAATCTCTGTTTCAGTAATTTCATTACATACATATTTTTTATATTTACATATTCGCACCTACTTCCATTATGCCTCGACATAGAACATTGATGGGTTGGAGTGAGAGACAAAGAGGAAGGAATATATATTCCCGTAACATAATAATAAGCCAAATGCAAATCTAAATAGTATAAATAGTATACAAATGTCAAATGACGCGTTATTGTTTTTTTAAATATGGCTTCCAAGCTATACCACATATTTCCCGTCGTTCGTATTTTTAAAATAAATCGAAAATTAATGCATAATGACGTATTTGTGACAAACGTTAATGAGCTGTGGTCCAATTTCGACCGCTGGGCCACCACTAGTAATTAATATATCACATAGTGATAAAAAAGAAACATCCTGGAAAGAAATTTAAAAACAAAATTCAAATACTTTCTAAAATGTCCATTAAATTTTATAATAAGTAATGCCACGAGTGATTTCCAAATGATCAATAAATTCACGACTCACGAAGTGAGGAGTGAATTTATCTACAGAATTTTGAAATCAAGAGTGGCATTTATTAGGACTATTTAACGAATAAAATTAAGCTGTTTACTCACAAATCATTATTTAAATAGTTATTTTAAAATATTTATATATTTAATGTAAACGGCGATGTTTGAAAACAAATGATAAACGTTATGTTTGACTTATCACTGCAATCAGTTCATATTATTTATTGCCAAAGGATCGCAATATTGTAAGAATGCACCCTAGAGGAGAAAAAATGAAACACACCAAACTGTATATTAATTAATTTCTGATGTTCTACGATGTAAATGTGTCAATTATACTTTTCTGGAACATTATTACCTGGGGAAAAAATACGTTTAAGAAAGTGCAAACAGAGGTCGATTTTACAGTGATAAAATTAAACTGATAAAATCGAGGTGAAAAACGACTGTGATTGGTTGTAAATAAAAAATCAATGAAATGTGATTGGTCATTGACTCCCATTTGGGGCATGAGTTAAATAGCCATGGTTAATCAGCAGAGAAACTCAGGATTATTTTCCAATATTTCTATCTCTGTGACCTTCAACAGATTTCCGTTGAATTCGGTTGTATGGATTAGTAATTACCATGCACTCCTCTGGTTCCATAGTTCGCAAGTTGACACTCCGTGGACGCGATCCATGGATTTTTATGGCGTAAAATATCTCATATGAGATCCTTTGGATGTAAATTAGCGGATTCCACGTCGTAGATGTAGGCCACGTAAAAACAAGAACGTTAAGCAATGGAAAAAAATAAGTTTTCCAGGCATACATTCGAATTGCGACGCTAAAGACTTTTACTGCTAACGCCCATCATTAAATAAAATAACACAAACAACTACGCGAAACCTAATACAGTAACACAGATAAAAGTTAATAGAATAGAATGGACCGGGCATGTGATCAGAATGGATGGTGGTAGAACGATTAAAAAAATGTTTGGTGGAAATCTGGGAGGGAGAAGATACAGAGAAAGACCGAGGTTGAGGTGATTGAACTGTCTGGAGGAAGACCTGCGAAGGATGGGAGTTAGAAGATGGATGAAGAAGGCAGAAAATAGAGAAGAATGGGCTGTCATCGTCAAGGAGGCACTAGCTAAACTCTAAGAGCTGCATGCCAGTAGAAGAACTACTCGTTAAATTATAATTAAAACTCTCGCCCAGAAAGGTAAAGATCAAGAATTTATAAAATTATGACGTAAATATGACAGGAAGCGCAAAACTCGGAAGTTAAAATGTTTGATGAAATAAAGATTACAATATCCAATTTGATATAATGAATACAATAAAATCAAAAGGTCATTGTAAGGAGTACGTATTTTCAGATTATAGAAGTGTCTTACTATCGGTCTCCCTTTCTCTCTTCCTTTTTTATCAAACTGAAGTCTGTTAATGAAAAAGAATTTAATTTTTAATTCTTGGCATTGTGTAGGATCCTCTTTTTCTCCCTAGTCACGTAGAAGCTCGATGTATATGTTCCCAGAGCACGTTCCCCGCTTCAAAATTTAGAAATTAAATGTTGCCAACCTCTCGCCTAAGTCCGGGTACCATACCTAAAACAATTTCAACAATATTCGCCTTTTACTGCGCAATGTTGATAACCTACACTCCAACATCATAATACTAACAACAGTTTATATTTTTGTTAAGAGATGTCGCTAGTCGAATGTATCATAAATTGAGAAAAATGATGATTGTGGGATTTTGCGCCCTTTACAAATATTAGATCCATATTAATATGCACTTATGAATGGAATGAGTAAGGAGAGATATCCATTGTTAGCAAGAAATTATCAAGCAAAAGGAAGACGTGACGTCGGAAGACCTAGAAAACGTTGAGCTGATGCATTATGAAGTCGAAACGGGCAATTATCTAATCCTAGGAGAGACGACGGCGATTGTAGCGTTCATTAATATACACTGATGTCCAAAAGTTTAGGATAATTTGTAAAACGGAAAATCAAAATGCTTAAAGAGGAGCAAGGAGTAAAAATTATTTATCAAAACGTTTCTCAGTACATTTAGTTTAGTTTACATACTAAATTATAATCTCTCTTCAACAATGAAAAAAATTAATAGCAATTATAAATGACAATTGCATTGTTGCAGTTAAGCCCTGTTCCATAAATCTTCATTTTTAAAGAGAGTTATGATATAATCAGATGTAGTGTAAGAACAGATTGCAGTAAATTGGCACAAAGACAACATCTGGAACCTCTGCTTCGGGGTAGAATTATTGGGCGGCTAGAAACAGGACAGACACAAACTGAGGTCTCCATAGCACTTAATGTGCCACAAAATGTTATATCTAGGTTATGGCGACGGTTCCAAGAGACCGGAGACGTTAGGCGAAGACCAGTGGGAGGTCGTCCAAGAGTTACAAATCCTCAGCAGGATCGATATCTTGCGTTAACTGCAAGAAGAAACCGAACAATGTCTGCCAGACAACTGAGTTCAGAACTTGCGGCCGCCTCAGGTATCAGAGTATCCAGACAAACTGTCTATAGAAGACTCAGAGCTGCTGGTCTGTATGCTAGACGGCCTGTAGTGTGCGTCCCACTCACCCTTGATAACAAGAGAGCACGTTTACGGTGGAGTCAGGAACATCGCGACTGGACTCTAAATCAGTGGAGCAGCGTGCTATTTACAGACGAGTCCAGATTCAGCTTGAACTGTGATTCGCATCGCGTGACTATCTGGAGGGAGCAAGGAACTCGTTAAAACCCCATGAACATCATGGAAAGACATCCATTTGGTGGCGGTGGTCTCCTGGTATGGGGAGGTATAATGATGAATGCACGCACAGAGCTTCACATCTTCGCAGGTGGCACTGTTAATGCTCAGCGGTATAGAGAAGAGATCCTGGAACCTCATGTAATACTTTTCAGGGGAGCTGTGGGTCCAGAATTCATATTCATGGATGACAATGCCCGACCTCACAGGTCACAACTGGTGGATGAGTTTCTTCAGGAGGAAGATATCCAACGTATGGAGTGGCCAGCGAGTTCTCCGGATATGAATCCTATAGAGCATGCATGGGATGCCTTAGGGAGACAAATTGCATCTCGTCAGCCTCCTCCGAGGACACTTCAAGACCTTCACATTGCTCTTCATGAGGAGTGGAATTTGCTGAGCATCGAACTCCTGAACAACCTCATCACTAGCATGCCACGTCGATGTGAGTCTTGTGTAGCTGTCAGGGGTAATCACACCCCATAGGCCTACTAATCATTTGAACCATTGTTGTTCAACTTTTATGTTCGAATTCTGAAATGCAGTTTTCGTTTGTTGTGAAAATGACAAGTGAATGACGTATTCATGCCATTGTTTCTTTCGTGCCATGTTTCTAATTATCTGTGACATACCCTTACCAAATTTTGTATTATTCTGACAAATGCTTTATAATAAGTCGGCAAATGAACTAATTATCCTTAACTTTTGGACACAAGTGTACATAACAGCTATAGGCTATTCGGTATTTTGGATATACCTACAAGTATTCATCTAAGAAGCTTTACTTACTTTATTTTATTTTATATCATTTTAATTTTATTTTATTCCATATTTTGTTAGTATTAGCTAATATTAGACCACATCCCCATTATTTATTGTTTAGACTATATTTTTAAAATATTTTAAAATTGTAATAAGTATGCAAATTTTTGTATAATTTTACTATTCTGCGAGCTTAAATAAAACATGATTATTATTTTTATTAAGATTATTATTATTATTATTATTTTCCTAGCATTCTTTCATATAATCTTAATCTCGTCTAATATCAGATTGAAGTTGTAGCATTCGAAATCGCTAAAAATTGGATGATTTTTATTTAAAGATTCCGGGCTATAGGGCCATAATCATAACTGGTGTTTCTCCAGACGTTTATCCCTCAACTACGGAGGGCATCTTCAGTGGAGATTTATTCTAGGTGGGGGTTCATCAGGGAACTAGGCCTACACGATTATGCCCCCCATTAGATAAGCACAACCACATTAATTTAGGGGTTTGCTAAAATAGACTACTTTTTCCTAACATGAGATGAAGTGAAATATTAAGATGAGGTTAAAGATGATATGAAATGAATGAATGAAGATGAAATGACATGATGAGGGGTGGGAAGAGGAGAGGGGAGTATTGATGAGATCAAATTCGTGAAACGGAAGAACCCCAAGAAAATTTCGAAAAATACCGGTGTGGTGTAAATTCACGATACAGGGCCCCACGGCTTCATTTCTCTTCCGAATGAACCCAAGCTCAGGGTTTATTTTTCCTGACTCCGGCCCGATTTGAACCCGAGAAACTTGGGGCGAGAGGCGTGGATAATTACCACCTAGTCCCGCATGATCATCTAGATGGTTTTGGACTTAAAATCTACGGACTTACATTACTTGTGCTCTGCATATTTTTGTGTTGATTCAATAGTATCCAAGAGAAAGGAAAAATGAACAAATAATATAGGCTGTAATGGATTCGCCGGTAAAATAACTTTAATGGCCATATTTGCATCTCTCCAAGTTGGTACGGAATTCTTCTCTTTTCAGTAAAGATCTCGGCCTCAATATTTCTCGTTTTCTTCCCTTGCACATTATTTTCTTTCGTCTACTATAGCATAATTTTATCTCTTTTCTCTTCCCACGATAATTTCGTTCACCACCATTTAAATCTTACTTTCTTTATGCTCTTTTGTTCTGTTTTTCTTCTTTTTTTAGATGCTATATATCTTATCTACATTTCCCTCTGAGGAAATATTTCCGTCATTCCTCCATTCCAGCTTCCATTATCGTTTTCTCTCTGTTACGGTAAGACAATAAAATGGCTACACAAACCTCTCAGAGGAATGCAGCATTTTTCAGGTCTCTCGTTTTAACACCGCAGTTCAGAAAACTTTTACAACTTAAATTAAAGCGGTTATTACTCCAGTTGGTGATATTCCTGCACACCTGCAGTCTACACACTACTCTAAGTATCGCCTACTGCTAATGTAACCACCATTACCCCCGACTACTACAGTGTTCAGACTCCACTCATGACCACCAATCTACTTCATAACGACGTAACTATACTTTGTTTAGTAAAATGCAGGAAAAAAGACTGAACAATGATCAGGATTATAATTATTGCAGTGCAATTCAATTGTTTTTATATTTGAAAGGAATTATTTGCAATAACTGATAAAATAGATACATATAGACAAAAATGGAAGCAACACATAGAATGAATGAAAATAGATATCCAAAACAAATAACAAAGTACAAACCTAAAGACACCCGAGATGTGGGCAGACCTAGAAAGAGATGGGCTGAAGTCGGAACGGGTCAACAGGCCTAATCCTTGAATGCAGATGATGATGATGATGAAAGTAATTCGGTCGCTGTGGTCTAGTGGACATGTTCCTTACCTCCAGTCCCCGAGAGTTGTAGATTCAAATCCCGGCCGTGGTAGATGGATTTTTTTTAAAGGATGGAAATATCCAAGGAATAAGTCCTCCGGGAAGGACTTTAAGCCGTGGGTCCAGACTCTAAATCCTTCAGGCTCGTAAAATAACCACAAGCCTTAATAAAAAGGCACTTGTGCAAAATTTTCCGAAAGTTCCAATCCTAGTAATACCTTGATTTCCTAGATGTCACTACGAGGCGGAACGCTGACGTCGGGGCACTCAATGACATCTATACGAAAACAAGTATAATTATTTTTTCTCCATATAACGACAGGGTTAGAAGGCCCTTGGCATACCAGCCAGCTGCGGACCTCACATATACATGCGTTAATCACAGAGGTAGACGATCATCCTGCCAGTGTAGGGGTGTATGTCGGGTCCCCCAGCTGTTTTAGCGGATTTTCTCTACCTGGAGTCTCTACTTATTGTAGCTATCCAAATTCCTGACGATGCTAGGTGGGTACCGGTCCCATACTGGGCGAAATTCCACGAGAAAATTTCTTCCCCCATGGAGACCGGAACCAGCATAAGTCCCGTAACTCTGCGCCAAGGCACCTTGCCTTAACCGCAACGGCACGGGACAAAACTAAATTAGTATGAGTGAAATTCTCCCCTGTAGGGGGAGAAGGCGTCTCACTGAGAGATAGAGGGGCTTACTACTACTAATACTACTATTATTGTAATTGAAAGGAAAACATAAAAATCTACGTTCAGAGTTTGTTATTGTATGGATTATATTCCTTCTTACAACGAGTAAAGCCATTTTTGTATGTTGTAAGCAAAATATGACTGCAGTGAAAGACCTACCCTCGGGCAGAATTACTATGGATGGATGACTACTGAATGAATTACATCAGACTTTCTGCGACTCTTTGACTCAAAGGGCCAAATAGTGAGTTTCAATTTGAGGCATAAGAGCATTAGCTACAGTTGGTTAAAGCGGCTAGAATGTTATCCTAACAGTTATATTATATGGATGCGAAACATGGGTTCTTACTTTAAGAGAGGAAAGAAGATTTAAACGAATTTGAGAATAAAGTTCTTAGGAAAATGTATGGACTAAAGAGAGATGAACAGACAGGCGAATGGAGAAAACTACATAACAATGAAGTACATAGTATTTATAGGAAGCCACATATAATAACAGTTAAGTCTTGCAGACTGCTATGGGCAGGACATGTGGCACGAATGGGGAATGAAAGAGGTGCATGGAACCTTCTTGTAGGAAAACCATAGGGAAAACCCCCAGATGGTAGATCAACAGTGAGGTGGGAGAATAATATTAACCATGATTTGAGGGAATTAGATTATACAGGGGATGATTGGAAAACATTAGCTCAGGATACGAATATGTGGAAAGCATATGTCCGCGCGGTCTTGAATCTACGGGTACTGTAGAGCTAATGAGTTCGTTAGTTAGTTATTTGCGACAAAAGGGGCACGCTGTTAACTAGTTGGTTAAGGATACAAGTCCGAAGGGGACTGGTTTTTTAAACTGTTTATACTTTCTGGCGGCATTGTGGACATGAGATGCACTAAGCCTCTAACGGAAATGAGTATCAGATTATACTCTGGGAGAAAGACGGCCGTCACGAAAGTGAGACTTACTTACTTACTCACTGGGACTATCGAACCCGTAGGTTCATGGCCGCAGGGACATAAGCACTCCATACATCCCAATCCTGAGCTAATGCCTTCCAATCATTCCCTGTATAATCTACTTCCCTCAAATCATAGTTAATGTTGTTCTCCCACCTCATTCTTGGTCTACCAACTGGGCGTTTTCCTCTGACTTTCCTACAAGAAGCTTTCATGCACGTCTTTCATTCCCCATACGCGCAACATGTCCTGCCCAACGCAGTCTACGAGACTTAATTGTTCTATTTATATCTGGCTTGCTATAAAGACCATGTAGCTCATTGTTATATAGTCTTCTCCATTCACCTGTCTGTTCATCTCTCTTTGGTCCAAAAATTTTCCTAAGAACTTTATTCTCAAAAACCCGTAATCTCAGTTCCTCCCTTAAAGTAAGAGTCCATGTTTCGCACACATATAATATGACTGGTAGAATAACAGTTTTATATATTTTCAGGTTAACGTTTTTTGAAAGGAGTTGGGACATCAAAAGTCTCTGCAATACACAATAGCACGCATTTCCAGAATTGAGCCTATGTTTAATTCCTTTGTGCATCTCATTCCTATTTGTGATTATTGTTCCTAGGCAATTGAATTCAGCCACTTCCTCAAAATATCCCTCATTTGTCATGAGCTGTCCATTTCCATTATATAATGTATTTCTACGTGTGGCCATATATTTTGTTTTATTGATATTTACTTCCAGTCCTAATTCTTTAGTGTTACTCAATAGTGTGTGCGTGTTGTCCTTTAGTATCTCCTCGCTATCGGTCAATAGTACTACATCATCAACATACCATTGAGTTGTAGGCCTTCCTCATCCTCTAAAGATTTGATGGCAGCTCTAGTACAAAATTAAATAGTAGAGGAGATGGTGCATCTCCTTGCTTCAACCTATTCTGGATTTGAAAAGTGTCCGAAAACTGTTTGCCTACATGCACCCTACTATTTGTGCCATTTAGACAAATTCGTATAAGTCTAACTTTTTAGGAATTCCGAACTCCAGCAGTCCTCTTAATTGAATCATATGCTTTTTTTGAAGTCTACATATAGTTGATGTACAGTACCATTATATTCCCATTTATTTTCTAAAATATGTCTTATACTAAAAATCTGATCTGTAGACCTGTTTCTTCTAAATCCACATTGATGATCTCAATAAAATGTCATCAATATAGGAAGTAAGTCTACTTACAAATATGTATGTTAGAATTTTGTAAGAAGTTGAAAGTAATGAGATGCCCCTGTAGTTGTTGCAATCAGTCTTATTTTCTTTCTTATAAATTGGTATGATAATCGATTCTTTCCAATCATCTGGAAGAACTTCTTGTTCCCAAATCAGACAAGCAACCGGCGTATCTTGTTCATCAATTTTTCTCACCCTGATTTTATCAGTTCTGCTGGGTTCTCATCCGAACCTGATGCTTTATACATCTTAAACGAAGGTGAGACACCCAGATTCATATCTCGTATTTATTGTTTAGAAAGGACCCTTAACTTCCCACCATCCGAAAGGATTATTAAGGCGTGTAGTGGAAACATTTACCTTTTAAATGCTACGTAACAGAATAATTGTGAAAAATGTGAAGTAGCAAATTTCAGGGGATGTTCAGTTCTTTGTATCGCATTGTATTCAATCAGGTTTATTTGTAGTCCCAGAGTGGAATACAGAATCGTTTAAGGAGAGAATAAAAGTAGAGTTTCTGCTACACATTCCAATATCATACATGCGATATGACCAACGATTTTAAGCAAAATAAAATATTAAAAAATCAAATGCTGTTAAGGCCCGTCTCCTATTAAGCGGTAGCGTGACCAATTTACAGGCTGAGGACTATAAATATAAATGAGACGAGCTTAACATTAAATCAAGTTCAGAATTTAGATAAATCTAGAAAGGATAGCAAAAAACTAGGTTATTAAGGCAGACACATTCGTATATAAAATAAATATGAAAACGAAGATTATATATATTTAACAAATTGAAATAAGTATAATAATAATAATAATAATAATAATAATAATAATAACAGAAGTTAATACTAATAAAATTCATATCAAATTCCATTGAGGTGAATAGTCATAAGATAAAAACTTAAACTATGTACCTTTTTGGCAGGTGCCGTCGTCCTCAACTATGTTAAAATATTACATTTAAAATATTATCTGGAGGCCTTTCGGAAGTTAACTTCCATCATCATCAGGATGAGCTTCTACTACTAGTTATTCGGCAAATCATTGATAAACTTATAAAGAAACAAAAGAGAAAAAATGACATAAATAATATAACAAAACTTGAAAGAAGAAAATCTGATCATAATAAAACATGGGTAACTTTCACATACACGGGAAATGAAACCACAAAACTAGCCAGAACCTTGAAAAAATAAATAAAAACATCAACATAGTTCATAAAACAAAAAAAAACAACATAATATACAATGGCATAGAAGAACACATCAAATTCAACAACAAGGGATCCACAAACTAACATGTAAAGATTGTAATAAATTCTATGTTGGCAGGACAAGCAGGAACTTTAATACATGATATAAGTAACACATAAAAGGTTTCATATACGCGGATGATAAATCAAGCTATGCCAAACATCTCATTAACGCCGGTCACCAAATGAACACAATAGAAAATAACGATAATTCACAGAGAAAACAATCCGGAAAAGATAAATATATTTGAAGACCTTGAGATTATAAAAGAAACAAACACACCTTACTTCTTAATGAGAACGCACCCCAGTCAAACAACCCCTTATACGAGATCGTCAAAACAAGTCAGTTGCTACTACAGACACCTGGAGTCTACATCGTCATAAACAACAAGAACTAGTAGCAGAAGCTCATACTGCTGATAATGGAAGTTAACTTCCGAAAGGCCTCCAGATAATATTTTAAATATAATATTTTAACATAGTTCAGGACGACGGCACCTGCCAAAAGGGTGCATATTTTAAGTTTTTATCTTATAATAGAAGTTATTAATTAATCCACAATGTTTATAAAGTAGGCTGGCGCAACGACATCTTAACTAGTATTTTTTTTTCTCTAATTAAAGTGCATTACTGCGAAGTTCTATGCTGAGTTTAATGTCAAACGATATCAATCATATAATATTCTATGGTAATATCATGACAAATAACTAAGCCGACTTACGTAAGTCCATTCGAGCGAAGACGAGTCGCTGCGATGACTTACATGACGGGTTAGAACACTCTCTCCAACCCCCGACGAGATCGCTTTTGGGGAAACTCCGAGTAGGCTATATATATATATATATATATATACTTATAAGGGAGTGGCTTTCACCTCATGGAAAAGTGTCAGCAAAATATGTTTTTGTGACAATGTGTGCCAAGTACGAGGCAACCGGATATATACGCACTTTTATTTAAAAAAAACTACTAAAAAGGTCTTAATAATTTAAATCATTAAATATAGTAACGCCATTTTGATTATAATTTCCGGGCTATCACAACATTAAACAATGATACGTCTTTACAAAGCCGATAAATTTTGGGGCATGACAAACGTATTACTTGTGCAATGGAAGAAGAGAACCACAAAATACTTTTCAAACGGTCACTGCACCAGTAGAACGAGGTTGATGTAGATAAAATAAAATTATGATCTTCTATTAACATTTAAGTTATAATTACAATACAGCCATTTGCAAATGAATCACATCTTTGTTTCTAACCAATAAAGAACGAGTTGATGTAAAATGAATTGCTCCTTTTAGCCTGGAGCAAAAGAATAAAAATGCAATTTTCTTCAGAAAATACAAATTTAAACAGGCAGTCAGTGATGAGTTACAAGGCAGAACAAACAGAGATACAACAAGACGAATGGAAATTGGAAACGAAGAAAAAATAAAACTGGAGAGAAACTTAAAGAGTTTCCACCACGTGTTGCAGGAGCTGAAATTAGCGACCAGCTAACATTCTTCCTCTGTGTAATGAATTATTCATTATGAGAAATTGTATCTCCAACTAACCCCACGATTTGCAGATAACTCCCGTTTCCAACTCACAAAACATATTCTAGCTTCCCTTTTCCAATAATGGCATTAGCCTAACAATATTTTAAGGCAGGTATGTCCAACCCGCGGCCCTCGATCCCATCGCATGCGGCCCGGAATGATATTTGCTCATCACATTGCATTCGGCCCGCAGTGATATTTGTAAGTTATAGTCTAATATAATTTATGAAATAAGTAATTCTATTTTGTATAAGATAAACTTGAACAATTAAGACTATTTCTGTTTCCAACACATGTGTTTGCGAAAGTTCATCCTAGTCATACTCTTACAAAACATGGAGAAATCACATCCGTTTTAAGAAACACTCAGCCCAAATTTTTATTTATGATTCCACCTACCGCGCATCGCTTTGACGTCTCCGTGCATTGTTGACCGCGCGGTTACTATTTTCAAAGGCGAGTGTGTGCCAGATGTTTTATTATCGTTACATTTTGTGCTAGTTTCCAGTTTGCAGTTTTTCGCTCATATTATAGTGTCAGTGTTAGTGAGAGGTTTGAATTATATAATTAATTCTGTGAGTTTTATAAGTGTTAATTATGGCTTCTGAGTATAGCGGCTAGAAAATACCGTTCAATTTAGATTTTATAATTAGATTATACATGAAAAAATATACATTTAATTCAATCTTAAAAATAATTTAACTAATATATGAATAATATTTTAATAAAAATAATATATCATTATATTAGCTATTTTATGTTTAAATTCATTGGTTTATCTTAGATCCTATTTAATACGGTTAAAAAATCGGACCATGTGGCCCGCAAACCAATTCACCTTAACGACAGTAGCCCTTTTCCAAAAAAAGATTAGACACGCCTGTCTTAGATCCTATTTAATATGGTTAAAATCGGATCATATGGCCCGCAAATCAATTCACCTTAACGACAGTAGCCCTTTTCCAAAAAAGGTTAGACACGCTTGTCTTAGATCCTATTTAATAGGTTAAAAAATCGGATCATGTGGCCCGCAAACCAATTCACCTTAACGACAGTGGCCCTTTTCCAAAGAAGGTTGGACACGCTTTGTTTTAAGGGGATATGGAAGCGTCTGTTAGTAATGGTAAAGTAACCACACTTACGTCCCATTTTCTCTTTCTTGCTTGTTTGGCTTGACGGCCCATTGATTCTAGCCATAGCCTCTACTTTGTATGGAGTTTCTAGACCAAGCTAATTGAATTACGCTTATTTACCTATAGATGTCATGAATGGCATGTAGTCAGCATACCGACTCTATGGGTGGATTTCTCAATCAAAGTCTAAGCCACGACCGCAGTTATCCGATTCGTATTGTTTCTATAACAACCATAAAAACTGAAAATCTACTGCTTTTAATTACAAAAAACAAATGTCTGACTCATGTCTATGATATCATAACAGTTTCTGTGAATTTTTAGACATTTGTATAGCCTACAGTGAAGCTACTGATTCTCCGGCCCTGGCGTTTTAACGACAGTATTGCCGATATGGATATTCAGTTGGAGGGACCGCTTTATGTATGCGGTTAGCAGACATACAGCTGAAAAATATTAGCAATTTCAAACCTTACTAGCGAGCTATAGCTGCGTCAAAAGCAGTGATTGGTTGTGGCAGACGTTCACTCACAAATCAACCATTTCCTTATTGGCAGTAGAGGGCGAGTACTTCCTTTACCCATCGTACAACCTAAACGTCAAATCCGGAGATCGAGCGGCTTAGGAATAGGTGTTATGGAAACAATAACAAATTGGGCAACCGGGGTCGTGGTTTAATTTCGGTTGAAAAATTCATCCAATGAGGCATTTAGTAAGCAATTAAGGTATTAATTTGATGATGAAGATTGATAAATTTTTCTTAGAGGCCTTTTTCAGGCTTAAGGTTTTTTTCGACCTGAAAAATCTTCAGACGCCGACCAACGGTATAAAGTCCCTCTCGGAAGATTGGTTTATTGATTTTACCATCCTAAAAAAATCCATCGAACTCGACTAGGTCTGAACCCGCGACTTTCGGAACTAGAGGCTATAAACATAACCACTAGACCACGTTCGATCACAATTTATGTGGTAGAGTTTAAAATAATGTTGGTAGAGTGTTTAAGTGAATATATTTATATTTTTTAAATTCGTTTATCTATTTTCACGGAGATACTTTCAATATAAAGCAAGATGTAATCTTTCAAAAAGGATGATTTTAACTGTTAAATGTATTAATGTATGCATGTATGTATGTATATATATATATATATATATATATATATATATACACGATATGAAAAGAAAAATGAATGCTTGAGTCTGGATTTGAACCCGAATCTCTAAACCAGTGGTACTCACTAGAAATTAGAAGAGAGCCAAATATAAGAAACCATATCTGTTCGAGAGCTGCACCAAATTTCACAGTTCTCAGTCTTGGTAACACGCAGTTTTTTTTTTTTTTACATTTATGGACAAAACACAATTACTGATTACTGTCATTTAATTTTTGTTAATAATTAACTGTTTATTATTTTATTATTATTATTATTATTACGGTATTGTACATAATTTTAAGGCAACTTACAGTTGTGTAGATTACTGCTGTGAAGTTGATGGTCGAACTCTGCTACTCTCCTGCACAATTTTGTCAATACGAGCTGGTTGATTTGCCACACATATCCGCAGCAGGTTTTCCAAGTTCACATTGATGAGACGAGATCTATGTTTACCCTTGATGAACTTTATCTTACTGAAAGTCATTTCACAAACATATGTTGATCCAAAAAGACACAGAATTTTATATGCACACGACACCAAGTTTTCGAACTGTTTTTCTGGAACTGTATTCCAAAACTCTAAAATTGAATTCGTTTTTCGTTTCTCTTGAAAAATACCTTCCAGTTCTGAATCCTGCTGGAGATCAATAAGTTCATTTTTTAGATTTCTAATCTCAGGACCAAAAATTGACAACCCAGTTACATCTGTTGTCGTTATTGACCAGGGATTTTCAACTAATCGAAATGGGTTTCGAAACTTTCTAAAATCATTAAATCTCGCGCTGAAATCATGGTGTAGTACAGTGAGCAATTCTATGAAGGGTTGCAAGTTTATTTCTTCTCTGAATATTCTTCAATAAGATGTTGGAAACATGGGAAACTAGTGAAATCATTATTACTAAGTTCTTCTGTATACATTTTTAATTTTTCTTCTAAAGAAAAAATTGCACTTGTGAACTGAGTAATAAGTTTATTTGTACCTTGCATTTTAATTTGGACATCATTCAGTATTCCTGTTATGTCAGCCAGGAAGCCAACTTTTAACCACCATGAAGAAGAGTCTAGTTCAGGGCATTCTTTATCTCGTTCACTTAAAAAGAGTTTTATTTCATGGCGAAGATTAAAAAATCGTTCCAAAACTCTTCCTTTACTCAGCCACCTGACCTCACTGTGATAAATAACATCATCATACTGTGAATTAAGCTCTTTGAGAAATTCTATGAATTGCCTATGATTTAGTTCACGTGATCTAATGAAATTAACAATGTTAATTACTTTCTTCATCACAGATCTGAAAGTTTCGTCAAATTTAGCAGCAAGATTTTCTTGATGTAAAATGCAATGGTATGTTAATAAGTGGTCTCTATTTAAATGTTTTTTAACAGAGAAATGAATCCTGTATGACAACCTACCATTGAGGGACAACCGTCAGTGCACACTGATAAAAGTTTGTTTAGGTCAATTCTGTATTTGTCAAAAAAAGATTTAACTGCTTCAAAAAAATCTATTCCCCGTGTCTGACCTGTCATAGGTATTACAGTTAAAAATTCTTCCTTTATAATCCCTATCTTATTACGATATTTAACAAATAAAAACAACTGAGAGGTGGAACTAATATCTGTGGACGAATCCAGAGCAAGGCTGAAATAGTCACATTCACGAATTTCATCGAGAGTACAAAGGAGCATGTCTACAGACATTTCGTTAACTCTCCTAACACAAGTAGAATCGGAAAGTTGTAACTTTTGTATGCCACTTTTTATCTGTTTTGCATTTGGGAATTTAGAAAATAATGTGTCACAAACGACTAGAAAACACTCCTTAAAAATCTCTGCATCGGCAAACGGTTTCATTTTGCGTGCTAAAATTTCTGCTACTTCATATGATGCTTTTGTTATCAATTCATTTTCACTTACGGTATCCAACATCATTTTCCGTTCAGACACTATTGACATTTTTAATGTTTTTAGTTTTTCTGCTCTAAATTTAGAATCTTTAGGATATTTGCACTCAAAATTTGAATGCACCGTTTTATAATGCCTATTAAGATTAAATCGTTTATAACCTTGAACTACGTCTCGACATAATAAACACATCGCACTGCCTTCCTTTTAAGCAGGTATGAAGAAAAATTCATGCTCCCAAGTATCTTGAAAAACTCTTCCTTCATCTTCGAGTTTTCTCTTTTTCCCTTTCGAAAAAACACCAGCCATTATTAAACACTGAAATTCACTTCACTTCACTTCACTGATTAGGTAACACAGTAACCAGTCGCTTGTTCATAGAAACTAAATTGTATAATATTTCATTGTGAAAGATTCGGACGACAATGTAGAAGTTTAAACGGTTTTAAAAACAAACGTACACATATTCAAAACCAATAACACTAGCCAGGACATTGCATTGTTGAACACGTGCGGTACTGTACTGCTCGGAATGACACAGGGATATCCAAAGTTTTGTAGAATTTCAATAAAGATAATATTATTTTATACTTAGAATTAAAAATTTAAATGTAATGTAATGAAGGTAAAATTATTCCAAGAGCCTAATAAATATCTTCAAGAGCCGCATGCGGCCCGCGGGCCGCGTAATGAGTACCGCTGCTCTAAACTATGTACGTTTAGCGCTCTAACCATCTGAGCCACTCAAGTATTCCAACACAAACATACATTTTCTTATATATGTAGTATCACTACATATTTAGAGGCACGCATACTACATATATAAGAAACCGTATGTTTGTGTTGGAATGCTTGAGTGGCTCAGATATTTAGAGCGCTAAACGTACAGAGTTTAGAGACTCGGGTTCAAATCCCGATTCAAGCATTCATTTTTCTTTTCATATCATATTTGCCGTCATTGCCAAATGCCAAATATATATATATATATATATATATATATATATATATATATATATATATATAAGAAAGATAAATGTTTGTATTGGATTTGTCCGATGGTGTAATGGATAACAGGCTGGGATACCAACCCAGAGGTCGAGGTTCAAATCCTGTCCAGGCATTTCATTTTCTTACGTCATATATACATATACGGAGTACGTGTATAATATATATATATATATATATAATATATATATATATATACACACGCGTATACACATATTAAAATATCTTCAGACGGACACTCTTTTAAACCGATCATCCATATTCTTGAACGACTTTACTCGGCACGGAATATTATTCCCATAACACAAATATGTCCACTGCTGTGGTCTCGAGGTAGCGTGCTGCCTTGTCAGGCAGCGAGCCCGGGTTCGATCCCCGGAGGGAGCAGTTTTCTGGGTGAGGTTTTAATCGGGTTTTTTCTCACCTGTAAGACAAATGTCAGGAAAACTTTAAGGCCTAAATGGTCCCCGAAATCATATGGCCACCATCATCATCCTTATCATTATCATCATCATCCTTCACCGGTGTGGAAAGCAACGGGAAGCTACCACACATACAATTCCATAGTAAAGCTGCAAGCATAGCATGAAAATGCTATGATTGCAGTGAAGGGCCTGCCTTCGGGCAGAATTACTATGGATGGATGGATGGAATACAAATATAGAAGATGAAGAACAAGATGGTGGAATTGTGTACAAGCAGAAGTGAAAGGATTTGGAATAAAGAAGTGGAGGCAGAATGATGGAAGAAGGCCATAGAGGAGATTAAGGCCCACGCGGACTGTGACACAAATAAGAAGACCACGGCTCTTCTAAACAAACAGCCATGTTTTTTCGACAGGTTTATAAATGTTAAATTCCCTTTACGATTACCACTTTTGCATTAATATACGCCTAATGAATACTATTTTCTTGTCCTAGGGTGCCATAAGAGGAGAAGTTATTTTAATAATATAGCTCTTTAGTCATTACACATTTTACTTCATGGCGCGGCAAGCCTAGAAGGCCTTTTGCTTATCAGCCAGCTGTTGAACTCACATCTAAATGTGAATAATCACAGAGGAAGACATCCATCCTGCCAGTGTAGAGGTGACATGTGGTCAGCATGTCGAGTCCCCAGCCGTTATAGCTGGTTTTCTCAACCTGGAGCACCTATTTATAACAGCTATCCAAATTCCTTACGATCTGTGTGGGTACCGTTCCCATACTGTCCGAAATTAACTGTCAAACAAGGAAAATAACTTGCAATATCCAGTATTGTTATTTTGGCGCTAAAAATAAATAGTGAATAATGACTTAAACTTTAAACGTATTTTCTCGAAACATACATAATGGCGCATAACCGGTCGATGCTTAGCGTCATCCAATTAAACTCACTGTATAAACAATGTTTTATTTTAAGGTAACGTTTAAATTGCTTCATAAATCTTATAAAATGGAGAAAATTCGAACAAAATAAAATTATTATTATTATTATATTATTGTTATTATTATTAATACATTTTCCTTACTTTCCGTTAGAGAGAATCAAGTATTTTTTTTTTATAATTGACATGCAATTTAAATGTAGAGTTATTTTCGAGACCTAGAGTTCTCCCGCTGTTGGAAGGAAATGCATTTCTATTGAAACACAAGTTTTGTTGGTCCATAAGAGGAAAGAATAAAAAAAGAAACATTTCATCAATGTACGAGTGGAGAGAATCGATACAAGACCGGAGCAGACTGGCAGGCTGACATGACGAAACAATAGACTCTAGACACATGCCATTCAGCACGCTAATCAGACACTGATTTCACTCAAATCATCTGCATGCATTACTTCACTTTAATCACAATAAATATGGGCAGAGTACCTTCTCCCTTCCCTCCATCTCTTTCTCCTTTTCTTCTTGGTAAATACATGATGTAACGAAATAAGTGGGCGAAAATTTAGGTATGTATTTATCATATTCGTCATCTTTCTTTAACCCTTAAATTGACGAAAAAGTAATTTCTGCTATCAGTTATTTAAATGTTTCGGACCGCAGTCCGTGTTGTAGCTTTAGTCGTCTTAGTGGAATGAACTCCATTCCGAGGCTGAGCTGAAATTTTACCGGCCTTTGGTGGTGCTTTTTTTTAAGGTAACCTTCCTCCAGGTGAGTTGCTTTCACCACAGCTGTGGACCCTCATCTGCCCGTAGAAATATACAAGTGAGGCAATAGATTGAAGAGGAAAAGAACACCTTGTCTACATAGGATGGAAGAAGAAAAAGAAGAAGAGGATCGCGGTAAAAACGAAATCATGTAAAATTGTAAGTTATTATTTTACATTATTGCGTAAGTTGACATACATTTAAGTAATTATTCTTCTGGTTTGTTTTTCAATTGTTTTATAAACAGCAAAAAAGTAGGCGTGCGCTGCTACGCCAAAATAAATCAAATATGTTTATATGTTTAATTTGATAAGTAGATAGAAAAATACTTATAAATTTATATCGTAATTATATTAGATACCCCGTGCTGATTACCCGGCGATGCCTGGGAATCTATTGATCCCGATCTTCTTGATATCAATGAGCTGACAGACAAAAATGTTTAATGAGTTATCATAAGTAATGCGACGAGTGATTTCCAAATTATTGATAAACTCACGACTCACGAAGTGAGGAGTGAATTCATCTACAGAATTTGGAAATCAAGAGTGGCATTTGTTAGGACTATTTAACGAATAAAATTAATCTGTATACTCACAAATCATTATTTAACTATAGTTATTTTAAAATATTTATATATTTAATGTAAATGGCGATGTTTGAAAACAAATGAGAAACGATTGGTACGCTTCATTTGCTTCTTTTGTTCATCACTGCAACCAGATCACAATATTATTTATTGCAAAATGCTCGCAATGTTGTAAGAATGCACCCTAGTGGAAAATTTATAACCAACGTTATAAGGTTTCTGATGTCTTATGATGTAAAAATGCCAATTATATGTTTCTGCAACGTCATTTCCTGGAAAATAATTCGTTTAAGAAAGTGAAAACAGTGGTTTCTTTTTTCTTTCTGTGGTATAATCAATTGTTACAAATGTTTTTATATTATCTATCGCATGAGCTTTCTGTTGACTTTCATGCACTATATATACAATCTAGTAGCCGTATTTCTTAGAGAGTCAGTCACTGCAAAATAATGCTATGTCCTATTTAGAATGGGTGCCTTCTTTATTATGATAAACTTTAATTGGTAAATTCTAGGCGAAACGCGACTGTGATTGGTTGTAAATCATTGAATTGTGAATGGTCATTGACTCCCATTTGGGGCATGAGTTAAGTTGTCAGTAAAAGATAGACATGTATTGTTGCAGACTGTTTTTGAAGATTTTTTGAGATATTCAATTCTGGTGTGGATTTATTTTGTGTATTTGTTATGTGATAGGAGCCCTAAGCCATGAAGCGTCCAAAAATCTACTTTTTTAGAGCACTCCGGCCCTATAGTACGTAGGGTAAGTGATTAAAACCCCATTCAAATTGATCAAGTAGTTTTTTGAGTCCATAAAGGACAAACAGACATCAGACACTAGGTAATACCCGGCGTGCGCTGCTACGCCTAAATGCATTAAAATTAATGTGTTTTTACTTATGTTTAGTTGAGTAAGTAAAAGCAATATATATATATATATATATATATATATATATATATATATATATCGTAACTATTTTTAGATACCCCGTGCTGATTACCCAACGTTGCCGGGAATCTACTTTTCCTGATCTTCTTGGCATAAATGACCTTAAAGATGAAAACTAATGTGTTTTATGTTTAAATGAAAGGGAAAATTTTATATTGCTATTATTTTAGATATCCCGTGCTGATTACCCGGCGTTGCCCGGGAATCTACTTATCCCGATCTTCTTGGCATAAATGAGCTGAAAGGCAAAATTCGTTATTGTGAGTTATCTGTAAAATAATACCCGCCGTGCGCTGCACGCTTGCCCGGAAATCTACTTATCCCCATCTTCTTGGCATAAATTAAATAGAATAATGGTTATTGTGAGTTATCCGTAAGAGATAAACATATGCTGTCACGGGCTTTTTTGTAGAGTGTTTTTAGATATTCAACTCTGTGTACATTAATTTTGTGTATTTGTTATGGTTTAGGCAGCAAAAACCATTTAAGTGTCCAAAAAGCCTCTTCTTTCACGTTTTTAAGGGTGTAGGATTTGAGTATCACAACTCTCTTATAGCCTACGTTCATCCCGGGAATCTCCTGAACATTTTGCAAAACGCCCCGTTACAATCGGATGAACGGTTTGGCAGCGCATTAAATACGAACGAACGAACAAACAAACAAACATTCATTTTTATATATTAGATATTAAATGAATGAAATATGTCTTATGGGATACATTGCCAACTTATGGATTAAAAATCACATATGTCCTTAGAAGTACGTCACGCGGAAATTGCGTAAACCAGCGAATTCGCCAGAAAGTGAACATATTTTATTCCCTATGTTCATTAAATATTATTTTATTAACGATAATACTAATAATCTTCTTAAGCCCTTTCCTTCCCTGTGCCGGGATTAGGGCGCTCCCTAATGGGAATTTATTGACCAAGTTAATTTAGTTTAGCTCATTTGTCCATAGATGTCAGCGACTGATAGGGGGTCGGCATAACGCCTCGACGAGACATGAGGTGGGAAAATAAGGTATTACTGGATGGGAAATGGTTGGTAAATTTTGCACAGAGACCTTTTTATTCAGGTTTCTGGTTCTTTTACGAGCCTGAAATTCTTCAGACTCGTGACCCACGGCTTAAAGTTCCTCCCGGTGGACTTATTTCCACGGATTTCGACCAAGACCGGGTTTAAACCCGAGTCCCTCGGAGCTAGAGGGAAGGAACGTAACCACTAGCCCACCGCAGTCAACCAATAATAATAATAATAATAATAATAATAATAATAATAATAATAATAATAATAATAATAATAATAATAATAATAAATAATAATAATAGTAGTAATAATAATAATAATAATAATAATAATAATAATAATATTTTCAAAAATCATAAACATTTAATTTAATTAAATTCTGTTGAAAATATGTGTATAATATGACTTTTTATAATTTGATATACCAAATGTAAGTTATTGGCTCAAGCTGTAGCATTTGATACTAATTTTTTAGAGTTCGATGTTCAAATCCCAGTGTTACGCAACGTGAGCATTTTTTCTCGTTTTCCTTAGTCGTTAAGGAAAATTTGTCCGGAATTCCATTATCAGAACCCATTTCATCATAATCAACATTTCATAGTATTGTTAAACAACACATGACTCAAAATAGGCATACTGTAGAAACATGCAGTCAACTAGATACCCTTATACTTCATGACATGATATAAACTTAGATTTTAAGGCGCCAACAAACAAGAATAAAATGAAACAAAATGTGATATTTGTATGATTAACATTTCAGATTGAAAACTGACACAACAGAGAAACCAACCCGATAATCTAAGCAAATTAAGACGTACCGATACATGATGTAGGATATTTTATTATTTATTTTACTCTCTCAGGTAAGTATTTATCTCATTGTAACCAACCGAAGATAAATTGTAAGAGTCAAAATGAAAAATGACCGTCTAGAAGTAACAAAGTTTTGATAAAAAAAAGCACTCCTGATTACTTTGAAGCGCCACTTTTCAACAGTTGACTCACAGCAAGTACTCTTAGAAAGTTAATTCCTGTATTAAAACACATTTCTTATTTTATTTCATCACACGAAAAATGAGAACTCAGTACGGTAGGGAACACATGAAGATCACACAACAAACGACAAAGTCTGCTTAACTTTCGTAACCAGCTAAATGCTTACTCACGATAAATGTATGTTTTTTAGAGCTTCTCAAAAAATTACAAAACAATGTTTAATAAATTGTGAAGAAGTAAATACAAGGCACTCTCAACGACAGCGTGATATAAACATTCTTCTTCTTCTTCTTCTTCAATCAGGGATTATGCTCTTAAGCCTATTCCTGCTTTACATATTCCCCAACCAAAGTTTCCACAGAATTCCCAAATCTCTCCTTCCTTCAGGGTTTATAATCAAACAATCTTCTAGGAATACGACTGTAGTTCAATTTTTCAATCCATTGATCTATATAACGAAAAATCATTTCCTCTAATGATATTACATTTAATTATTTTCTTACATCCTCATTTTTAAATTTATCTAACCTAGTACAGCCCTTAACTAATCTCAAAATTTCTGTAGCCTGTAATTTGTTAATGTCATTTCGTGTCATGGTCCAAGTTTCTGATCCATATAGTAGAACTGGTATTGAACTTCATTTGACCTTCCTTCCTTTTTTAACGTTCTATTTATTGTACCGCATATCTGTTGGAAAAGAGGAAGTTTATTTTTACATTCACTAGTACATCTATAGATATTTTAAGCTTGGGACCTGTTCTAATTGAGTGTCACGTAGTATTATTTTTGTACTAACGCTATATATTCCTCGAAAAGTTTTTTTTTTGTTCTGAAATTTTAAAATTATATTTCTGACTTATCTTTTGTAGTTCATAAATTGATTTCAAATAAAAATTCGTTGGAAATAATTAGAAACTTGATATCAGCATTTACGTTCCATTACTTATTTTACTGTGTAGAAGTTATACTTTTATGTTATAATAAATTACAAGTATACACATTTTTAATTAGTTGTACTTCAATGGATTCCGGCCCATTGTGGAGTGACAGGTAATGAAATAGCCGATTTTCTGACCAAGAAGGGTAGTTAATTGTTTCGAACCCAATTTCTACTCCGGTTTCCTTTCACTCCATCAAAAGAATTATCTCAAATAAATATATCAACAAACTTAGAGAAGAATACACCACCAAAACATCTGGAAAGGAATGGGAAAATATGCAAGCTTATGACATTACTACATTACAAAGAAAATCTGCAGTAGCAATATTCAGACTGCTAACGGGACATGACTGCCTGAATAAACACCTACACAGACTTGGCATAACAGATTCACCTAAATGCCCTTTTTGCAATTTAAATGAAGATATGGAAAGAAACCATCTCCTCCGTTGTCCAGCTTTTGTAGAAGAGACCAGTCTTCCTGCTAAATATTGGGTGCAAGAGAGTGAATGATTTCATTATCAAGTGCTCGACATTAAATACCAACCAACCAACATTTTTAATTATTGTTTTTATATTTGTTATATAATTCTATAAGACATATGGCATAGCTTTTATTACGATATGCAAAAAGGCCGGCAAGTGAAACACTGCAATACCCTGTATTGCATTGTAGTATGTTGTTCACAGAAACGGACCCAACTATTGCCAACATATGAATAAATAATGACAAATATAATTAATTTATTGTAGGAAAACCATAGGGAAAGCATCTGTTAGGCGGCCAAGACGAGAGAATAACATTAACCAAGACTTATGGGAATTTAATTATACGGAGAATAGAAAATATTAGCTTAGGATATATATTTTATACAGATTTTCAATGTTTACACATCTTTCTGTGCCTAATGTTTTATTTTCCTTCTCCCCTCGTCTCTATTCATCCATTCCATATCCTGCAATCCTCTTGTCCTTATTCCACTTCCCATTTATTGCATCCACAACTTTCTTCCTTTCTTTCTTCTTCCAGATGGACACCATTCCAATGTTTTTAAGGGTAACCTCTCTTCTTGTATTCGTTGTACATGCCCAAACCAATTGTATTGTTTGTATCTTACATAATCTAATATTGAATGTATACTAAAACTACTAACAATAACAATAATAATATATAATAAAATATAATTGGAGAATAGCAAAATGGATTCAGAAAGGGTAGATCTTGTACAGATGGATCCTTCACTCTAAATCTACTATTAGAAAAGCACAAGGAATTCAATATAGAAACTTATATCGCCTTTGTTGACATCATAAAGGCTTTTGACAAAGTAGACAGAAATATATTATTACAAATTTTAGCTGATGATAATGTTCCACAACAATATATAACTAATATCTTCAACATCTATAAAGATAATGAACTATCTTCTTGGAAAAAGATCAACACTGGAGTAAGACAGGGATGTGGACTTTCACCGGTGTTTTTCATTGTATATACGAATAGAATAATAAACGAATGGAGGAAAACACAACTGGGATATATACCCATCAATAGGAACCTCAAACTCGATGCTATTCTTTTTGCAGACGATTTAGCTCTACTGGCACTTTCCGAAAATTATTTTCAACGATCAATTTATAATTTACAAAAAAAAATCTGTTAAATTTAATATGGAAAATCAATTAACAAAACTAAAATTATGGCATTTCATGGAAAGAACCCCATACAAAGTAAAATCTGCCTCCAGAATAAAATTTTAGAGAGATCTAATCAATTTAAATATCTTGGATATTATCTCTCTATCTGGGATGAAAAGGACATCCCTGAAAAAATTACTAGTTATAATAAAAGTTTGGGAATTATTAATCAAGTTATGAAACCATCCCTTGTACAAAAAAAAAACACCAGATTACGTTTATATAACAATTTGGCTAGACCAGTGTTGACCTATGGTTATGAAGCATGGACACTAAAAAGACAACATGAAAGAATAACGGCTTGTGAAATGAGATTCATGCGCAGAACAGCGGGTTACGCCAAATGGGATCGGAAAAATAACATGAATATCTTAAAAGAATTGAAGACTACGCCAATTTTGGAATATATTAAACAGTACCAACTAAATTGGAAACACCATCTTGAGAGAATGAGTTCAAATCGGATCCCCAAAGCTGTTTATAATTATATACCAATATCTGGGCCATCCTATGAAACGCTGGAGGGAAAATTTTCTATAGGACCATAACAGGCCTTGGCCTAATACTTGGAAGGAAGAAGAAGAAGATAATAATAATAATAATTTATTTTGCCTGATGGAATTAACGTCGTAAGGTCTTCTCTTCCACTTTACGAGGGTTGAATTATACAGCTATTACGGTATTAATTATGAATGATCTACAGTTAAATTAATAATACGGAATAGATCTATAGAATTTAGAGATACATACAGGAAAATAGAAAAATAAATAAATAATGGATTACCTGGTTCGACAGTGCTAGTTAGTTACAAGAAAACAATCAAAGGTAATCATATACATTAAATCGGTTTACACTCTGCAGTAAATAAAAAGTTCTTATTTTTAGTGCTTCTTTTTTATGTTACATAAATGTATTTTTAAAAGTAAAGCTACAATTAGCATTTTATTTTGTCAGTACTGATTGAAACGACTTTCTTGTGGTTTCAATGTTAAAAGTAATTATGCAAATGACTGAATACACATTCGTAATTTTATGCTTTAAGTAATGATAATTTTTATATATTTTGGGTAGGATCTATAATTATTTTATATATTTTATCTTTAAATAGTTCCAATAATCTCAACATACCTTAGGATAAGTCCATATTTAGGGGTGTTAACATTTATTTATTGAAAACAATGAAATTCGAAATATCAAATCATCATCATCATCATCATCAGGTATCATGGCAGCTGCCGCCGTCTTCCGGAAACCAAACGCCATTCCTCTCTGTCCATCCATTGATCTTCCTCCATTCCTCTGATATTCATAGCTGCTTGTACCCCTTCTATCCAAGTTTTCTTCGGTCTTCCTCTCTTCCTCCTTTCCATTGGGATCCATTCCATATCAATGTTTGGCAATCTTTGCTCTGGCATTCTTTTGACATGGCCATATCACTGTAATTTTTTATTTTCTATAATGTATATGGTGTGTGTGTTATATATATATATATATATATATATATATATATATATATACACACACACATCATAGACATTATATATATATTACATGTATTGAAAATCTTTTTCATAGTTTTCAATATTTGGGGCTGAAGCGTAACAGCCCGCTAAAATCTCAACACATCAATAAAAACTCATTTTAAAACCGTATAACGTACATAGCTCTCATTGAGCGAGTTGGCACAGGCGGTAATGTTTTAGACTCTGATTCGGTAGGTCTCAGGTTTAAATTCTGGTGCTGACAAACCTTACTTCTTTCCCTCATTCGTTCAGGCAAGTATTTGATTTTAATTTCATTGTCAGTATCCATTTCTTCTTAAGTACTAAGGAGTATTTACACCGCGCGAAAGTTTAACTGAAAGCTTCTGCAATGTCACAGTTGTACGGTCACAAAGTGAAGAGAATGTTATAAAACCAGAGGGAGTGAAAGAGACCAACTTTCAGTGAAAAATAGAAAAGTAGAGAGAGGGGGGAGAAATATAAATACAGATATAAGGGAAGAGAGAGAGAGAGAGAGAGAAAGAGAAAGAGAGAGAAAGAAAGAGAGAGAGCGAGAGAGGGAAAGATGGAGAGTGAAAGGTGAGAGAAAGAGAGAGAGACAGATGCAACATAGACACGTACACCTTCCATTGGTTATAGATTAAATTTCATTCTCCGTTTATCGGAGGTCATTGGTAAGGGTATCTGTGTCAATACAAAGGAAAAGACCATACAGAGGTTGGTGGAAAGAAAATGGAAGCAATAAAAAATAAATTATAACAGTAGTAAGAGGAGAATTGTGCTCAATGATGTTATCTTTAATGAGATTATTACAAAATACTATAGAAACGTGGTTCATTTTGGGTGGCAGTACCGCAAATTATCGTTATTTTCAAATGTATATAAGCAGGAGAATACAAGTTTATTAACACGTTATTCCACATACTGTAGCCTACATATTAAAATAAGTTAATTTTCACGTTTCTCACGTACAGTAGTACTTAACATAAGCCAATTATTGAGATCAGTAAAGCAAGGAACCATACAATTTTTCATTACAATAATATTAGCATGCAAGTTAAATTTATAAATAGAAAATATTTAACAATATTATTTTTTTTTCAATTTAATAAATTCTAAAAACATTTTATCATTAGTAATGCCACGGGTGATTTCCAATTTATCTAGAGAATTTGGAAATCAAGAGTGACATATGTTAGGACTATTTAACGAATAAATTTAAGCTGTTTACTCACAAATCATTATTTAAAGAGAGTTATTTTAATATGTTTATATATTTAATGTAAACGGCGATGTTTGAAAACAAATGAGAAACGTCTATTATGCTTAATTTGTTCATCACTGCAACCAGATCATATTATTTATTGCCAAAGGATCGCAATATTGTAAGAATGCACCCTAGTGGAGAAAAATGTAACACGTCAAACTGTTTGTAACCAGCATTAAAGGCTATTCATTAATTTCTGATGTCCTAGAAGGTAAATATGTTAACTATATTTTTCTGGAAAGTAAATTCCTGTGAAATAATACGTTTAAGAAAGTGCAAACAGTGGTTCCTTTTTTTTTTTTTTTTTTTTTTTGCTGGTATAATCAATTGCTACAAATGTTTAATATTATATCCCGCAAGCACTATCTTGTTACATTCGTGCACTATATATATACTAGAAGCCCCGGCCACGCGTTGCTGTGGCTAAGGTATACGTTAAAAATTTAAATTAAGTTGCTGTCTTTCAGCCAGATTACTTAAAACTAATACTTACACACGAAATTAATAATATTGAAAATGAAATAAACACTGAACACACTTAAATTATAAAATAATCAATATTTGCAATTCAATTGAAATTCGCGGTTGTAACAAAAAGCACAGCCATCTGGATGTCTCTTTGTTAAATAATAAACCAATTACGTTACCAAATTACCTTACACCGCCATCTGTTAGAAACGTATGGAACTCACAGATAATTACACCGCCATCTGTTAGAATCGTATGAAACTCATAGATAATTATAACTCTTTGTTGAATAAGAAACAAATAATTTGATATAAAAAAATAATGCGACTATACATTTAGTTATAAACTACCCTAAGTCTCAAGTTGGATCAAACTGCACACAGTGTGCAAAATTTTATTAAAATCGGTTCAGTAGTTTAGGATTCCATCGCGGTCAAACAACGTGACACGAAATTTTTATATGTTAAAATATATACAATCTGGTAGCCACATGCATTCTAGAATAATTCTTACATCTTAATATATAAACTGTTATATTCAACGTACTTCTAGAGAGTCAGTCACTGCAAAATAATGGTCTGACCTATTCAGAATGTTAAAAAGGAGGAGCTTGATTTTAAAGTGATAAAATTAAATTGATAAAATCGAGGTGAAAAACGAATGTGTTTGGTTGTAAATCAAAATTCATTGAAATGCGATTGGTCACTGACTCTCATTTAGGGCATGAGTTAAATAGTTGTGTACAAATATCTATGGACACAAATATGGTACATTTTTGGTGGTCCTGGAGATTGTGCTAATGGTAATAGAGTATTAATGTGATCTTCTTCTTCTTCACTTCAGGGGCTTGGGGCAAATTGCCTGTTCTGCCTCACAGTTGTTCTGTCCATCTTTTCACTGTCCTTCCTATATTCCTTGAACCTCTTGGCTTGTACTTCATGTGATGGTAATAATAATAATAATAATAATAATAATTACACTACCACTACTAATATTAAATAAAATAATAACATAATAGTATTTTAATATTTTTTTAGTATGGAGAAACTCTTCCACTATGCCAAGACAAATATATTTTACATTCACATGCATAACTTATAATTTGCGATAATATCTAAATTTAAAAATTGGCTAATCTAATAATGATAATATATATGGTATAATATTGTTTATTATTATTATTATTATTATTATTATTATAACTAACTCACTGGCTCTATCGAACCCATAGGTTCATAGTCGCGCAGAATTAAGCTCTCCATACATCCCTATCCTGAGCTAATGTTTTCCAATCATCCCCGGTGAAATCTACTTCCCTAAAATCATGATTAATGTTATTCTCCACCTCTTTTTTATCCACTAACTGATCACATTCCCTATGGCTTTCCTACAAGAAGCTTTCGTGCCCCTCTTGCTTTCCCCATTCGTGCCACATGTTCTGCCAATCACAGTCTACAACTGTTCTTATTATATCTGGTTTCCTTGTGGTCTCGAGGTAGCGTGCTGCCTTGTCACGCAGCGGGCCCGGGTTCGATTCCCGGTCGGGACTGGCTCCTGGGTGAGGTTTTTTTCGGAGTTTTTCCTCATCTGTAAGACAAATGTCAGGAAGCTTAGGGTCCAACGGTCCCCGAAAATCATCCGACCACCATCATCCTTATCATTATTATCATCCATTACCGGTTTGGAAAGCAACAGGAAGCTACCACACCTTTAATTCACTAGTAAAGCTGCAAAGCATAGCATTAGATATATTCCAACTTAAATTCTACCCCGTCGGGCAGATTAATATAGGCCTAGCTGGATGGATGGATAAAGATCATGTAGCTCACTGTTATTCAGTCTTCTCCATTCGCCTATGAGTTCATCTCTCTTCGGTCCAATTTTTTCTAAGAACTTTATTCTCAAATACTCATAATATTTTCTCCTCTATTAAGAAAAGAGTCCATTTTTCGCATCCACAAAATTGGGAGAATAACAGTTTCATATATTTTCAGTTTAACGTTTTTTGAGAGAAGTTGGGACGACAAGAGTCCCTGTAATGCTTAATACCATGCATTTCCAGAATTAATTTATTTGTGCATCTCTATGTAATTATTGTTCCTAGATATCTGAATTCAGCTACTTCTTCAAAATTTCCCTCATTTGTCATTAGATGTCTATTTTCATAATATAATGTATTTCTATAAAGTAAAGTAAAGTGATCCCACTACAGGCCTCAGGAGGCCCTTGGGGTAGTAGGAAGTTAAGGCTCCCACTTTTTCTAGACAATCGGCACTTGGTATCAGCCAGCCAAGTTGTCAGCCCTCCTTGACGGCCGTCTCTACACCAGAACAAGCATCCGGTACTCATTGCATTTAGAGGCCGAGTCGACCACAGGGTCATGGTGCCACCAGAAGGTTTGGGTCAGTTTAAAAATCCTGACCTCACCGGGACTCAAACCCTCAAGCTTCCGGTTTGTAGCTCTATATGTGAACAAATATTTAGTATTATTGATGTTTACTTCCAGTCCCAATTTCTTAGTGTTACTCAATAGAATATTCTTATTGGCCCTTAGTACCTCCTCGCTATCGTTTAATAATAATAAATCATCAGCATAAACTTAAAACTTAATAATACCATTGAGCTGCAGGCCTCCTTCATCCTCTAAACATTTGATGGCAAGCTCTAGTACAAAATTGAATAACAGACAGATAGTGTTTCTCTTTGCTTTAACCCATTGTTAATTTCAAAAGTACCCATTGTTAATTTCAAAAGTATCAGAAAAGTGTTTGTCTACACGCACCCTACGATATGAGCCATTTAGACACATTCAAATATACTAAAAAACCAACAAACACATTATCTTAATTAACACTAAGAAACTGGGCCTGAAAATAAATATCAAATATATGGCCACAGGTATAAATACATTATTAAATGGAAATGCACAGTTAAAAACAAATTAGGGAAATTTTGAATAAGTGCCTGTATTTAAATAGCTAGAAACAATAATTACAAACAGGAATCGGGTAGGCCTATTTAAATACATAAAATATTGACTCAATTCTATAAATACAAGTTATTAGCATTACAAGGGCTCTTCTCATCCCAACTTCTCTAAAAACAACTAAAATAGAAAAACAGCCATTCTTCCAGTTACATGGATATAAAACATGGTTTCTTACTTTAAGAGGACTGGGTACTTTGATATAACCAAAAATGACATTTTTAGATTTTGATATTAAAAAATTCTCTACAGTTTCTAGTTTAAGAATATATATACAATATAGTGTTATGTTCATTTTTTAAGCATTTAAATTCGGTTTTAAGAACAGGATACATCCCTTTAAATCAGGCCTACCACGCCCTTATTTGATTTCTCCTGAACTCCCTCATCTTTCTTGCTTTCTATAAACGATAATAGATTTAGATTAGTTTTGTTTTATGATATTGAGTCCATTGGCTACACTGTAGTAATCTATCAAATAATTTTTCTTTCAATCTAACATGGTAGAAGT
The DNA here is from genome assembly GCA_030220185.1 of Diploptera punctata. Taxonomy (NCBI): domain Eukaryota; kingdom Metazoa; phylum Arthropoda; class Insecta; order Blattodea; family Blaberidae; genus Diploptera; species Diploptera punctata. The sequence continues at coordinate 234,240 of JASPKZ010001234.1, read as the reverse complement.
TTGAGAAGGAGAAAAATTGTAGCAAGTAAAAGAAATTGTTTAATTGAAAAAGTAAGTTTACTTTCTGTTAGAAGTTAACAGTTTTTATTCAAAATGCCTAGAAGCACTAGGGCTTATAAAATAAGTACATTTCATGGAAACCAGTACACACACAAAAAAAAAGAAAGAAAAGTAGCCACTAATCTCGAAACACCACGTAGACATGCACAAGAGTATAAAGTTGAGAGTCTTTCAGAGAAGAAACTTTCTCATAAACAAGAGGGTGATGTAAATATTGTAAATAGTTTAGATAATAGTGGTACACATAATAGTGATAATAATGTTATTGTTAGTCTAGATTTATTGTCCAGCTTTGTGAACAGAAACACAATATGTAAATATTACAAATCAGAAGGGTCTCGCACATATCTGAAAATATTAGTGGTAGAATAGGGCTCTGTTCAGAATTTGTAATAAAATGCACAAACTGTGACATAAGCAACATAACAAAAACTTCAGAATGCAACAGACACAAATATTATGATGTGAATGTAAGGCTTGTGTATGGTCTTCATTGCTTTGAAAAAAAGGGAAGAAAGGTGGAGACTTGTTGTGTGGTATGTTGAACCTCCCTCCTCCATCTTCAAAATTCAGTGACTATACTGAATTTCTTTCAAGTAATCTGACAGCTGTACCCAATGGCTCTAGGATAAGTGCTGCTATGGAAGCAAAAGATAAATATGAAGGTAATGGAGATATTACTGTAGTCGATGGAACATGGCAGCGAAGGGGACACTTATCACACCATGATGATGTTGTTGCTGCAACTTCAATTACAACAGGTAATTCATGTGATAATGGGTTTATACCAGAATGACCTAGAGAAAATGAGAACAGCAGTGTTTGCTATGTTTTTCATAAAGTTTCTACCGATCTGGATCCTCAACACCAACTCTGCCCCAAGGGACCTGATTCATGGTGCAGCTACCAGAAGGCTGCAGCACTTGGGCAAGTGTACCATCACAAGAATTCCCTTCCCAGTGCAGTGATGGATGCCAAAATGCCCATATTCAGGGAGCTGACTAGCCCAGAGCTTCTCAAAAAATGTTTACAGGGGCACACTTAGAACCAAAATGTGAGTTTTAATGGCTGCATATTGGAGCATGTGCCTAAAACTGTGTTTTTTGAACATGACATCAAATGTGTGGGTGTGTACAATGCTGTGTTGACTTTCAACAATGGGGCTGCATGTAGACTGTTGGTTTTCAAAGAAATGGGACTCAAACCAGGGTCAAATACAGAGAAGGCATTACGTCACATCGATAACAATTGGCTTTATCATGCACATAGAGCAACCCAAGCATCAACTAAGGAAGCCAGGACAAAGAGGAGACAAGAAAGGATGCAGAAAGAGTCCACAAATGAGGAGCCAGAAGATTATGACCCTCGAATATATTTATGTAAGTCAGCATGTAGTTGTCTTTTTTTAACATCCATTTTCTCAACTTCACATTTTTGCATGTTTATGTACCTGTTGCTCAGAACCTATTAGAGATAGAATGCTGAAATTTTGCACACTCCTATTTGATTTGATAATTAATTTTAACTACCACTTTCAGGAAGATCCATTCAAAACTACAGATTTTAGAGTAAAAAAATATATGAAAAAATCACAAGATTTTCAGAACAATAATTTTGATAATTAAAAAAATATTTCTGGTTAACTATTATAGATATCATAATGATTCTGGTCATCAGAGTAGATAATTATACTTTGAATGTGCATACAGAATTCTGATTTTTTTACTGCAAGTAGTTTCTTAGGAAAAGGAACCTAAAATCACCTATGTTTTAAACAAATTTTTAATGAAAATGTTCTGTATAAAATATTTTTAAACACCAACTATCAGGGCTAGAATCATAAACTAAAAACTATAATAATTCGAGAGATGTTGTGTTCACGATATAAAAGTTAGAAGTAATTCTGATTAAAACTTACTGAGATAGAGAACATTTACTTTATAGTTGTATAATATTTATACACTCAGACTACCCTGTCCCATTAAAGGAGGAAATATCTTAGGACATTTTTTGGAGCAAAAGAAAGACTAGCAGACAAGTGAATAGAGAATATTACACAACGTGAGCTATATGATCTTTATGGGAAACCGGATATAATATAATTGAATTCTCGTATACTGCGATGGGCATAGCATGTGGGAGGAATCTATCTATCTATCTATAAACACGTGGCCCAGTGTTGAGCCATAGCCTTTCCTTTGTTAGGAATCACTAGACCAAGTTAATTTAGTTACCTTATTTGCTCACATGTGTCAAGAATTGCATGCGGTCAACATACTGACTCAATGAGACATCTGGTAGGCAACTAAGGTATTGCTAGGATGTTGAGCGGTAAATTTTGCTTAGAAGACTTTTTATTCAGCCTAAAGGATCTTTACGAGCCTGAAAATCTTCAAACTCTGGACCCATAGCTTAAAGTCGCTCCTGGAGGACTTGCTCTTTGAATGTTTCCATCTTTAAAAAATTCCATCAACCACGCTGGGTTTGAACCCGCAACCCTCGGGATCAAAGTCAAGCAACATAACCATTAGTCCACCGCGGCCGACATGTGGCAGGAATGGGGAGTGGAAACTTCGTGTAGGAAAATCAGAGGGAAAGCGCCCAGTACATATGCCAAGGATGAGAGAATAATTTTAACCATCATTTGAGGGAGATGAATTGAACAATGTTATGCAACAACCGGCTAAGCGTCATTTTAAAAAATTGAGATTTTGATGGCATCTGTTGCACGGGCTCATCAAGTAAGTGTACGCACACTTTTAGCGCCAAATCTTTAAAATATAGCCTTATTATTGAAGAAAAATGTAAACGCTTTCAGTCCTATCAGAGATTCTATGTTTTTGCATCAAACTGCTGTGAAACCAGATCTTTATAAACGCTAATCTAAATTTGGTATCATGCAGCTAAGCGGCAAATGTTCTCGCTCTTACATTGTTGATGCATAACTCTGAAAAACGAGGAAAATAGCTTGCAATATTAAGGATTTTTAGTTTGACGCGACAATATATAGTGAAGATTGACTTAAACTTTAAACGTATTTTTATGGAAACTTAGATAATGTCGCATAGCCGTCCAATTATGCAAAGGATGATTGAAAACGTTAACTCAAGATAGGGATTTATGAAGAGCTTACACCCGCGCGGAATGAACCTCAGGGTTCGATAGTGTCAGAGAATAGGTTAATAATAATAATAATAATAATAATAATAATAATAATAATAATAATAAAAATAATAATAATATTATTATTATTATTATTATTATCATTAAAGTACACAAATAAAACATCATATGAAATAAAGTTAGTCACATTGTGAAATAAAAAACAATTCTGCAAATATTTCAATACGCGATTAGTTCTTGTTATTGTGGAATGGAATGTAAACTGGTGCTGATGAAATATCTTGGCCCGGAGAGCAAATACTCTATTTAATCCGAATCGATATTTGAAAGTAAGCGCCTGCACGGGACCACGCCCATTTCCTTAGAGATGCTAGGATAACCTCCTTTCTTCTGCTAAAAATAATATACTTAATGCTCTACTTTTTTCATCTCATTCTTCTTTTTCAAGTTTTCCTCGCCCACCTTCAACCCTTTTTCTTATAGTGTAATGTGTTCCTATTTAATTTGTACTCCGGTGCTACACGTAAAAAAGAGGAACATCCGTTTCCAATGTTAAGTATAATATTTAATGTTTAATTCAATTAATAGCAGAATAAAAAAAGGAGATAAGAAATGAGATAAAAATGATTGCAACAACTACAGGGGCATCTCATTACTTTCAACTTCGTACAAAACTCTAACAAATGTATTAGTTAGCAGACTTACTCCTTATATTGATGACATTCTAGGAGATCATCAATGTGGATTTAGAAGAAACAGGTCTACAACAGACCAGATTTTTGTATAAGACAGATTTTAGAAAAGAAATGGGAATATAATGGTACTATACATCAACTGTACGTAGACTTCAAAAAGGCATACGATTCAATTACGAGGAAGAAGTATATAGTATCCTGCTGGAGTTCGGAATTCCTAAAAAGTTAGTTAGACTTATACAAATGTGTCAAAATGGCACAAAGATTAGGGTGCGTATATGCAAACAGTTTTCGGATACTTTTGAAATCCACAATGGGTTGAAGCAAGGAGATTCACTATCTCCTCTACTATTTAATTTTGTACTAGATTATACCATCAAATATTTAGAGGATGAAGAAGGCCTACATCTTAATAGTATTAATAAGCTGTTGGTTTATGCTGATGAGGTAATACTATTGGGCCAACATGCACACACTATTGAGTAACACTAAGAAATTGGGACTGGAAGTAAATATCAATAAAACTAAAAATACGGTCACAGACAGAAATGCATTATATAATGGAAACGGATAGCTATTGACAAATGAGGGAAATTTTGAGGAGATGGCAGAATTCAAATATCTAGGAACAAAAATCACAAATAGGAATGAGATGCACAAAGAAATTAAACATAGGCTCAATTCTGGAAATGCGTGCTATTATACATTACAGAGAGTCTTGACGTCCCAACTCCTTTCAAAAAACATTAAACTGAAAATATATAAAACTATTATTCTACCAGTTGTATTATATGGATGCGAAACATGGCCTCTTGCTTTAAGGTAGGAGAAAATATTACGAGTATAATATTTGAGAAAAAAGTTATTGGGAAAATGTTTGGACCAAAGAGAGATGAACAGACATATGAATGGAGAAGACAACATAACAGTGAACTACATGGTATTTATAGGAAGCCAGATATAATAAGAACAGTTAATTCTCGTTGACTGATTTGGGTAGGACATGTGTCACGAATGGAGAATGAAAGAAGGGCATGGAAGCTGCTACTTGTAGGAAAACTAGAGGGAAATCGCCCAATAGATAGACCAAGAATGAGATGGGAAGAATGACATCCAATATGATTTTAAGGAAGTAGATTATAGTGGATGATTGGAAAACATTACCTCAGGATAGGGAAGTATGGAGAGCTTGTGTCCGCGCGGCCATGAACCAGTGAGTTAGTTATTTAGTTATATATAAACACAAGCAAAGGTGTTCATCAAGGATGTCGACTTTACTCACTCTTATTCAATATATATATATAAACTGAATAGTTCAAGAATGGAAACAAATAGTAAATAGTGGAATTCAGTTAACCAAAAACAAAACAGTTGAAACAATATTATATGTACTGATTATCAAATAATGTTATCAGATTCCGAAGACAGCTTACAAATAGCAGCATATAAATTATTCAAAATTGCCAACAAATATAATACGAAAATCTCCACTTCAAAATCTAAAGCAATGGCAATGTGTGGAAAAAACATACAAGGGGTGAAAATTAAGATTGATGGAAAAATTATAGAACAAGTGTCTGATTTCTCATACTTAGGAGGTATATTTGCAGAACATAAGAGTCACATGATTCAAAATAACAAAAATATAATAAAATGATTGGGGTAATAAGAATATATTTTGGCAAACAGATGAGGACAGATACAAAACTAAGATTACATAACATGGCATCAAATCTGCTCTAAAATACGAAAGTGAAATTTGGATTCTAAATAAAAGAAATTATCATAAACTTAGAGTAAGCCAAATGCGCTTCTTACGTCCATTGTTAGGAATTAATAGACTGGATAACCAAAGGAACACTATTATCAGAGAAAAACTTGGAGTACCAAGTTTAGATGAAGATATAGAAAGATACCAACAAGAATGGAAAAATCATCTGAGAAGAATTGAAAGAAATTGGTGTTCCAAAATACTCCAACTGGGCATAGGAACCATGGAAGATCAAAACATCGATGGAAAGATCAAGACCATCATCGGTAGGTTTACCGTCACTAGTCACATGGCCTAAGACGGATTTGTTGTCGATGATGATGATACTCTATTCAATTCTTACATTTCTTCCCAGTTATTAAAAGACAATGTTGACTGTGGAATTCCATGATTTACACTAAAGAAAGTAAACGAACTTTAAGTACCCCTTATTCGAAAACAGGATATTAAGATGAATATGGTGAGAATTAGGAAGCTTCAGAAATAGGTACTTTATAATTTGTGTGTCCTAATATTGTCAGAGTTCTTCTTCTTCTTTTTTTTCTATAGGCATATGCCTGTTTATTTACACACACTATATCAATGATGATTACATCTGATTCCATCTCTTGATGGGTCTGCCCACTTCTCTTTTTCCTCTAGTATGTAGGTGCTTCACTGCTTTAATAAGCTTCGTATCATCAGCTCTGTCCACGTGTACATTCCATTTCCTTTTCCTTATAGTAATAAATGTCCCAACATATATGATAATGCATTCCTCACTCACATCCTATTTGCTGACACTTCCAAGTCTTGTTTTGTTTACTACAGCTCTTAGAGTGATCATTTCTGCTATTCTCATGAGTTGTTTCGTTTGGCTAGTATATGCTCTACTATCCGTACCATATGTCATTATTGGTCTTACACATGTTTTATAAATTTTTACTTTACTCTCTATTTTTAAATATTTGTTTTTTCCATATAACATCCCTTAAGTATCCTGATATTCTCGATGCTTTAAAAACCTGAGATCTATCTACGAGAGTTATTAGGTTTAGAAAATTGGGATAGATTGGTCGTGCAACTCGAATGGGTGACAGTATAAATGCTTTCAAAATTTTCACTGGCAAACCCTTGGAAAAATAACATTGGATGGCCTATACGTTGGCGGAAGAATGATATCCTGATGTGTAGCTAGGATGGGCGACAGTAGAAATGTTTTTAAAATTTTCACTAGCAATTTATTGATAAGTATAAGTAGGACGGACTAAACATTGTTGGAAGAATAATATCCTGATATATTCAATATGCTGAGAATTGGGAACAAAAGAGGGCCTTCGTCAATGAGATATTGAACTTACTGGTTACATAAAAGTTATGTAGTGTTACTATTTTATTTAACGATGTCCTTTAACAGTTAATGAGCATCTTAATCTGAGCATGAAAGGGTCGAAATATTTTTCTCACAAAGAAACTGTCAACTATTGCTTGCTGAAACCTACCTCAGAGAAACGTTGTGATGTACCAAGGCCGTGTCCAAAAAATATTTGCCGTTTCAAAGTGCAAGGTACAGAAATCGAAGCCAGAATCCAGCAATGGTAACCCACTGTACGGAGCAGCTGATGTACATCCTGCGTGAGTTAAGCACAGAGTGGAGTGAGGCGGGACGCGTCGCAGATGGCAGGTAGTGAGGGTTTTCCAGTCTGCCAACACAGGAGTTGTATTGTTTCCTTATAGTTTAAATGAGAGATTTGACGCTTCATTATAGTGTCTTGTAGTTAAAAACGGCAGATAATTTATTGGACACGCCTTTCTACATCACAACGCTTCTCTGGAAGATATTTCAAGCTATATAGTCGGTTCCAGATATCTACGGAGCAGATGTGAACAGTGGTAGTAACGGCGAAAAAGCGTGCTTCACAAGCGGATAAACCTTATGAGTACATTGACACGCAATTACGGTTTCTCAACATGTATGTTTAACAACAATGAAATGCAATATTGGCAATAATAATGAAATTAATAATAATAATAATAATAATAATTAAAAATGATAATGAATAATAAAATGGTGGCTCCGTGGCGCAAGCGGTTAGACACTCGCCTCTCACAGCTGGGGTCCCGAGATCGAGTCCCTTCATGTGGGTTTCGTGGTGGACGAAACGGAGCTTGGGCAGGTTTTTCTCGGGGTTTCTCCCGTTTTCCCCTGCCACAATTTTCATTGCACCATTTCCCCATGCTCATGTCATCCATTTCGTATCATTTCATTCATCCACTCCTGTGACGGTGCATCGGCAGTGGTCGGCCGGCACCCTTGTAGTTCACAGACTTCTATAAATATGGGGGTTTCATCTGAGTTGAACACGAGTTGAGGATATTTTAATAATAATAATAATAATAATAATAATAATATGAAACGTACCTCTATTTTGTCGTTCTATATTTATTCGCTTTCTTCACAGAAGAGACATTCCGGAAGGACCGACATAGAATTATCGGACATCTTTTCAGAAAGGGATATTGCACTTATTAAAAAACATTTGCACACGCCTGCTAAAAACAGTATACTCAAGTAGACTCAATATGTAGCACTTATTTAATGTTATTTAACAAAACGCTTCATCAATACTTCAGCACTGAATCGATGCTGAGGCCAAACAAAAAACTTGTACTATCGTTACTATGGTTGACTTGGGATTCCTCCCGCTAGACTGGGCAATACAACCAATGACGCGCCAGCATTTTAAATGAAGATGGGGCGAAGGGAATGGCTACTTTATTGCTTTGCTCCGTAGACATCTGGTATTTAGTACAGTTATCGGCATGCAATGGTTGACAGTTCCCTTGACAGAGGTATCTTTTTTTTTCTTTTCAGGCTTAAGTTTTTTTTTACATGCCGTAAATCTATGACTTGTTCCTAGAGTATTAACCTAGCTTTATTCCGAAGAAACCCATGCTCAAGATTTTTACGTCCTAAAAATTCGCCGACCCCAGCCAGGTTTCAACCAGAGACAGCATGATAACCACATATAACAATTATTCTTCACTGCAACTTCAGCATTCTTCGCTCTTTTTTTTTTCGTGTGTGAATGTGATAAGTTTAGTTTCATTTTTATGTCATTTTATACCTTCTATTTTTTCGATATTTATTTCGCCATCAGTCATTAAAGTAGCTACAACATTTTATGGGGCACGCCGTAGCGTAGTGGTTAAGGCACTGAGCTACAAGCCGGAGGGTCGAGGGTTCAAGTCCCGTTGGGGTCAGGATTTTTAAACTGACCCATACCCTCTGGCGGCACTATGGCCCTGGGGTCGACTCAGCCTCTAACGGAAATGAGTACCAGACGCTTGTTCTGGGGGTAAAGGCGGCCGTCACGCAGGGCTGACAACCCGGCTGACATAAAGTGCCAATTGTCTAGAAAAAGTGGGAGCCTTAACCTCTTACTACCCCAAGGGCCTCCGGGCCTGTTGTGGGATCACTTTACTTACAACCTTTTATACCCAGTTTTGTTCCTCTTAACCGATGATCCAATCATTTTTGTTTCACTTAATTAACATCATAATTATACTTTTAGATACTTTTACTTGCACAACTTGGTTTCCTCATTTCTATGCTACTCTCCTCATCGCCTCTTATTGTCCAGGTCAAAATTGAATTATTGGGTAAAAATAAACTATTACTTAATAATAATCCGGAAGTGAATGGTGAATGAAAAATGCGTTGTGGGCAGAATAATATATTAATAACAAACAACTTTAAGATAAATGTTGTCGTATGAAAAGAAGACTAAAAAGGAAGAGGATGGAAAAGTTTACATTTGCAATGAAAAAATGGACTACCTTGTGTGGAAAACTAGGTGAGTGCGCATGTAAAACGGGTGTAATATATCCAAAATATCATCTTCCTTTCTGTTTTTAATGGAGTAGTTGGCGAGGCGTCCTAGAATATCCACTCTCTTAAACAGCTGGAGTCTGTTTTGTCCGTAGGCGTGGACATATACGAAACTAGAAATACATTATTAGATCATAAAAGAAGGCTCTGGTATCAGAAAGGATTTGCACATTGAATGAATCACAATATTAATATAAAAATCGAAGAGACTATGTCCTACGAATGTCAAACAGTAGGATGGTAAGAAATGTTATATATTATAATTCGAGGGGTACAAGAAACAAAGGTAAGCAATTTTGAATCGGAACAGACCAGCATGTCTAATCCTTGAAGATGATGATGATGATGATGATGATGATATATGCCTATCTCAATTCGTATATTTGCAGCATGTAAAATGAGACTTCTAAACAGTCCCGGTGAACTCGGGTTGTAAATGGATTTTTATTAAACACATATCCTTAATATGATATCCTCCGATATTGTGAGTCCTGTGCCTTAAATTTATGTACGTAAAATAACCTTACGCCCTTAAACCTCCTGGTTCAATAGTACCAGTAGTTAATCACTGTTATGAAAAGTCATGTTATAAACAAACACAAATAAAAGTATGTAACACACTGAGAAGGCCTGTCCTCACTTCCTGCAGTGCAGTTTTCCAATTGCGATTCTAATGATCTTGGCTGCTAAAGAGGGTCATTAAATAAAAAAAACTACCTACAGCACTGTTACGTTTTCGTTACCGACGGCAGAGGTAGTAACTACTGAAATCGGTAGGGGAACGTAGAGGGGGTGCTTGTACAGGACAGGTCAGTAGGAATGAATCGCTGCAGTCCGAACGTAGTCTTGTGACATTGTGAAAGTGTGTAGTTTCGTAGTTGTATCAGAGCGCCTCTTCTATCCGCTCTGGTCGTATTATGCGTATAAACGGAACATGTTACGTTAGCTAATCTTAAAACAGCAATGTACTGAATAGTCTGATATTTATCTCCAACCGTGTCCTCTAGTCAAAAAAACGATAACAGCGCTGCGGCTCCGATCGGTAACCAAAATGTGAAAGAGCTGTACCAACCGCACTTCGATAGAAATATAGGTATGTGCATGGATGACAGAATATTTTTATTCCTGTTTAGGCCCATCAGCAATCGAGGAACATAAATGGGCACGTAACGACAAACAGGCACTTGGAAAAATGTTATTCCATTTCTATTAGGAATATTCCATAATACAGTGGTACGTTCTCCTTCAACCCAAAGTGATTTGTCCCTAGAGGTTTCTGTCTAAAGCACCTTCTTTCCTCAAATTTCTAGCTTCTATACTTCTCCTCAAATCATCTGTCCATCGTTCTCTAGGTATGCCTCTTCCACGTCTTCCACTAGCTTTCCAATCAAGGATCTTCTCTGATATCCTATCTCCTTCCATTCTTAAGAGGCGCCCATAACATTTCAAACTTTTTTCTTCAATTTTTTTTTCGAATATTAATAAATTCCAAATGGACGGGAGAAGAACAAGAAGAAGACCAGCCAAGAGATGGATAGTCAGTGGCTGCACATCCTATACGTCTTCCTCCGAGGAGTGATTTGTAAAATAAACAGAATGAAAATCCTACAAATAAAGAATAATAATAATAAGAAGAATAAATTCCACTAGTTAATAGATGTGAAAGCAATCGATTAAAAAAACAATTGAAATGGATGTGAAAATCTGATGAGTAGAGTGTTTGTTAGCTTCCATGATATCGCATGCGCTACATGACAGGCTATAACATTTGATAGGGTATTTTATTGAGTATGCGTTTTCATAAGTAATACTTATTTACGTCACTATCATGGAAAATAGAAGAGGCGGACGTGCATGTATATGGATATGTCGACGATATAGGAAACGAAGGGGGAAAGGTCCTGAATTGGGGTTCAAGAGGTTGGGAATATATTAAGAAAATCGATGTACTTAGCAGCGATATGGGCACCGCTACTTCCTCTTGTTATGATGCAATCTGCATAACACACGCCAATATAATACTTTCCTTACAACCAATTCCATTATAGTTACGTACTTAAAAACCACAATACAACCCTTGCACAATATCTTAGAATAAGTGAGCTTAAACTTTAGTTACAGGATCGTTTAAATCCATTACCAGCAACATTATACGAAGCAGAGCCAAAATGTCCACCGAAAATGGTTAGTAAGGAGAAATGACTTAAGATATTTATAACGCATTGCAGAATACGTCAACGTCAATTAAATATACAATCTAATATATAAAAATGAGTGTTTTTTGTTTGTTGATTGTTTGTTTGTTCGTACTTTATGCGCGGCCATACCGTTGATCCGATTGTGATGGGGCTTTTTGTAAAATGTTCAGGAGATTCCCGGGATGAACATAGGCTATAAGAGAGTTGTGATACTCAACTCCTAAACCCTGAAAAATAGCCCTTTCTAGTGGAAAACGTGAAAAAAGTAGCTATTTGGACGCTTAAATCCCCTTACGGTGCCTAGAGCACAATAAATACACAACAGTAATGTACACAGAATAGAATATCACAAAAAGCTCTAAAAAAAAGTCCGGGACAGCATATGTTTATCTCTTACCGATAACTCACAATGACCATTTTTTCTTTCATTGATGCCAAGAAGATCAAGAGAAGTACGTAGATTAGAGTGCAAGCATAGCAGCACATGCCGGGTATTCTTTTACGGATAACTCACAATTACGAATTTTGTCTTTTACCTCATTTATGTCAAGAAGTTCGAGATAAGTAGATTCCCGAGCAACACCGGGTGATCAGCACGGGCAAACTTAAAATAACTACGATATACATTTGTAATTATTTTTCATTTTACTTATACAACTAATCATAAGAAGTACATTAATTTTCGTCCTTCAGCACATTTATGCCAATAAGATGGGGATGATCAGATTCCTGGACAACGCCGGGTAAACAGCACGGGGTATCTAAAAATAATTACGATACAACCTTTTCCCTTTTTTGGGTCAATGATCTGTATTTCAAGTGCCCTGCATTAAATAATTATTTTCCCTATACTTATTTAACTAAACATAAACCACATTAATTTTCGTATTTCAGCTCATTATGCCAAGTAGATCGGGATAAGTAGATTCCCGGGCAACGCCAGATAATCAGCACGGGGTATCTAAAAAATATAGGGTACCGCGGGGCTTTTTCACGCTTGGGGCTTTTTACGCATTGATAGTGTCATTGACTCTGACAGCTATAACTCGGTCTATTGATGGTCGAAGTGGGTATTTATAAAAATCCCGTTTTGTCACCCCTTCAGTGGTGAAAATATTTTTTTTCTGAATAGAACCATTTATCCGAGAAAATTTCTTTTGTTGTGCAAGGTAAACTATATTCCGTCTTCTTACTAGTTTGAATAACATTACAGTCTCAATTATTAAGCTATAACATTCGCATTTGAAATTATTTTAGCTTTAAAATAGAACTGCATGTAGGTTATGGTCTTAGAATATTAATTTAAAAACAGCAGATAGTGATACTTAAGTGACTTGAGCATAATAAACATTTTATTAACGTATTGTAATATGGGGCTACTTCGCGCACCGATGATGGGGCTATTTTACGCACTAAACTAAGATACATTTTGTATAAAAATTTAGTTAATAACACCTTACGTTAATTAAAATTAGTATAAGTAGCATGTGCCCCTCGTAGCTGAGTGTTGTAAGACATTATGCCTCGTTGCTAAGCGGTTCCAATCCCCACGAAAAATAATCTATTGGAATTCCGGTCAGTATGGGGCCAGTGCCCACCCAGCATCTTTACAAATTTGGATAGCTACAATTAGTAGCGGTTCCAGATCGAGAAAACCAGCTTTAACGACTGGGGTGCCTGACATGCTGACCACATGTGACACCTGCCAGAATTATCGTTCTTCTCTATGATTAACACATGTGGATGTGAATTCAGCAGTCGGCTGGTAGGCCAAGGGTCACCTAGGTCCACCATGCCATGGAGGAGGAGAAAATGTAAATTAGTAGCCGTAATATTTCATTCACAGACGCTCTTTAACAATTCTGGTCATAAGAGCGAAGTTCAAAACTGGGCACCAATGAGCCGGTAAATTTTGCTCATATGCCTCTTATTTAAGGCTTGAGGTTCTTTTACTTGTCGTGAATCTACAACAACGGACCAACAACAAATTTACATTCCTTACAAAAAAATAAATAAATAAATAAACTTTACACAGACCTAAACGCTAGCCTAAGCGGACTTCGAAACATTTGATATCCGACTCGAATGTGGAAATAGCAGCTAAAAGGGCGCTAAAACTGTAGTCTGTTGGTGGAATGAGTAGAGAAATTTTCCAGTTTTCCGATTAGATATATTTCTCACTTGAAGATCAAGAGCGAAATGAGTAATGCCACGTGATCTGTTCTCCTTCCTGCACTTCCTTCCGCGGCCTTATTGCCTGGTGATTTTTGCCTTCCTCCTGTGTAGATGGCCTTTTTTCAAACAGCTTCTCTACAGATTCTACGGACAGACTCCGCTGCCTCCAGATAACGAGACGGAGAGACGGATGAAGGATGTGTCATGCTCTTTTTGTGAACAGATATACTTCTCTGAGAAGTCTTTAAGAATGGGAGAGTGGATCAGGTGTCAATAAATGTATGAATTCGTTCCACGAACTGTGTGTGGGATCAATTGGGAAGAAACAATTTACGTGTGATAATTGTTTATGATTATAAATGAAGTGCGCGAAGTAGCCCCTCTCCATGCGTGGATTAGCCCCGCTGTGTTTAGTACAGACAATTTTATAAGTTTTTTATTCAGTGTTATACTAATATTTAAGGAAGATGAATATTATATTATATAGGTAAGTAAATAAGCTTTAATTATAGAGTAATTAAACATATCAATTTTTAAAAATATAATTATAATACTGGTTTAATTTGAAATGTGCGAAGGAGCCCCACCCTACCCAATTTATAATTATGTTCCCTTTACTTATTCAACTAAACATAAAAGTACATTAATTTTCATTTATTGAGGCGTAGCAGCGAACGCCGGGCATTAGCTAGTTATAAATAAATTCCTAAATGGGTAATTATTATCTTCTAAATGCAATTAAACGTATGTTCAATTCTCGAAACGCGTGTTATTATGCTTTATAGGGACTCTTGTCATCCCCCAAATTCTCTCAAAAAAAATGATTAACTAAAAGTAGGTCTATAAAATGCCCTTTCTTCCAGTTATACTATGTGGTGTGAAACATCATTTCCTACTTTTAGAGAGGGAAAATGCTAAGGAGTACTTGAGAATAAAGTGTTTAGGAAAATTTTTGAATCAAAGATAGACGAACAGACAGGTGAAAAGAGAAAAATGCATAACAATGATCTATACGATCTTCCTGGCGCGACAGGCCTAAAAACGTATTTGGCCCAACTGAAAACTGCTAGCCTCAAATTCTCTTGTGTAATTTTCATAAGTGGACAATCATTTAGACACACTAACGGTCAGCATGCCGAGATCCCCAGTCGTTATAGCTGGTTTTGTTAATTTCCAGCTGCTACTTTATAATAGTAACGGGCCCGGATTTGTATGCAAAATAAATTAACAAATATGCATGAAAAATGTAGAAAAATATGCACCTTAAATATGCAAAAACAGATTGTAATAAAATCAAATAAATTATATGCTTTGTAGGTAATATTACCTTATTAATATTACCTTATTCCTGGCTGTTACAGTAGATAAGGAAGGTTTCCATGAGGTTTTCTTGTGTGAAGCTCCTTCGTTTGTCAGTGAAGGTTTTATACAATGAAAATGTACTTTTACATCACGTTATTTCACATGTGAATGTGAAAACACCACAGTTCTTCTTCAGTGAATTACTCTTCGCTTACAGTTTTTTTCGTTATCACCAGAGAGCATTTTCATAATTTCACAAATTTTCTAGTACACAGGATTTTTATTTAATACTTCGCTAAGTTTATCAAATTCATTTTTACTCGTTGGATGTGTTTTGACTTTATGACGGATCGTGGGGATTTCCTAGTTACGTTCCTAATTTTAATTGCGTAATATTATTTCTCAATATTATTTCCTCTTACATGTAAATATACACGTTATGCTTATATCCAATTAATTGCAGAACATTTATTATTTAAAAAAATATTAATTAATTACTAATTAATTAGCTGTTGGGAAATGTATAATTTAATATCACATTTAAGAGTAAAATATGTATTTATGCATTAAAAATCTAAAATAAGCATTTTCTCCAGGAATATGCATTTCTACGCATTATCAAATACTGCTCAAATTGTCTGTGAAGGAGCCACTTAACATCTAAATAATTTCCGCATACTTGTTAATGCGTAAAAAATGCATCTCACACACAAATCCTGGCATTAATAGTAACCAATGTTCGTCACGCTGCTGAGTCGGCACCGGCCCCTTACTAGCTCAACTTACTAGAATCAAAGCATTTCCCATGGTTGTGAACCAAGACTACACGCGGGACATTAGTGGGAAACCAGATATAAAATAACAACTAAGTCTCTTGGACTGCAATGGTCAGGACATGAGCAAGATGGTGAATGAAATAATGACATGGAAATTTCTTGTAAGAAACCTGAAGAAAAGTGTCCAGTATGTAAGCCAGGAAACAGGTGGAACAATACTATTAACCAGGATTTGAGAGATGAAAATTATACAGGAAATGACTGACAAAAGATTAACATAAAATCTCAGGAAAGGGTCGTATGGAGATAATATAAACCTTCACCAGAGTAGGCCTACATACATTTACAATATTGATTTATTTACTAACACTTTTCAGTATCAGAAATAATTAGCGCTGCGATTCAGACCTGAGAGCGGAAAAACTTTTCTTCCAGGCTTGAGGTTCCTTTAAATGTTGCAAATCTGCTATACGAGACCTACGAATTGATAAATCAATTGATTTGGCGTTTACTAGATGAAAATCCATTTTATGTTAATAAATATCAATAATGGAGAAGAACTAAAACCTAGTATTGAACGCACTTACTTAGGAACAAACGTAGACCATTCAGGCGATAACACAATGGAAATTAAAAATAGAATCGCTCAAAAAAAAAAACAAGCAATAAATGCTTTAAACTCTGTTTGGTAGAGCAAAAATATTTTAAAAAATAGAAAATTACAAATATATCAAACCATAATTCAAAGCATTTTAATATATGGTGCTGAAGTCTGGATAATTCCTGCCAGGGAAACTAAAAGAATTTTAAGTACAGAAATGGACGTTCCAAGAAGATCGGCTGGAAAATCTAGAATGGATAGAATACGAAATAAATAAGTAAGGGAAATTATGGGTGTAGAAGAGGAGCCGGACATCATAGACATTATAGAAAAGAAAAGATTACAGTGGTATGGCCTTGTCAAAAGAATTCCAGAGCAAAAAATGCCTAAAATTGTTATGGAATGGATCCCAATGGAAAGGAGGAAGAGAGGAAGACCGAAGAAAACTTGGATAGAAGGGGTATAAGCAGCTATGAATATCAGATGATTGGAGGAAGATCAATGGATGGACAGAGGAATGGCGTTTGGTTTCCGGAAGACGGCGACAGCTGCCATGATACCGGATGATGATGAAGAAATATGAACAAAATTTAAAGTTGCATATGGTTTTCATATTTATTAAAATACAAATTAGTAACAGTTGTTTCAGTACTTTGAACCTTCTTCAGACGAATTTTATCGTGATTACAAATGATAATACAATAAAATTAATTTGTAACCATGATAAAATTCGTCTGAAGAATGTACAAAGTACTGAAACAGCTGTTACGAACTTTATTTTAATAAATATGAAAATCACATAAAAAATTAAGTTTTATTTTTATTTAATTAACCTACGAATTGAGTTTCCTTGCGGAGGAACCCATACTAAGTATTTATATGCCCTGAAAAATCCATCGATCACGCCCGGTTTTGAATCCGCGAAATTTCCATCCGAAGACGAGCATTGGTAACAGGACCGACGACATTGTTGTCTGTGTTCATATGTTATGTTCAAATGCTAAACACAACTAATATTACAATTTAATTAATTACGAAGTTACGATTACTTGGCTATGAAATTTCAGTACAGCATCTCCTTTGCCGAGAGATTAAAACCACAAATAAAACTGGAGATATTAAATGTCAGACGTTAGCTCCTGAAAGAACGTCACTTTTTCGATCAAGGTACTCTTCTCCTTTGGCTTATCACCTTCTTTCTGTTCGGCATGTTCTTTCGGCAGCAATGCTACCGCCGGCAAAGCTCTAGGGGTCATTTAAGCATGTAAGCCCTCCACCACGTCAAGGCGAAGATACCATGTGATATGTACT
Organism: Diploptera punctata; assembly: GCA_030220185.1. NCBI lineage: Eukaryota > Metazoa > Arthropoda > Insecta > Blattodea > Blaberidae > Diploptera > Diploptera punctata. The sequence continues at coordinate 216,357 of JASPKZ010001234.1, read as the reverse complement.
CGTATGTGTGTGTGTATGTATATATATATATATATATATATATATATATATTATACAGGGTGCAACAGGACCTCAACGACAAAATGATAAGGATATTAGACGATGCAGAGGATCATTTTTTGTAAAGGAACATATAGTCGCAAACACGTCGTTTATGAATTATGTGCAGATGAAGATGTTCACCCATAAGGGTCGAAATTGAATACAAACAATTGTACGCGCATAATTTTATTGAAAAATACATGCTTTTACAATAAGTGTTCAAACAGTCGACCCTGTTCCTCATGAATGTTTGATATCGTCGCAGTAACGATCGGCCAGCACGGCCGATCATGGTAGGATTATTTTTGACGTTTGAACACTTATTATAATAACATGTAATTTTTTCAGTAAAATGATACGTGTACAATTGTTTGTATTTAATTCTACCCTCACGGGTGAACACTTTCATCTGCGCATAACTCATAAACGACGTGTTTGAGACTATATGTTCCTTCACAAAAAAAAATGATCCTCTCTGCATGTCCTATCATCCCTATCATTTTGTCGGTGAGGTCTTGTTACACCCTGTATATTAACAAGATGCAGACCCTAGACATCGATACTATGGAAGGGATGAACCGTTATAATGTAAATTGGATGGTCAGTTTATTTTGCCATGACTTTATTTGATGTACCAGTAGTTTATTACATTAGATAAACTATTACTGCAGTTAGATATGTCTGGCTTTTATCTTTTTCACCATACCTTTGATAACTAGTTGATTATGTTTGCGCAAACAGAAACAGAGTTATCGTAATAAATATTTAATGGTTATGTAATGAACTAGGATAATTATTCTTCACGTTATTATTGACGTCGATAATTATTTAATGACTTTAAACGGAGAATTATACATTCAATGAAGCAAATTAGATGCAATATTAATTCATGAATTGCATATCTCGAAACATCTGTGGGATGCTCATCATAACTCTTGCTATTTTACGTAGCCTGCTCTTAATGATGCGATCAAAATACATGTTTTCTCCACGAAAAATACGACATTAAGTACTGGTATCATAAAGAGTTAAGTTGTTTCAGAAAAAAAAGATACAAATTAAGAAACTAGGAACAAACAAGACAAAAATAAAAAAATAATTGAAAAAGAAATAAATAGAGAACAAAAAAGAAAAATGTTGAAATAATGGAGTAAAAAAGATGGAGTAAAGGAGAGAAGAAAGAAAAAAAACAAATGAAGAAAAATAAATAATGAAGACTGAAAATAGGAAGAAAATAAAGAAAAAATCAGCAAATGCACAAACAAAAAATGTTCTTCGTTCCAAATTTTGAGATATTGGTGTGAGCACAAAGTGATTTGGAAAGTTTATTTTATTTTTTTAGTTATCAAGCAAAATTATTTCTATTTTTTTTTACAAAAACAGGGGTAAATTTGATGGAGGTTAAGTGTTATAATTTATGATGAGTATATTTATATTACGCATAAACGTTTTATACAGTGCTGACATCTAACCTTTCAATTATATATAAAGTAACAAATATGAGCATGAGGCAAAGTTATGTAATATCATAGACTATTTAACTCATGCCACAAATGCTAGTCAATGACCAATCACGTTTTAATGAATGTTGTTTTACAACCAATGACAGTAGTGTTTCACCTCGCTCTTTCTCTTTATCAGCTCCTGCTTTTGTGATAAAGAAAGAAAGCTCCTCCCTTTTAATGTTCTGATCAGGTCAGAGCATTATTTTTCTCCGACAAATAGGCCTACATTGAATATAGCAAATAATGAAAAGATTCCTTGATTTTACTGAGTTGTTTACTAAAAAATAAATGAATAACCCATAATGTTGATTATGATATATAGTTTGATGTGTTTCATTATTTCTCCACTTGGGTGCACTCTTACAATATTGCGATCTTATTTGGCAATAAATAATATGATCAAGCAGCAGTGAATGAACATAACCTCACATTTCTGATTTGTTTTCAAACATCGCCGTTCACATTAAATATATAAATATTTTAAAATAACTATAGTCAAATAATGATTTGTAAGTAAACAGCTTAATTTTATTCGTTAAATAGTCCTAACAAATGCCACTCTTGATTTTCAAATTCTCTAGATAAATTCACTCCTCACTTCGTCAGTCGTGAATTTATCGATTTGGGAATCACTCGTGGCATTACTTATGAAAAACAATCAACTATCTTGAGTTTTTTATCCAGTGAGAGAAAAACTAACCTCTCATGTATCCTATAGGATAAAAAGCTACTGCAGAGTATACTTGAGGAGTTCAAAATATCCTTAAACATAAACCATCTGAGGCAAGAAGAATAAAATAATAAATAATCTTAAAATACGCAACACTGAAGCCTGTTAATACTATCCTGTGGTATTTATTTCGCAGTACATAATTTGGATCTCTGTATCAACGTTATGAGGGAAAACGGTCGATCAGAAATTATCTAATTCCGGGATGAACTTAAGAAAATAGGGACAAACAAAACAAAAATAAAACATAAAATGAAAAAAGAAATAGTGAACAAAAAAAGAAGAACTGTTAAAATAATTAAGTAAGGGAAGAAAAAGTAAACATGGAATAAGGGAGAAAATATATAAATAAATAAATAAAATTAATAATGAAGAAAGGAGAATAAGGAAGAAAACAGAAAAAAATGAGCAAATGAAGGAAGGAAAGAGAGATAGGAAGAGCAAAAGTTTTAGTCGAGTTTTAGAAATAAAAATTGTTCTTGGTTCCACATTTTGAGATCTTCATGTGAGCACAAAAAGATTTGGAGGGTTTATTTTATTTATTACTTTTCTTTTTGTTCTCAAGCAGCAAAATAATATCTATTTTTTTACAAAAAACAGGGGTAAATTTGATGAAAGTTAAGTGTTACAAATTATGACACAGTAGATTTATATTACGCATAAATGTTTTATATAGTGCTAGCAACAAATATTTCAATTAAAAGTAGAGTATATGAGCATGGAGCAAAGTTATGTAATATCATAGAAAAACCATCACCGATCTTCAGTTGTCTATCGAGGGAGAAAGAAAGAACCTCTCATGTATCCTATAGGATAAAAAGCGACTGAAGAGTAGCTATACTCCTCGAGAAGTATCAAAATATTCTTAAACATAAACCGTCCTGAGGATTTTGTTTTGACAAGAAGAATTATAAACAATCTTTAAATGCGCAACACTTAAGTCAGCGCCCATACTATCTTCCTGTAGGTATATATTATGCAGTACATCATTTGGATATCTGTTTTAGCGTTCTAAGAAAAACGGTCGATCAGAAAGTAGTTTTGGGATGAACTGAACATAGGTAGATAGAGACGTCAAGGCTTAGTATAGAGGAATGTGAACATACAAATGAAGACGCTGCCAATGTAATGTATGGAGGGTTGGGTGACCTCTTCCTCACGGAGGTGCTGGTCAGGAGTAGGGCTCTAGCACCTTCCGGCGCAAGCGTCCTCAATGAATCCATCTTCCAGCAACAATGGTTTATGTTCCAATACACAGTAATAATTAGGTTTTTAAGCCCTTTTTCCCTTAAACGAATAAATAAAAACCAATCAGTTTCATGAAAAGTTATGCCACCAAGAAGACTTTAATTAATTGTGCTTAACATGTATATATTTCCTGATTAGTACCTTCTAATATTTTTATTATAAATTAGTATAAATTTTGTGTTTTTGAGTCTAAAATTGGCTTTACTTTCAAAATTAAATTCAGGTTTGCTAAGTAACCTATCAGGAAATTTCTGAATATACGGAACGTTTGAACTTCCAGAAAAATGCGAAATTAACTTTTAATCACATATTTTAAATCATATTCTTTAAAACACAGAACACAATCTCTGATTTAGATTGAACTTGGCATATGTCTGTCGTATCTACAGATGGCATACGCCTACAACCTTAGGAACAGATTGTGGCTATTTTGTCTGAGACAACAATTGTAGAGTTAAGGATTTTCTGCAAGAGGGAATTTTAATCCCTATTAAAATCAACTCTATAGATACCATTACAATAATTATAATTCATTATTAATTATATGTCCACCGCTGTGGTCTCGAGGTAGCGTACTGCCTTGTCACGCAGCGGGCCCGGGTTCGATTCCCGGTCGGGACAGGCTCCTGAGTGAGGTTTTTATCGGGGTTTTTCCTCACCTGTAAGACAAATATCAGGAAGCTTAGGGCCCAACGGTCCCGAAAATCATCCGGCCATCATCATCATCCTTCACCGGTGTGGAAAGCAACGGGAGGCTACCACACATATAATTCCCTAGTAAAGCCGCAAAGCATAGCATGAAAATGCTATGATTGTTGTGAAAGACCTGCCGTTGGGCAGAATTACTATGGATGGATGGATGGATGGATCAACTATATTGCGGCGGCTCCGTGGCGCAAGTGGTTAGACGCTCGCCTCTCACCGCTGGGGTCTCGAGATCGAGTTTCGGTCACTCCACGTGGGTTTCGTGGTGGACGAAACGAAGCGTAGGCAGATTTTTCTCAGTGTTTCTCCCGTTTTCTCCTGCCACAAATTTCATTCCGCCATTTATCCGTAGTCATCTCATCCATTTCGTTTCATTTCATTCATCTGCCCCTGCATCAGGCGTGGTCGGCCGGCACCCTTGTCATTCACAGACCTCTATGTATAAGGGATTCATCTCACCTCACCCCTCGATCCGATCCTGAATTGGACACGAGTTGAGGATATATATATATATATATATATATTCTTTTTTATCAATTATATTCGTTCACCCATTTGGTATCGGTTTAACGACGTTGCGTCAGATGTTACGGGACAGAGTTCGATTCGCGAACGGGACACGTTTCCTGGGCAATTTTTCTTTATTTCCTTTTAGGGTTTTTCTCACTTGTAAGAAAAATGTCAAGAGACTATAAACCCCGAACATCGTCTGGCCACCATCCGCCATATCATATTCGCTTTGTTTGGTATGAATGTATAAGCGTGTCTTGACTTAAATGTTCGTGTTGTTTCAGAGGTGGCCCTAGCATGAGTTGATTATTCATCCGGGAAGGGCTTCCATGCCTTGTACGATCAAAAAGTATGTATGTGATCTAGAGTTTAAGAATATTCTCACGACAGATAGTGTCTCTGTAAGGCCCGAGTCACATGAGATACAATGCCTACACAGGCAGAGGTTAAATTCATGGGGTAAATATTGGCAAACAATTTAGTTATAACTAGGGCTAAGCTGCATCGTACTTAAAACATATGTGTTTACGAACTACACATTGACGCGCGCTACTCGGGACAGACATCTAGTACACGCTTTTTATAAGAATGGACTCATCTTTGCACAATTTTTGTTTCGGCATTCTGATGCAACAACACGTCACGTAAACAGGTCTATTACTGAGGAGAGTCGAACATACACACTCTCCGCTCCGAGCGGGCAGTGGAGACGCTCGACAAAGACATGTATTTTGTAAACAATGGGTATAGAAATTAGTTACTACCCTGATACCGATATTTTTTTCAGCCCTAGTTATAACCTATTAAAAATACGTAATACGTTTATAAGGAAAAATGTATGTAATATTTATGTGATATAAATTATATTGGAAATAATATTTTAGCAAAGGATGCGTCAGTGAAAACAAGGAAAATGTGTAAGGAAATAATAATGTATAGAGGAAATAGTTCAAGAAAAAAAATTTATAAAAATCATTTAGTTGGTAAGAACATACAATGCAGATCTAGTGTTCAAAAACCCAGATAAAGTTTTAAACATAAGATGTTAAAATTAGCAACATACTATAGATGGAGGTAATACGTATATCTTGTTACTGCCTGAAGCTATTCCTCTAAATAACAAAGTTAAAACTTAAACATGGAATAGGCTTAATCAAATTATATTCTGTGCATTCAGATATTTGTATAATGCAGTTAGTATAAATCCTTTGATTGCATTCTCTCAAATCTACTTGCTAGACGTATAGCAATCACGTAACAGTTTCAACCAATCGGAAAATTAGTATTTTTACATGCTGAGACGCTTTAATCGAGCTATAAAAGTCTTTAAACGTTTAGCCGTTTTAAGTTTTGAATGTCATTCGAGCGAATATAGACTCATTAGTTTAAATGCAAACGATAATATCTCTTTATTCCTCTGTTTCAAATTGTTCCCGATAGTCTGAGAGTGTCCCCATACTAAGATCTCAATTTCTCATCAAAGTTTAATTCTCTTTTTATTTAGGTATTATGAATCGTTTTAACTATAAAGGTCAAGGAACGCTTATCGTCGTGTTTGTGTAATTCGGCGCACTCTCTCACCCTATAGGTAATAGAGCCTCAATCCAGTGCTCTCTTAGAGTCATGACGTCTGGTGAACACTGCGAGTATAATAGAAGATAAAATATACTCGTAATTCCCTTTTAAAGAATTCCGAAGGAGTGTAGTTATTGAGTTTGTTTATATACATTTTTTTGAAAAGTTTGAAAATCCTCATCGATCCCACTTAGTAGACATTAAAAATGACTACGTATTTTATATATATATATATATATATATATATATATATATATATATCTTTATATAGGGCCTAATACATATATGTACCAGTTACATAGGAAGGCTACCGGTTATGTCCCAAAAGTTTATATTTTAAGTTTACATTTTTCTGCTTGTAAATATATAAAAAATACTTTTCAAGTAAACAACAAGTGACCTACCGACAAACGGCGTTTTTTTTTTAGATTTGAGGGTGTTTTGTGAAGACTGTATGAATAACTGTTAGGTTTATTATCTGGTCTTGCGTTACATGTTTTGAAGTCGGTAGGGATTAAACATAAAAATATTACGGTCTAGGCTCCACACAAACCTCCAAGGTTAAAATTCAGTGAAATACATTGTTAGGGGTGATGCAAATAATCAAAGAATGGTTATATATTTAAATTAATGTTGGGAAGTAAACATTATGAGGTTATATCATTAATAGTGAGTGAAGAACAAATTTTTAACGACTCACCTCATACAATTTCAGATTTCTTTGATACCGGGGGTTTCAGACAATGTCTTGTCCCTCTTCAGTTATGACTTCCATTGATGAAATTCTCTGGTTGTTGATTTCTTTATGGACATCTCCTCTTGTGCTGCCATCTTTGGTTGGGATTATAAATTTTAAATTAAATTTTTATCCACCGAAATATCGAAGTTCATACATCGATATTTATTCTTCCGAATGGATATCTTTTCCCAAATTGTCAATTTATTTGATATATTCCATATTTCTTACTGTCTGGGATGTTGATATTTTATATTAAAACATGTAATGATTGTAGCAAAGTATACATAGGAAAAACAAAAAGGAATTTGGAAACACGCACTAAAGAATATTTTAGAAATATTAAACATTGTGAAATTGAAAAATCAACAATCCCTGCACATATTTTGCTAAAACATCATAAAATTGAGAAAGAGGCGAAACTTTTGAAACAATTAGATAAATGGTTGGAATTGACAATTTGGGAATAGATATTCATTCAGAAGAATTAATTTCGATCTATGAACTTCGATATTCCGGTGGATAAAAATTTAATTTCAAAATTTATAATCCCAACCAAAGATGGCAGCACAAGAGATAATGTCCATAAAGAAATCAACAACCAGAGAATTTCATCAGTGGAAGTTATGACAGAAGAGGGACGAGATATTGTCTGAAACCGCCGGTATCATAGAAATTTGAAATTACATGAGATGAGTCGTTAAAAATATGTTCTCCACTCACTATTAAAGAATGGTTTATTATCTTAAGAAATTTTAACAATAGAAAGAATGTAGCCTCCAAAAACGTAGCGGGCAGCTAAGTAAGATCATAGACCTAGTAGTAACTGAACCTGGAAAAAGGTAGTCCTGTAAAGATCACGCCCTTAATATTGAGTATATCGTCCTGCTCATGTATAGAGGTGTGTCAAAACATTTATTTCATCCAATGAAAATTTGTATTAAAAGTGCAATGGCGATGGAAAACCTAAAGTCAAATCCAGGACTATCTTAAATGATTCAATATATAATGTTATGTAAGTTGCAGTCAAACCAAGTGTGGGGATAGCGCTCCAACTCGAAGAACACAAGTGGGGTTATCGCGAATATCGAAGAACAACTTAAAATTTTAATTTTTCCTTAACGTTGACTGAAGATAAATTAAACTGCAAAAATTCGCATAATTTAAAGTTGATAAGTCGGAATTTGTTAGTTTTCCTAGCCAAGTTATTAGTGCTAGTGTATATATAAATATTGAGATAAAAAAAAACAAATAAATCCTTCCATTAGGTCGCCTAAAAGATAGATTGATTTATCGCTAATTCCCTGCTATTGTCCCCACCTATCACCGGCCAAAATCACAAAATCCAGCCCGACTCTAAAAAACCTCATAGCTCGTACCGAAAGATCCGCCACAATATATATATATATATATATATATATATATATATATATATATATAATTCTTCTGTACTTGTGACTTGTAAACGACTGAACCGATTTTGATGAAATTTCTTGCGTGTGTCTGATTGGGTCCCTCGATGGTTTAGATTCGCAATTGGACCCTCTAAAATCATTAGGTGTAGAGGTTCACATGAAGTGAAAATTTAAAAATGGCTCTAGCGGTCACATTTTTTTGTGTTTCACAACGAAACTCAGTATATCTTATAAAATTTAATAGGGGTAGGTTTTATCCAAAAATCAGAGCGAAATCCGACAATTAGGAGTGGCAGTTTACTTGAAATCCGAAATTAAAAACTGCCTAAAAGACTGGACCTATTTTGATTAAATGTTTTGTGTGTGTTTGAACGAGTCCCTGGATGGTTTAGATTCACAATATTGGACACGGTAGATGGCATTGCGATCGAGCTTTTTTGTCAGATGTGTAGTCATCTGCATTGCCGACATATTCCGCACGACAACAATGGACGTCATAATGCACGCTTCTTGAGCCACAGAAGTTGGCTGTAAGGAGTTTTCTTGCGAAATTATTAATTAGTGAATTTTATGGCAAAAAAAAGTAACTTGTATTTTTTATCATCCGGCCACGACACAAGAATAGAACGTTCAGGCAGGACAACATCTGCCGGGTCCTCTAGTTTGTATATATATATATATATATATATATATATATATATATATATATATATAATAGTCCACCGCTGTGGTTTCGAGGTAGCGTGCTACCTTGTCACGCAGCGAGCTCAGGTTCAATCCCCGGTCGGGGCAGTTTTTCTGGTTGAGGTTTTTTATCGGAATTTTTCCTCACCTGTAAGACAAATGTCAGGAACACTTTAAGGCCCAAACGGTCCCCGAAATCATATGGTCATCGCAATCATCTTCATTCATATTCATCTTATCATCCATCACCGGTGTGGAAAGCAACGGGAAGCTAACACACCTACATTTCCCTAGTAAAGCTGTAAGCATAGAATGAAAATGCTATGATTGCAGTGAAAGACCTGCCCACGGGCAGAATTACTATATATATAATATGTGTCATATATATATATATATATATATATATATATATATATTCGCGAATACAATTGCGATTAAGGAAGGTTTCTTGGGTTTTCCGCTCCAGGAATCAAGGTTGACTTTGGCCACTGATTCCGACGTTTTGACATGATCTCACATGTCATTATCATTATGGGAATTAGCGGCCAGAGGACAACATTGAATACTTGACGCGGAAAATCCAAGAAACCTTTCTTAATCATACTCTAGTGAACGCAATTCATACTTTTAACAAAACCAAACTCAGAATACAGCAATGAATTAGGAAAAGTAAGGTCGAGTTCGTTAACTAACAAAATTGGCCTACTGGGACTGGGATTAACCTGAAGCGAAAATTTAAAAATCATTCTAGCGGCCGCAATTTTACATTTTCCGCAACGTAATTCGGTATATTTCATTGGAATAAACAAGAAGGATATTCTAAAAAAAAATCAGTGAAATCCGACCACTAGGAGTGGGAATTTACCTGAAAGCTCAATTTTAAAAATCGTGCTAGCGGCAGCAATTTCTGTTTTTCCGTAAGGAACCGTATATTTATTTAATTAATATGAATAGAAATAAAAATGTAACTAATAATATATATACATATTCCATAAACTAGCAAAATCGGACCATAAATTAGACTTACTGTGAATTTGCTCAGTTAAATCAGTTCCTGTGTGACGCGCTTTTTTTCTTATCACACCGTTCTCTCTACTCTTTGCAAAACTTTACTTTTTTGTTGTGTTTCAGAATAAATAAACATGTTTAAATAAAATGTCAATACTTCCTGTAAATATAGATTGTCATCATACCCATCACAGGTAACAAATAAGAAGTGATGTGCTAACACCACCAATTTTAATACCTTTTATAGTCTGTATTGAAACAATTATAAATATAATTCGACCGAGAACATAGTTGAGCTGTTACATGCCACTCGTTGACATCTTTAGGTAAATAAATTGCATTGGTTGAGAAACTCTCGCTAGGGAGCACCCGTGTCCCCACGTGGAACGTATGGGGTATATACATGTAAGGCCAGCTTTAAGTTGGTAAGCCAAGGGTCTTGTTGGCCTGTCGCGCCATGGTGTTTTCATCACGTTGTCAATATAGGGAGTAAGTCTGTACACTAATTATTTTATTCAATGCCACCATGTTGTCATTTCGACATTCTGGTATTCTCTCCTGGCATGGCGTTACTATAACCCACTTCCGAGGTCGGGGCGCCTGGAAGGCGTAGTTACATTGCCCCGATGATGTATGATAAATGATGATGGTCATGGTGCGCTAGGAGAGGCCTTAATCCTAAACTTAATGAATACTTCAATGATGATAATGATAGCCAGATGATGTTCGGGGACCGTTTGGGCTCTAAAGTTTCCTGACATTTATCTTAAAGATAAGGAAAATCCACGAAAAAAACATCACCCAGGAAACTTGTCCCGACCGGGCTACGAACCCGGGCTCGCTGCGTGACAAGGCAGCACGCTACCTCGAGATCACAGCGTTCTACACATATAGGCCTATATTTGTTAGATTTTTGTACGTAGTTAAAAGTAATGAGATGCCCCTGTAGATGTTGGAATCAGTTTTATCTCCTTTCTAAGGCGGCCCCTACACGATCAATATTTACGTCAATATATTGCACAACAATTGACATTGTACAATAATATTGAGCGTGTGTAGATCACATCGAAAGATTGCGCAATACATTGAGTCAATCAAAAGCAGTTCGATTTTTATTGTGTAACCTAGTAAATATTGCGTCGTCTGTTGGTAATATTGCGCAATATTATTTCAGTTATGTGTTTTGTCTTCTTATTATTCCACATGTTGACTGCACAAGTATCACTCACGAACTAATTTATTGAACAATAATATTGCACCGTATGGGTTGGCCAAGTAATACTATTGTACAAAATACTGTGCAATATATTGACGTAAATATTGATCGTGTAGGGGCCGCTTAACAGATTGGTTCCATTCATTTTGAAGAACTTCTTTTTCCCAAATCATACTAACTAATGATTCTATCAATTTTTCTCTATATTGTATTTATTTGCCTAATGCATTAACAATGATTTTATACAGATAGTGATTTACCTATTAATAATTTATAATTTAAATTTACCTACCTGTACCGTACATTAAATCAATTTTAAAGACGTGATTAAACGCTTTTTGGATACATAATAGTACAATGGGTAAACTAATGAGTGCATGTACTGGTGGTGAACAATGGGGGCGTGTTTATAAACGCTGTCATGACAAACTGGCCACACAATAGGTTAAGCATCCACTGTTCAAATTAACTAAAAACTCTACTTCAACACACTAGTAAGAGTGCGGTGCTTATCATTCATGCACCACGTGTTTGTCAATGAAACTCCACTACACTATACTTTCAAGTTCGCTACATAAAGTATTTCTATTCAAAAGCATACTGCACATATCTCCAATCGTGTATGCAGTTCATGTTTATAAAGGAATTTTAAATAAAAGAATGTCCCTCGTCGTAGCCGATTGGATAAGTCAAGATGCCTGACACAGAGCTACGGGACTTGCGCTGGTTCGGGTCTCCATAACTAACACACTCACTGGCTGTATCGAACCCGTAGGTTCATGGCCGCGCGGACATAAGCTCTCCATACATCCATATCCTGAGCTAATGTTTTCCCTGAATAATCTATTTCCTTCAAATCATAGTTAATGTTATTCTCCCACCTCATTATTGGTCTACTAACTGGCCGTTTTCCCTCTGGTTTTCCTACAAGAAGCTTCCATGCGTCTCTTTCATTCCAAATTTGTGCCACATGCCCTGCCCTTCGCAGTCCATCAGACTTAAATGTTCTTATATCTGGCTTCCTATAAAGACCATATAGCTCACTGTTATGTAATTTTCTGCATTCACTTGACTGTCCATCTTTCTTCGGTCTATTCTCAAATATTTGTAATCTTCAGTAAGAGTTCATGTTTCGCATCCATATAATGTAACTGGAAGAATAACATATATATATATATATATATATATTCAGTTTAACGTTTTTTGAAAGGAATTGGGACAAGAGTCTCTGTAATGCATAATAGAACGCATTTCCAGATTTGAGCCTATGTTTAATTTCTTTGTGCATCTCATTCCTATTTGTGATTATTGTTTCTAGGTATTTGAATTCAGCAACTTCTTTTTAACTACCTAAGAACGAGGTACAATTTTTAGGTGCGTATAAAACAGTCCTATGTCAAAATACTACATTTCCAATATATATTAGTTTAGTTTGTGTATAAACAATTATTCTTACGCTGATAAAGTGAAGTTTCTTAATTTTTACCTTGACAATAAATATTTTCACGAAATCAGTGAAACTGGATTTTGTAAATGTAATTTAGTCATAAATGAATAAATTATTTACTTATTCCCGTCAGACCCCGGAGATTTCAACGCTTAATCCGAACTTGTACCTGCATAACGAAAACAGTAGACTATGTTTTCGGACAAAGATTCCTATTCAAAACGTTTATCTACTCAGTTCCCTCCACAAATTCTAAAAGTTTGTATAGGGGGAAAAGGCAGAAATGTCGTAAAAGGCAGCCTGGTGACGTGAACACGATATAATTTCAGCGTATGCAATAAAATAACAAAATCAATGAGGGAATATAGTAGAGAAAAATAACTGAATGCAGATTTATACGCATTTCCTTTATTATTATTATTATTATTATTATTATTATTATTATTATTATTATTATTATTATTATTATTAGGCCTTTTATATTTTATATAGAGAAGTTATAACAACAACAATAATAATAATTTAATAGTCTAATAATAATAATAATAATCATAATAATAATAATAATAATAATAATAATAAAATTCCATACATCAAAATGTCTACTACAAGGACATTGCTTATCATGAAAGTTGTTCAAAATATATATTGATAATTGTGCAAAGAATTGGTCAAGACACATTTATTATTCGCAGATGATCAGGTGGTGATTTCACAGAATTCAGAATATGCATCTTTCATGTTAAGGAAATTAGAGATAGAATAAAAAAAGGAGGGATTACAGACAAATTATAATACAACAGAATATCTTTCATTGGATACAAAAATCGAGCTAAAATGTAATTCAGGAAGAGTACGTAACGTTAAAAAATTTAAATATTTAGGATCAATTTTAGTTAAAAATGAGAATTCAAGTACAGAAATTGAAAGAAGAATAACCGATGGAAGAAGAGTCATTGATATGTAGAACTCAGTGCTTTGGAATAAAAATATATAGAACGAAGAAAACTACGAGTATATTTCAAGTTCTGTCACAAAGCATATTATTATATGGGTCCGAAACCTGGATAGTAAACAGGAAACAAACCAACAAGCTGTTAGCAGTAGAAGTGGATTTTTGGAGGCGATCGACAAAAATTTCAAGAAGGGATCTGGTCAGAAACAGCACACTATGGTAAATTATGCAAGTTGAAAAAAAAATCTGAAAAAAATAGAAGAAAAACGTTTAAAATGGTATGGACACCTCATAAGAACGGAAGAAGAGAGAATACCAAAGAAGATCCTTAATTGGAAAGCTAATGGAAGAATTGGAAGAGGCAGACCTAGAGAACGTTGGATAGATAGAGTGAGAAGAAGTATGGAAGCTAGAGATTTAAGGGAAGAAGATGATCTAGACAGGAACTTCTGGCGACAAATCACTTTGGGTTGAAGGAGAAACACTGTATTGTGGAATATTCCTAATAATAAAAAAATAATAAAAATTCTTGATCAGGTAGACCGAGAAGGCTCTTGGTCTAGCAGCCGACTGCTGAAAGATCCAAAATTTCATCATCATCTAATATTGGAAGGGGATGGAAGAGAAATTAAGGCATTATTGGCAATTTTAAGTAATGGGTGACTGACTCGTAATGCTTTATTCATTATCTTATCTGGCGGAGAGGACCTCTAAAGTTGTTTTAATCATATAGGTGGACGATCATCCAGCAGTGATGTGGTCAGCATGTCGGATCTCCCAGCTGCAAAAGCTGGTTTTTGCAACTAGGATTATTATTATTATTATCATTATTATTATTATTATTATTATTATTTTTATTATTACAGCAAAATTTGCTCAAAGCGAAATCGCATGGGACCATTTTTTTCCATATTAGACAAAATTCCGCATTATAAAAAAACTAAAATGTATTGATAATCTAAGATTATAGAGTTCCGCATATGTATTTTTATGTACCTTGGACTAATTGTAGTTCCGCAGCCTTTGGAAACTGAAGTATAGTTTGTATGAGCGACTTCGGCGATAACACCCGAAAAAAAAAACAGTTCCGTTTCGTTAGCGTTAAAAATGTCTCTTGGGTGCGTATCCTAAAATTAAAGTACACAGTTTCGGTTTCAGCTAACTAACTACTTTCTTCCACATCCTTTGATTCTCCGCAAATTTGATTTCACACTACATTGTGTCGTCTTTTAAAACTGTCCAGCCAACCTGAAGATGCCTTGAAATCATTATATCCTAGGAATTTAGCAACAGCTAGAGCTTGAATTTGGAGCATCAGTCCGGAAATTTGGAGATTTATTTTCAGTCACTTTCTCTTTTCGTTTAATGACAATGATACATACGTTTTAGCCATCTTTATTTGGTAAATTCAGAACGCTACCTGTGAAATATCGGTCTCAGAACTTGAACTTAAATTTAATATTTTACAGTGCAATGGTTATTTGTAAGACAGGTATCCGTATTTCGCATTACGGGTATGTAGTGAGGCCGAAATAAAACATCAGGTACAGGTAGAATCTATATTTCACCCGGCGGCAGGAATCATTCCTTATTGATTTGTGGCATGACGAAAATTTAATTAAATGGAAACTAATTTATTTCTCTGCCTTTCCGCTTTATAAACATTTTTTTCGTGAAATGTGTAAAAATATTCCTTTTCAGCGTTGGATAGATTCCGTTTTATGTAAATATTACTATTAATTCGTCGGGACTAATAAATTTGTTCACATTGGACAGATTTCCGCATTATTCACATTCCGGATTAAACAAGTTTTACTCTATTATTATTATTGTCTAATTGGCTAGAAAAATGTTTGCATCAAAGAGAGGCTGATAGGTACTGTAAGAAATGAAATGGTAGAATGATCTACGATATCCATGGGAAACCAGATGTAAAAAAAGAAAAAAAAACAAGTTCGCAGAAGAAGGGGGAAATTTCTTATAGGAAAACCAGAGCGAAATTGTCCAATATATAGGCTAAGAATGAAGCGGGACAAATTAATCATGATTTGGGAGAGGTGAATTATACACAAAATTATGATTGGAAAATATTAGTTCAATACTAAGAATCATTTTTCACCGTTGAGGTTATTGTTAAACCATTTAAAACAATAAAATTTGTACCTGTTGTGGCAGTCGTCCTCAACAAATTAGATTTGTTCAAAATATTCAGCTAGGCTTTTCGGAACCGGTTCCATTTTCAAAGCGGTTCGCCCTCAACAAACCTAATTTATTGAGGATAACTGCCACAACAGGTACAAATATTATTGTTTTAAATATAGGAGTTATGGCTGACGATGAACATGATTATGTTTGAAATCGCGATATCATGGAAGCATGAATCCTATGAGTTGTTTAAACAATATGTTCTCCGATGAATTTTAATGATTATACCTCATAATGTTTACTTGCCAACATTAATTAAATATAATAGTCTATATTAGTTCAAGTAGAGATGAATGGAGAGTTTATGTCCGCACGGTCCTGAACCACTTGGTTTGACAGTGGCAGTTAATTAGTTGATAATAATAATAATAATAATAATAATAATAATAGTAAAATAAAATAAAAATAATAAACTGTTATTTTAAATTTTTTCCTGCGATCTCAGTCATCAACAACTAAAATATAGGTTAAAAATCTTGGTCGAAGATGTTTCGGAAACTTGTTCAAATTTTAGCTGCTACAGCAGCTGGATTTGGAAAAAGTTTGGAGAAGGATTTCGATGAAGTTTGTTAATCTAAGTTTAAATTGAAGACAACCGAAATTTCAGGTACCATTTAAAAATATTAACAATTTTTACAGTAACATCAACGGTGTTTCAAAATTATTTTCGTAAATAATGAATAAAAAATTATAACAATAATAATAATAATAATAATAATAATAATAAAGTAAAAAAAGACTTAAAATTGGCAGGAATTACTCAAGAAGATATAAACAGATACATAATTAAGAAATAACGTCTACAGGTGACAGGCTGGCCTTGGACAAACCCAACAAAAACAACTGGAACATCATGAACAGAAGAGAGAAAGAAAAAAAAAAATAGGTTTATATGGAGTAAAAGGAAGCGCATGTAAGTACTTTACATCGGCCTAAATAGGCTCATTCGCAATAAAAAATAAAATAATAATAGTAATATTGTAAACGTTTGACCGTGGTTTAATTTTGCAACTGTTGGTGCAATCACAGCAACTAACAAGAATATTTCAAAGGATAAAGTTAGACAGCACAAAGGACCTGAGTCCTGATTAAGATCAAGTGGTCATTCACAAGTGCAATAACAGTTGACGATATGGCTTAGCAATTTTGCAAGTTGATCTCTAACTTTTTATCGTAGTGTAGGTACTGCCAACTGGTACATTAAGACTATAGCCCACTATTTTACATACTCCAGGTCCAAAGCCTGGCCGCTAACGCCCCATCAAACTAAAGCACTCTGTACTCGCCCTTTCACATCCAGGCTAATATAATGGCAAATCGTGCATCCACTAATTGCCTTAATTTTACGATCAAACCCCGCCCTAACTATCTACTACCCATAGCAAGGGGATACAAAAGACTTTGATACTGTATAGAATGTGCCATACAGCTATACAGACTTTAAATAATTCAATTAATAATAGTGGTGTGATCAGTTCCGCCCCTAATTAGGAGGAGAGAACTGTTTAACACATGGCTCCCATACTAACGCAATTACGTTTGATATTAATAAGGGCCACTAATTTGACCTCCTGATACCAAGTTCTGGCGTCCAAATTAGCTGGCAAATTTTAATTAAAATACCATAAAGCTAAATTATCATCAATACATATGCCATACCATAATTGGTTAATGCAATGCCGTACAAGCTAGGAGGAAGAAAGTGCGGATACGGATATGTTTAAGATTTTTAATGTTTCGGCGAAACTTTATAACCAGTGACGCGACTTTTTAAAATCCTTCATAAACTCCTGTCTAATTTTAATTTTAGGGTTTCATTTATCAAATTATTTCCCAATATTTACAATGATTTTTACATGTTTTCTAAAGATTATTTGAATATATTTTTTCACGATATTGAACTACATGACGTGACAGCCATATTGATTTTAACGAATATTGTGTGTTCCAGTGTAGCAAACATAGAGTCTGTACTAATTAACTTACATTAAATACAATCAATGTGCATTCTTATGCAGGTTAAGAGTACTCAAATTACGTTAGGTTCGCTTTTAGGTTGGTCTTACACATATAAGAGTACTTAAATTGCATTAGGTTAGCTTTTAGGTTCGTTGGCAACGATCAAATATCGTGTATATGTTGGCTACATCCCGTGATTCCTTAGTGTAAACCGCTTCGCGTCTGTTGGCGCATGCGCATGGTGAATGATTGGAACTTAGAACAATTTTTCGCGTCACATGTTGTAAAGTATTTCCAATTTTTTCTAAAATAAGTTTTATCTCTCTTATTGTTCACATCCATGCCACATGTCCTGCCACATATCCTACTCCATGGCCCGACAGGCCTAGCAGGATCTTGGCTTACCAGCCAGCCGCTGACCTCACATCTACATGTGTTAATCACAGAGGTACATGATCATTCAGCCAGTACAGGGGTGATCTATAGTCAGCATGTCGGCTCTCCAAGCCGATATAGCTTATTTTCTTAACCTGGAGTCGCTAACTGTCGTAGTTACCCAAATACCTCACGATGCTGGATAGGCACCGGTACCAATAAATAACTATTGAAATAGATAGATTATCCACCTCTGCGGTCTAATGGTTACGCTGCTTCCTCGTACGCAGCCGGCCCGGATTCTATCTCCGTCCGGGACAAGTTTCCTAGGTGATTTTTTGGGGGGGATTTTCCTCACGTGTAAGACAAATGGCATGAAACTTTAAGGTCCAAACTGTCCTCGAACATCATCTAGCCACCACATTCACCAGTATCATATTCCCAATGTTTAATATAAATGTGTGTGTTAATTGTGTGTTTCATCTTAATGTTGTGTTTTCTCGGAAGAGGCCCTGATACTGAACTGATCACTCAATCGGGAAGCTCTCCATCTCCTTATGTGGCCAAACAAAATATATGTGAGATCCATAGTTAAAATCCCTCTCCCGACAAGTGGCGTTGTGGCATGTAAAAAGTGCCTATAAGGTGAAAGGTGAAATTAAGCTTTTTGTGTATTTCCTTAACCGAGACGGTGATACCCTCCATAATAATTATATTGTAGGGCTACAATGCAGAAGTAACTTCTAGTAAAACGTACAAATTTATAATAATAATAATTGTTTGTAGGCGTTGTTCACACACATACAGTTCATCTTATTATTATTATTAATGAATGGTTTATATAGATGAGTAAAGTCCGAATTTATAGTGAAAAAAAATTGAAATTTGTATCATATTTCATTTAGGATACACATTAAAGACTTTTATAATAAATGTTGAATTTAATCAAGAATCACGGTACATAGGCTAGTTTAATGCGACAGCAAAATTCAATACTTAATACGCAGAGTTTAACAATATAACTATCAATGTTCTCGTAATGAAACTTAAATGTTTACGACAGGATTTTCATATTATTTTGAGCTAAAAGATAAAAAAAATCACTGCAATATTTAACTGTAAATAACTGAAATGGAGACCTACATTTCTTGAGAAAAAAAAGTGAAATTTAAACCATAAGACTTCGGCAGCACTTGTTCTATATAGAAGTTATTTCATGTAGGATGAGACATGATCTTGTACGCGCACTGGACGAATTTCATCCCTTAAGACCGGTTTACACGCTACGTATTACTGTACGTTTTGTCGATCATACAAAATGGAATACAAAACGTACGTTTTGTCCAGGATTTACTAAAAACCAACCCACCAAAAAAAAAAAGTTTTTCTTAAAAGCCCACTTTAAAAACCCACCAATTACCAAAAAAAAACACTTCTGAACTTACTTTATTTTTAATGCTGTTTATAAAAAGTAATTGTTAGTCAAGATACTAAAAAGATATATAAATGTCCAACCAAATAATAAAGATAAATTATTCTTTCAAACAGTATATTTAATTCACAATATACGACTGTTATTAAAAGTAGCAATAAATACTCAAATATTTAATTAAATATGTAATGGATTTTCATCAAGTTAACATCAATTCAACTGATTACTAAATACTTAAATTTCTATATCAGAATCACACTCTTCAACATCATATTCTTTTAATTCGTCCTTATTATTAAGATGTATGTGCACGTTTACTGATTTTTTTAACTTTTTCACAACCCAACCTGTTACGCATTTTCGACCATATTAATCCAATGGTTGAAAACAGTCGTTCTATTGATGCTGAATGAGCTGGGCAACTAGTCAGTCTATTCAAAAAATTACAGAAAGCTTCAATGTTCTCATTTGTAGAACGTTTCTCCAAAATACTCAACCACTGGGCAGAATTGAAGCTCTTCATCATCCACAAACATTCATGGTAGATATATTTGTTTATCTTTAATTTTAAAGGCTAAAAATGGTACAAGCCATTCAGGGTGTTGCTTGTCAACCAAAACTCAGCCTGATTTTCCTTATCAGAAGATAAGCGTTTTCCTACATATTTAGGATTCATCATATTTGCAAGATAGTGTATTGGTAAAACAGCTTCTTCACTCATCGTACGTTGAATGCTGTCTTTATGCGTTTGAAGATCAGTACTATTTATTAAGTCTATCCAAAGTTCCACAGAATCAGAAATATTAGCTTTTTTAGCTTGCATACGATCAAATATTTTTCCAATAAATAACAGCTGTTTCTG
Organism: Diploptera punctata; assembly: GCA_030220185.1. NCBI lineage: Eukaryota > Metazoa > Arthropoda > Insecta > Blattodea > Blaberidae > Diploptera > Diploptera punctata. Next base: position 195,748 of record JASPKZ010001234.1, on the reverse strand, counting down.
CATATGCAAAACATTTTTGTAAATAAGTAGATCTTCCAAAATTCTGGTAATATTTACTGGGATTTCAAAATGTTTCTCTTGATGTATTTCTACATATTTAGGATATTTTTAACAAACGTGTTTAAACAGTCAAGCTGGGAATTCCAGCGTGTATCATTTGTTGATCTGTGGCATTAAACCCTATTTAAAAAAGCCGTATTTTTTGGGGTTTGTTAAAAAACCCAAAATAACCCATATGGGCTGGGTTTAAAAAAAAATATTTTTTAAACCCTGGTTTTGTCCTATGATCACACAGTAACATTTCACCTCCATTTTCTACCTTAGTTCCTATCCAGACTCGACAGTGATTTTTTCTTATTAAAAGTGAGAAAGACATCATTAATTTGATTATGGAGGAAGCCCAGTTGCTTTCTTTAATTTTTTCCCTCGTAAGGATTCAACAAAAGTGATGAAGATGAAAAAGACAATATGGTTAAGGGAGTAGCTTCTAAAAAGAAGTCAGTATTCCCATGTCCTTTTACTGAAAGAAGTGAGAGGTGAACCTAATGACTGGCGCAATTATTTGCGAATGGACACCTCAGCCTACAGTCAATTGCTGGGGTTGGCAACACCATACATACAGAAATAACACACATGCATGAGAAAAGACATTTTAATGGAACATACAGAACGGAATACAAATCCCACGTTTTGTCGCAAAATGATGCTTCTCCCGTCAGTTATTCAATCTAACCTTGGAGTTCATTCCCACTGAACAAGACGTACGTTTGGCTGTTTACGTGCCACATTTTATCGGATAGGATTTGTCCTGGCCTATAAAACGTACAGTAAAACGTAGCATGTAAACAGGGGGGGTGGGTTGTATACCAGTACGTGTTTTCATTCTTTGCCATATTACTGTATTGTCAGTCTGAAATATATTAGTGATATCGTTGATATTGGAGTGTTATTTAGTGATTATATTGGCATTCACCGATCTTCGTTATAATTAAACTCGTAGGTTTATGGCCGCGCGGACATAAGGTCTTCATACAGCGTATACTGAGCTAATGTTTTCGAATCATTCCATATATTATTTACTTTCCTCAAATCATGGTTAATGTTATTCTGCCACCTCATTCTTAGCTGCCTACTGGTTGCTTTTACTCTCGTTTTCCTACAAGGAATTTCTATGGGGGATAAAACAGAAAATGAGCGGGTGACATTAAGAAAATTGAACACAAAGCTGAAAAATGGGATATATGCGAAATAACACGTGCTTCAGACGGACAAATATCGGATGCGGAACGTTTATAGTGTAAAATGGAGAAAATCCAGATTATAGTAACTTAAAATGACATTTAACTAATGTAACAATAACATGAATAATATCCTATAAATGTTAATAAAAAATAAACTTTATTTTCGTTTCTTCTAGTTTTAAGGAACTGTACGTAGTACTTAACACTTAATTGGTCCCCGATTTAGGGTAAATATTTTCATTACGAATAGTAACAAATTATATGCACCTACAACGATATACTTACTGCTAAGGATCGTTACACCAACCCCTCAGGTTGCTGCGCAAACTTTGCAGATCATGTTTCAACTAAGTTGGAACAGCTTCTATGAAGGATTGGCGAAGGATAACACACAAATTGTGCGATTGTTCAAGTGTTATTGCCGAGCTATTCCGTCTTCATCTCAGAACCTGGCTATTTGATCTCATTGCTGATTTTTGATACGTAGAATTCTTACTAGAGATGATGTTGACAAAATTATAAAGAAGGCTTCGATATGAAAACATTAATAGTTCCCTCGTAATGGATTCATATTCCTTCTAAATTGTTAAAATTTCAATTGATCGAATGAGATACAAAATTAACTTACATGCGATGTGAACTGAAAGATTTCCAGCACTCACCTGAAAAAAAACAAAAAACATGAAATTAGTTAAATATCTGTATAAGTTCATTTACCAAAAGTTACAAGTAGAAAGTGAGCTTGCCTTCGGAGGCCAGCCAATTACAAAAACAGAGTCTGAACCACGAATACCCTTTCACAATCACTATCGAATGCCATAACACACACACACACACACATATATATATATATATATATATATATTATATACATACACTAGGTAATACCAGGCGTACGCTCTTACACCTAAATAAATCAGTTTTACCTTTAGTTGAATAAGTGTAAGGAAAAAATATATATATATAAATTTATATATTGATTATTTTTAGATACCCCGTGTGTTGGCCGGAAATCTACCAAGTCCGATGTACTTGGCATAAATGAGCTAAAATACTAAATTCGTTATTTGAGTTATCCCTAAAAGAACAACCGCTGTGCGCTGCTATGCTTTCCCGAGAATCTACTTATTCCGATTTTCTTGGCATCAATGAAAGACAAAAGTGGTTATTGTGATAAACATATGTTGTCGCGGACTTTTCTGTAGAGTTTTTTTTGAGATATTCAATTCTGTGTACAATCATTTTGTGTATTTTTTTATGGTTTAGGCAGCGTAAGCCATATAAGCTTACAAAAAGCTACTTTTTTACAATGTTTTTTCACTACAGAAGGTGATTTTTAGGGGTGAAGGGCTTGAGCATTAAAACCCGGGAAAATCTGAAATTTTTTGCAAAAAGCCCCATAACAGTCGGATGGATGGTAGCCTATGGAAGCACATGCTTGCCCGGGAATCTACTTATCCCGATCTCCTTGGCATCAGTGAAATACAAAAATGGCTAATGTGTGTTATCTGTAAAAGATAAACATATGCTGTCGCGGACTTTTTTGTACAGTTTTTTGAGATATTTCAATTCTGTGTACATTAAGTTTGTGTATTTGTTATGGTCTAGGCTGCGCAAGCAATTTAAGGGTAAAAAGGGTACTTTTCACGTTTTTCACTACAAAATGTGCTTCTTAAGGGTGTAGGAGTTGAGTACCTCAACTCTCTTATAGCCTATGTTCATCATGGGAATCTCCTGATCATTTTGCAAAAAAAAACATTACAATCGGATCAACGGTATGGCTGCGCATAAAGTACGAACAAACAAACAAACATTCATTTTTACATATGATATATATATATATATATATATATATATATATATATATAAGAAGATCACATTTATTTAATAATAATAATAATAATAATAATAATGATAATGATAATAATAATAATAATACATACATACATACATACATACATACATACATACATATATAAAAGAAAGAATGAAATAAAGAAAATCTAAGGCATTGATTCAGACTTCATTTTTGTACTAGCAGCCGTGGATTTTATGTATTCTATTTTGTAGTTCCTACAAAACAATAAAAACTGTAAAATCATGGCACTGAATGTATTAATGATGCTAATGAAAAGGAATGAGGCGAATAATTAATTACAGTCTCAAATCTTGAATCGCCTACTATTAAGCAATATAGGAACTATTGCCATGCCAATTTCTCTATTTGTTTATTAGATTAGGCCTAACTATATTAATAAACTAAAAGGTGCCAATATTGACTAAGCGTAATGTAGGCCTACACTGGACAGTTCACATTACACAAAACAATATTTAAATCTATGAGGATATGCTATGAAAACAAAATAGCATTTATCTAGTATTGTAACAATCAGTGACGCTTTAGATCGTAGTTACTACGCGACAAAACATATACTTTATATTCTAACAAAACACACTATCAAAACATAAACTATACGTTCAGCAAAACGTAAATAGTATATTACAATGTAAGTTTGGTTGGTGGTTTTTACAGAAGTGTGGATTTGATTAAAAACCGGGCGACATCGAGGTTTTTAATTTCCAAGATTCTGTAAAACACTTCACAAACATGTGTTGTACATTATTTTTTGCACGATGGTGTTTTCAAAATAATAAATAATAGTAAAATGGCATTTGTTGGAAATATTTGCATTCATTATAAACAACTGACTGACGTTAGCAGTCTGGCCAATGAATTACGGTAAATGCCAAAAATAATTTTGTTGATACTACAGCAGGCCGTGATACCCCATCAAGCATACAATGGCGGCAAGTACTAACTTAATATTTTAAAGTGTTTCATATAACGTCCAGTCCATTTAAAATGCAGTGATTTGTTTGATATGATGCATATTAACACTACCTTTTGGATACATTTTTTTAAAAATAGGCCTACATTGTACATAGTGTACATAAAGAGCAGTGGTTTTACTTCCCGCCCTAGGAAGGTAATTTGTAACATTACAGTTTAGTTATTTAGTTATTTGTAGGTTGGCAACTTCCAATCATGGTCGCCATTCTTGTAAGTACGACAGAAAGCACCATCGTGCAAAAATACACTTTAATGGTGATTGATGTGTATAAAAAACTATGTTTGTTGATTTATAGTGTTTTTTTTTCTTCCAAAGCCCACAGTGCAACAATGATTATTGATTTATCGTGCCCCTCTCCAAAACCCACATTAATCTTTCATTAAACAAATTGTCTCAGCAATCAATAAATTTCATTAAATATACTAAATATACAACATTTATACTAAAATACTCTGAACGTAGATGAAATATTGTGGACAACACATTACAAAATGAGGTTTAGTAACTCCGTTCGGTCGTGTTCTAACTTGAGCATCTCGTTACTAAACATACATGCTTTTGTACCTAGTCCTCTATGTAACTGTTGTATGTTGTCGTCAATGGAAAGTAACAGTCTCACGCCTAAATTGTTTGCTATACACAAATAAACTGCAATACTAAATTGCCTGGTTGCTACGTAAACTAAAAATCAACATTTCCTAACGTGTGCGGTAAGCACAGAATCTTAAGAATACTGAATATGTTTTGTCTTGAAAGATTTAGGCGTATTATTATCATAAAATGAATTACGTGTTTTGTAAATTGTATTAGCAAATTTTGAAGAAAATAAGTTTACAATGGCAAGCAGAAATTTATATCGATACTTTTAATACCCATGACGAAACACCGTTGATGTTACTATGTAACATTTACAATATAAAAATAAAATACCTGAGATCTCAGTCTCCCACAACTTTGGATGTAGGATGTGGGGTACTTTCAGATCATATGCCCCATCTTCAGCTTGTGAATCGGTACTCATTTACAAGCTGAAGAAGGAGCATATGCTCTGAAAGTACACCACATCCTATATCCAAAATTGTGGAAGACTGAGATCTCAGGTATTCTATTTTTATATTGTAAATTATAAGTAGACATTTTGCAGTAGATCTAATTATTGTTATTCTTCTAGGTCATGAAATTATTCCATAGAACTACTGCTCAAAAAAATTAGGGGATATTGTAGAATAACCTATTAAGGCTATGTTTTTTGGAATAGTATTAGATGCAATCACTTTCTATTACTCCAAGATAATGTAAATAAAAGTTTGAAGTTGTTACGTAACCTCGGTACCACACCAGAGGGCAGTGTCTGTACTGTTGATGTGAAAGGGTAGTGTGGGGGTGAATGTTTTGTTGCTGTTTTTAAATCCAGTCCAATTTTCAGTTAGTGAATGACTTGCCTTAGGGACAGTGATGCCTCGACAACATGATTTACCTGAACCAATGGCTTGGAGGGTCATAGGAAGGATGGAAGCTGGACAGACACAACAAGAGGTGGCACAAGCCATTGGGGTGTCTCAAAGCGTGATCTCCAGACTTTGGAATCATTTTCAAAGAACATACTGTTCACAGAAGAGCCGGACAAGGTCGACCAAGGGCAACAACAGCAAGGGATGACCTTTACCTCTTGTTAACAGCCCGTCGGAATAGACAGCAGAATGCAACTCAACTGCGAAATACACTTCAAACAGCAACAGGACGCAGGGTGTCAACTCAAACTATCCCTAATCGACTGCATGGAAGTGGTCTCTATGCCCATAGGCCCATGGTGTGTACCAGGTTAACTCCACAACACCGTAGAGATCGCAGAAACTGGGCGGAGGAACATCGTGGGTGGAGGCATGCTGAATGGAGATCAGTTCTTTTTTCTGATGAGTCGCGATTCAACGTGGAATGTGATAGTCGGCGTGTATTCATCTGGAGAGAAAAAGGGACACAAAACAATCCAGCTTTTGTACGTGAAAGATACCCATATGGTGGCGGTGGATTGATGGTGTGGGCAGGAGTCAGTAGTGGTGGACGTACGGACCTCTACGTCATCCAAGGTGGTACTTTGACTGCGGAAAGGTATACAGATGAGATTCTCCGACCTTTTGTCGTGCCTCATGCTGGTGCCATAGGTCATTCTTTTCTTTTTATGGACGATAATGCACGACGCCACAGAGCTGGCTTGGTGGACGACATGCTGGAAGTGGAGGGTATCGAGCGTATGCAATGGCCAGCTTCCTCCCCGGACTTAAATCCGATTGAGCATGTGTGGGATGCATTAGGCAGGCGCATTGCAGGCAGACCAGCACCTCCCATAACTGTTCCAGAGCTGCACATTGCTCTTATGGAAGAGTGGCCACGTATCCCCCAAGAACTCATTGCTAACCTCATTGCATCAATGCCACACAGATGTGAGGCAGTGCTGGCCGTTCGAGGAGACCATACACCATACTAAAGAAACATTTTCACCCATGTTAATGTTGCTTTGTTTGTTTGCCATATTCCTAATCAGGATCTCTTTGACATCTGGTGTGGTACAGAGGTTACGTAATGACTTCAAACTCTTGTTTACATTCTTGTGGAATAATAGAAAGTGATTGCATCTAATACTGTTCCTAAAAACATAGTCTTAATAGGTTATTCTACAATATCCCCTAATTTTTTTGAGCAGTGTATTTCCACGTCAAGAGAGCGTATCCCGCCATATAGTTATGGTGCGCTCAATATTTTTTTCTTTCTTTGGGTTGGTAGTGAAGAAAAATTTGTGGGATCTAATTATTAATTTCTGAGGTCTAAAATGCTGAAAACATTCCATTTCCAATTACCCAAATATCTTAATAAGGTCCACCGCTTTGGTCTCGAGGTAGCGTGCTGCCTTATCACGCAGCGGGCCCGGGTTCGATCCCCGCTCGGGACAAGCTTCCTGGGTGGTGGTTTTTTTAGGGGGGTTTCCTCACCTGTAAGACAAATGTCAGGGAACTTTAAGGCCCAAAACGGTCCCCGAACATCATCTGGTCATCCTTATCACAAGTAATGCCACGAGTGATTTCCAAATTATCGATAAATTCACGACTCACGAAGTGAGGAATGAATTTATCTAGAGAATTTGAAAATCAAGAGTGGCATTTGTTAGGACTATTTAACGAATAAAATTAAGCTGTTTACTCACAAATCATTATTTAACTATAGTTATTTTAAAATATGTATAGGCCTATATTTAATGTAATCGGCGATGTTTGAAAACAAATGAGAAACGATTGGTAGGCTTCATTTGCTTCTTTTGTTCATCACAGCAACCAGATCATAATATTATTTATCCAAAGGATCGCAATGTTGTAAGAATGCACCCTAGTGGAGAAATTTATAACCAATGATACAGTTATTAATTAATTTCTGATGTCCTATGATGTAAATATGTCAATTATATTTTTCTGCAATGTCATTTCCAGGAAAATAATTCGTTTAAGAAAGTGAAAACAGTGGTTTCTTTTCTTTTTTTTGTGGTATAATCAATTGCTACAAATGTTTTTTATTATATCCCGCATGCTCTATCTGTTGACATTCATGCACTATATATATACAATCTGGTATCCGTATTTCTTAGAGAGTCAGTCACTACAATATAATGCTATGACCTATTCATAAAGTTAAAAAGGAGGTGCTCTCTTTAATATGATAGACTTTCATTGATAAATTCGAGGCGAAACAAGACTGTGATTGGTTGTAAATAAAAAATCATTGAAATGTGATTGGTCATTGACTCCCATTTGGGGCATGAGTTAAATAGTCAACATTAACATATTCTAGGATTAAGGCTTCTCCTGGCGCATCATTACCATCATCACCGCCTATCATACATCATCGGGGCAGAGTAATTCCGCCTTCCAGGTGTCCCGACGTCAGAAGTTGGTTACAATATGCCTGGAGAGAATGCCAGAATGTCGAAATGACAACGTGGTGGCACTGAATAAAAAATATCTTAATGATATGAATGAGATGTATTAAAACTAGTCTATCCCTGGGGCGTGGTCGGTAGAGTTCCTACGCTCAAGTCCGGCCACCTAGTTTCGATTCCCGGCGGGAGAGAAGACTTTAAATTTCCACCTTGGGTCTGGGCGTGTCACAACACTGTAATAAAGGCAAATAATTACTATTTAAATTTGAACATAAAACGTGATTAGAGTGCAGGTAACATACGAAACAGATGTTCTCGTTTTATGTAAAATTACAATAAAACTTAATGATAACAGCTAAAAAAACTGACGTTATTTAAAGTTCATAAACCTATTACGGAAATATAGAGGGCGCGGATTGTAATATCAGTGCAGCGCAGATCTGAACGTGTGGATTATTATTAAACTGTACCAGGAGAAATATGAGCACGTGTGGCTTATATACTTGCCAGTAATTGAAACTGTGTTTTAAAAACCTCTAATAAAACTGGAGCAAAGCGCGCCTGCTGGCGTCATGCACGTGTGTACAGTCCACAACATCAAAATGAAAAATCTCAAATCAAAATTTCCTTAGAATTCTTGGGAGGGAGTACCAAAATCTAGGGTTACATTGCACCAGCTTCATGCCTTGAAAATTTAAAATTCGGGATATAAAAAGAAGGGAAATACTTTCCCACACATGACAAGAAAAACATTTCTAAATTTCAATTATACTCCATGCGCATGCGCCAACAGACGCAAAGCGGTTTACACAATGGAATCACGGGATGCAGCTAACATATATATTTGGATGGAGTTATGCATCAGTCGATTATGCACCATTACGTAAGTTTCGATAAAAATTAATTTAAGTCAATCTTCCCTATTTATTGTAGCGCCAAAGTAACACTGCTGGATATTGCAAGTTATTTTCTTGTTTTTCAGTTATGTATAAACAATGTAAGAGGAAGAACATTTGGCGCTTAACTATATGATGCAAAATTTAAATTTAAATTTATGAAGATCTGGTTTGATTCACTGTTTGTTGCAAAACGCATAATCTGTGATAGGACTAATGACGTTTACATGTTTCTTTAATAATATGTCTATATTTAAGATTTGGCGCTAAAAGTGTACGTACACTCACTTCATGAGCTGGTGCAATAGATGCCATCAAAAGCTTAATTTTTAAGTGTCGCTTAGACCGTTGATGCATAACATCGTCCATTTGAACTCACGTGCCAACCAACCTAAAAGCTAACTTAACGCAATTTAAGTGTTCTAACCTGTGAGAGAATTCAACGCCCAAAAACAGGTAGTGTAAATAGTAAGTTCTAAAATTCTGAAGTATAGGCTATGTGTAGAGTTAATTAGTACATACTCTTTGTTGGCTGCACTGGCACACGTACATAGCCTTTGTTGGCTGCATATTCGTTAAAATCAATATGGCTGCCACGTCATTACGGTACAGTATATAGTTCAATATCGTAATATTCAATATATTCAAATAATCGTTATAAACATGTAAAAATCGTTGTAAATTGCAGCAAATAACTTGAAAATTAAATCCTAAGAGTAAAATTTGAGGGACGTTTATTAGGGTACTTAGAAAGTCTTGCCACACATTCGAAAGATTAGTCAAAAACAAATGTACACTTAGCGACAAAAAGGATGAGCCGCTTCAAAAAGCAGAGTCCCTGTTATGACCCACTGCGCATGCTCGAAAAGCTAAAGCTGTGATTCACGAGATAACGCACTGTTAAATGTTTTAAATGTGCTGTATTTGGTTTTAATCGCCATAAATACACTGCTCAAAACAATTAGAGGAACACTTGTAATAAATTGAATAAGTAATTGTTTTTTAAAGCTGTGATGCTGAAAGTTGGACAATATGTAAATTGAATTATTAATTTTATCATTGGATACAAATTTTAAAGATCCATGGCCTAAATACAGAGAAATTACCTCAAATAACAAATATAGAGATTTTTTTTTATTTTGGAAGGCACTGGCCACTTCTAATTGGTAAGCTTCCTGATGTTGCTATAGTGACGAATGTTGATTATTGCTGTGTTTATTGAAGTCTCTGACAAAATGAGGCATTTAAATGAGTTTGAAGTGTGTCATGCTCTACATATTTTACGACAAGGTCAATCTCTGCGACAAGTGACTAGAGAGCTTGGGGGTTCTCCTTCCGTGGTGTCCAGGTTACGCAACAGGCACAGAGAGACAGGTCAGTATTGTAGAAGACGTGGCCAGGGCCGTAAATTTAAAACAAGCCCCCAGGATGACAGATACGTTGTTCTTTCTGCTCTTCAACAGCGTACAAAAACTGCAAAAGACCTGCAGAATGACCTTCATATGGCTTCCGGAATCCGGGTTTCAGACCAAAAGGAACAGATTAAGGAAAGAGAATATTCGTCCAAAAAGGCCCGTTAAAAAACCACGCTTAACAAATGGGCATAAGGCAGCAAGACGTACGTATGCTGAAAACCATGGTGATTGGAACCTGAACCAGTGGGAGTCTGTGCTCTTCTCGGACGAATCCAGGTATCGTCTTACACGTTGTGATGGTCGATTGAGGGTGTGGGGACGGCCAGGAGAAAGATTTTCTGCAGAGGCTGTACAGGAAATTGATAGATTCGGAGGAGGTTCCATAATGGTGTGGGCCGGAGTTATGTACAACAATCGTACGGACCTTGTACTTGTTCCCCAGCGACTGAATGCTGTCCGGTATATCGAGCACGTTCTGGAAGAGCATGTAGTACCTGCTGCCATTGGAGTAGGCCCTGGATTTCTGTTTATGCAGGATAATGCCAGGGCACATTTTGCGGCTGTCACCAGGGATTTCCTGAGGAGGAATGAAATTGAGGTAATGGAGTGGCCAGCGGTCAGCCCAGACCTCAACCCTATTGAACACTTGTGGGATCTTCTAGACAGGAAGGTCACGAACCGACATCAAGCTCCACAAACTCTGCAGCAACTTGGAGATGCTATGAAGGAGGAATGGGAGGATATTCCGCAAGAGGAAATCCAGAATCTTATTGGGAGCATGCCACGAAGATGCCAAACTGTCATCGTATGTCGTGGAGGCCATACACGATACTAGCTCTATATAACGAGTGTTTAACTTTGAAAAATAAGCACAAGATTCAATTGCTTACATAGCGGAATTATTTGAAAAGTTAATTGTCAGCGTTATTCATTTGTTTTTACTGGCATGAGCAATAAATAAATAAATAAATAACCACAAATAATGTACTTTATTAATTTCATGTTTGTAGCTTTATCCAATGAAAAAATATTTGCATATTTCATAGTGTTCCTCTAATTGTTTTGAGCAGTGTAGTTAAAGAACAGTGAAACAGACATGTTTCTAGATATTTATGAGTGTTCGACAAATGCAATATTAATCAAACTGCGACATTTCAAATAAAGTTAAACTTTCGTTCATAGTGCAAAAGTAAAAGACAACCAATATTTAGACAACTAGTATCCGACGTTCGAGCAGCGTAGATCGTTAAACCACTTATAAGACGATGAGATATGTATGAAAGCCAGGGTTTGAATCCTTCAACAATGTTGTTTTTATTCGTTTGTATTTTCGCAAAATACATCCTATAAGTGCTATAACATTTAATTCCTGCCACGTAATCTAAGTACACTTCGTAAACTGTATAAATTTAATTGTGTTTGCAGTACCACGTTTTAATAATAATGCTATAAATGTATGTAATAAAAGATAATATAACTTCATATATTTATGTGTTGACTTATTTATTACGTATTGGTGAGAAAATAGTTTCACCCTTGAATTTAATTTTATATATGTCAAATCCAGCCCAAAGATATTATTATTATTATTTTTATTATTATTGCCTTCATCCATAGTAATAATAATAATAATAATAATAATAATAATAATAATAATAATAATAATAATAATGGGATGCATCAAAGGATGTGAAGAATGTAATTAACTGGGGATCAAAATTAACTCAAAATGCACCCAAAAAAAAAAAATACATAAAATGTAGAATTCAAAAAGGCAGATCAGTAAAAACAATGTTAAACGGCGTTTTGTGGGATAAGAATATATGAATGGATACCAAATGAAAAATGTATAAATCCATAATTCGAATCACGCTAACATTCGTTGCAGAAACTTTGGCAGTCCAATCAAAAGTCGAGTTTAAAGCTATAGTCTGTGATACCATTACATTTTCCATGGAAAGGTCTATCTTTAAGAAGTTTCAAACAGTAAAACAATGACTGTATTCTAAAATACCTTTTTGGATTCTCGGCCGTGTCTTGTAGAATTGTCTTCTCGACGTTTAATCACCTTCTGTGGGTGATGTATTTTAGAATACACAACGATAGCCGTGAAAGTCTTAACCAATATAGTAAAACATACAGTTTTGTCATGGGTTTGTTATATATATATATATATATATATATATATATATATATATAAGACATGAAAAGAAAAATAAACGCCTGAACGGGGATTTGAACCTGATACTTCAGTACGCAAAATACAAGGGTGAATCAAATATAAACCGAAATTATCGTTTTCAATTTTATTGAATTAACAAAAAAAATATAAAATCACCACCTCATTTTTGTACATAGTCTCCTGCATTTCCAACACACTCTTGCCATCGAGTTGGCAACTTTTTGATGCCGTCCTTCAAGAATGACGAACTCCTCTACCGCTGCATTGTCACCAAACCATCTTCCTCCCAGGTTTTCTTTCAGTGGCCTAAACAAATGGTAGTCACAGGGTGACAAATCTGGATTGTAAGGAGGATGTTCCAGAGGTCTCCAATGCATTTTCGTCAGTTTTTCTTGTGTCAACCGAGCTGTGTGTGGCCTTGCATTGTCGTGCAGCACAATCACATTTCGGATCGGTTTCCGGCGGCCCTTGTTGCGATATCCTGCTTTCCGAACTTATTCCAACGTGTGAAGCAATTTCAGAAATTGTTACGCGCCGATCCTCCTCAATAAGGTCCCGTACAGAACGAATGTTGCCTGCAGTGATGCTTGTTCGTCCCCGTCTTTGGCGGAGCTCATTTTCCACTGAATCCCGGCCCGCTAAATTTTTTGTGCGCCTATCATACACCTGGGGGGCACGCCGTAGCGTAGTGGTTAAGGCAATGCGCTACAAGTCGGAAGGTCGAGGGTTCAAGTCCCGGTGGGGTCAGGATTTTTAAACTGACCAAAACCTTCTGGCGGCACTATGGCCCTGGGGTCGACTCAGCCTCTAACGGAAATGAGTACCAGACACTTGTTCTGGGGTAAAGGCGGCCGTCACGCAGGGTTGACAACCCGGCTGACATAAAGAGCCGATTGTCAAGAAAAAGTGGGAGCCTTAACCTCCTACTACCCCAAAGGCCTCCTGAAGCCTGTTGTGGGACCAAAAAAAAATCATACACCTGAGTCTTCGAAAGGGTTGCTTCTCCGAACTGCGCATGGAGCATTCTCAAAATTTCAGAAGGTTTAGTGTCTTCTTTCGCCAAAAACTTAATAATAATGCGTTGCGCAACAGACGTGTGTACCTCTTGCTCGCTTATGGCGTACTGAAGCAAGCGGCCGCTCCTCGGAGTGCGACACATCAAGAGCCCTACTCCAGACACCCCCACCAACTTACCCTCCAAACCGCAACCTTTACAGTTCGCTACCAGAGTCTCCCGATACAAATTCCGGTTTATATTTGATCCCCCCTCGTAATTTGCTTACCTGTTATAGTAGCCACTAGAGGGTAGTGAGACCGAGTTCCCGCTACCTCTCATGATAGAGAATATATCTTCTTGTAAGCCCATGTTTCCCTTAACAGAGATTTAGGTGCTCTCCCCCTACAGGGAAGATTTTTGAACCATGCTAACCTAGTTACACTTCTTTTCATATAGATGTCATTAGTGGTTTGTGGTCAGCGTTCCGCCTCATACTGACATCTAGAAAACCAAGGTAGTACTAGGATGGGAAAAATCGGTAAATTTTCATTCAGGCTTAAGGATCTTTTACGAGCCTGAAAACCTTTAGACTCGGGACCCACAGCTTAAAGTCCCTCCCGGAGGACTTGCTCCTTGGATTTTTCCATCCAAAAAAATAAATCGACCCCGGACAGGTTTGAACCCGCGACCCTCGGGACCAGAGGCACTAGTCCACCGCGGCCGATTTGGAGAATATATACAAAGGAAAAAAATAAATGTTTGTGCTAGGATGCCTGCATAGCGTAAGTGGTAGCGCACTGAAGTATCAATTCATAGATCCGGGTTCAAATCCCCGTTCAGGCGTTTATTTTTCTTTACATGTCATATTAGGCTTGCATTGCTTAATGTCAAAATTGTATTATAACATCGATATATATATATATATATATATATATATATATATATATATATAAATTACGTGTCACGTTGTTTGTCCGCGATGGAATCCTAAACTACTGAACCGATTTTAATAAAATATTGCACACTGTGAGCAGTTTGATCCAACTTGAGACTTAGGGAAGTTTATAACTAAATTTATAGTCGCATTATTTTTATTGCAAATTATTTGTTTATTATTTAACAAAGAGTTATTAATTATCTGTGAGTTCCATACGATTCTAACAGATGGCCGTGTAAGGTAATTGGTTTATTATTTAACCAGGTGGCTGTGCTTTTTGTTGCAACCGCGAATTTCAATTGAATTACAAATATTGATTATTTCATAATTTAAGTGTGTTTGTGTTAATTTTATTTTCAATAGATTGATAATAATATTAATTTTCGTGTGTAAGTATTAGTTTTAAGTAAACTGGCTGAAAGACAGCAACTTAATTTAAATTTAACTGGACCGAGAAGGGACATTGAACAATATGGCGAATCAGTTCTAGAGACCATGAATGATAAGATATCAAGTGAATTTCCGCAAATTGGTATAGGCCTATGTGACATAAATCTTACATTTAAGAAGAATGTAAATTTAAAAACATATGAAGGTCTTAAGGAACGGAATAACAGAATTGTAAGTAAGTCTGTTAGTTATAATGATATGCCTAATATTACAGAAACAATCTTCATGCCTCAATTAAATGAAAAACAAGATGACTATAATATATCACAAGATGATATTACTATACAGAGACTTTTTGATGATGATGATGATGAGAATCCAAACTGCCAGCAAGTTCGTAGAAAAAAAACGGAAGTATAAATGAAATCAGCAAGCCTCCTCAAAATATTCCATCAATAAATGTATATAATCCTTATGATACACTTATGGATGATACTGAGAATGCAGACAACATAAATTCATCTCAATCAACAAAACTACTTCCACATAAACCACCACCCATATTTATACCGGGTGTAGTTAACGTACCAGAACTAAAAAATTGTGTAAAACAAAAAACTTTCTGATTTAGATTTCTCACTTAGTTTACTACAACATAATTTAATGTACGCCTTAGCCACAGCAAACGCGTGGCCGGGACTTTCTATATATATATATATATATTATATATATATATATATATATATATATAACAAGTCGGATTACACTATTTATAACTCAAGAACAGCTGGACCGATTTTTATGATCTTTGTTTTGTTGGATTTGTTTCCGCCCCGAATAGCAGATAACTATTAAAACATCGGAAACATTAACGTAAAAATATTTAAAGGCGGTACGACGTTCGCCGGGCCAGCTAGTATATATATATATATATATATATGATGTTTTGGTATTATTTTACAAATTTCTTATTGGTTTATGTGTATTTATATGCGTCCGTAGGCATCTTATGTTAAATTACAATAGGTGAGTTTAGTTTCAATGTCAAGTATTTTCACACGTGGTTGGATATTTTTTGGGGTTAGACAGAGAAAAGCAGTTGATTATGCAAGTGGTTTAAATCCTCTGAGGGACTCATTTACCCCTTGTGGTTTTCCTCGAGCTGGCTGAGACCTCTTTGCACTGCCTGTCAGCTCTAGCAAAATAATATTACTTCTCCTCTTGTGAACCAAACTTCATACCTCCAAGACTTAATTTGGGTCTTACATAGATCTATTTCTACCACGTCTGTGCATTTGTGGTTAGGGAGCTTCGTTTTCATCTGCACTCTAAATGTAAGAATGGCATATATCTCAATTACTGACACAAGGCAAGATGTGCTACTCTTCTGCATATTAGTGATAACATTGTGCAGTTAAAACAAATCTATCAACTTATTTTAGAATTTTAA
Source organism: Diploptera punctata (assembly GCA_030220185.1). Taxonomy (NCBI): domain Eukaryota; kingdom Metazoa; phylum Arthropoda; class Insecta; order Blattodea; family Blaberidae; genus Diploptera; species Diploptera punctata. The sequence goes on along the minus strand of JASPKZ010001234.1, from coordinate 179,463 downwards.
GAAATTTTCAGAGAAGACTACTTTATTTATATCATATCAGAAGGTATCCGTAATACAGGGCAAGTCAAAATGTTGTGCAGGTTTTCAGAAATTTATTATGTGAAATGTAATGAACATATAATATCGTGAGACATATTGTATGAAAGGTAAACTCTCAAAGTTTAGTTGTCCACTTCTAAAGTTCCGCGTTCACCCGCAAGATGTCAACAGCAGAGCAGTAAAGGAAAATGGCGTTGAACTGGGGATCAGAAGTCTTTCTGTGTGCTTGATTACCATGTAAACAACTCTGTGACTAGTGTTCAACGACATTTCCGTACCAGATACGATAAAGACCCGCCGGATGGGAGATCCATTCGTAAGTGGTACACACAATTTAGGGATTCAGGCTGTATCTGTAAACGAAAATCGACTGGCCGTCCGTCGACGAGTGAAGAGACAGTCGAACGCGTTCGCACATGCTTCGTGCGGAGTCCACAGAAATCCACCTACCGGGGAGCGACAGAACTTCAACTACCACAAAAAACTGTATGGCGGATTCTCCGGAAACGTTTACAGATGAAACCCTACCACTTGCAACTGGTTCAAGCCTTAAAACCCGCCGATTATGCTTTGCGAGCGTCCTTCTGTGTTGATTTTCTCGCATTAATGGAAGAGAATGAGTTCCATGAGAGGGTAGTTTACAGTGATGAAGCGACTTTCCACCTTTCAGGAAAAGTGAATAGACACAATGTAAGGATTTGGGGAACTGGTAACCCCCATGCAACTCTGGAACATCAACGCGATTCTCCGAAAGTGAATGTCTTTTGTGCCATTTCCCATGCAAAGGTTTATGGGCCCTTTTTCTTTCATGAACGTACTGTGAACGGACATGTTTTCCTTGATATGCTACAACAATGGCTCCTTCCGCAGCTTGAAGCGGATAGTCCAGATTTCATTCTGCAGTTGGATGGTGCCCCTCCACATTACCATGGCAGTGTTCGAGACCATTTGAATACGGCTTTACCACAACGCTGGATAGGCCGTGCATCTCAGGGTGATCAACAACTCATTCATTGGCCACCTCGTTCACCAGATCTAACCCCGTGTGATTTCTTCATGTGGGGTCTTGTAAAGGATCATGTTTACGTACCACCACTTCCAACAACACTGCATGAACTGCGTGCCCGCATCACAGCAGCCATTGCTGATATCGACCGCGGACTGCTACAGAAAGTTTGGCAGGAGATTGAATATCGGCTTGACATCTGTCGTGTAACAAAAGGCGCTCACATAGAACATCTGTGAATATTTAAAAAAAAAACTTTGAGAGTTTACCTTTCATACAATATGTCTCACAATATTATATGTTCATTACATTTCACATAATAAATTTCTGAAAACCTGCACAACATTTTGACTTGCCCTGTATATGAGACTGTTATCAAATTGAGATTTATTTCATGTTGTTCTCATTCATCAAAATAAATACTGGGGTAGAATTTCACTTTCAATTTAATTTGCATCTTCATCATCATCATCATCATCATCATCATCATCATCTTCTTCTTCTTCTTCTTCTTCTTCTTCTTACTCTTCACTTCATGGTTTTGGCTCTAGGCATTTTCCAATCTCACAGCATTCTTCAATATTTTGAAGGGATTTCATATATTAATTGACCTGTTAGCATATAATGTATATTATTCCGTTCCTTCAACATGCGTTTTCCATTTGATAAGACATTATTCTAAATTTTCTCTACGGAACATAGATCGATTCTGATCGAATCTCTTCTTTTTGTATGTGATCTAGAATGCATTTTAAAATATTATAAAGAATACAATCCAATGTATTGCACAAATAAAAAGGAAGACATATGCAAGTAAAGTAAAATCTGTTTTCATATCTGGTTTAAACGATATGAAATGAGATTAAGCCGTCTATTGTAGGAGGTCCCTATTATAATTGTATGCCGGTTTACTGTCTATCACACAATCACAGGGGCAGATGAAATGAAAGGAGCTGTATGGCATGGGCATGGAGAAGTGGTGGAAAGATGATAAAATGAGAAACCCCAAGGAAAAGCCATTGCTCCGATATGCCAAACATGAATCACACATGGAGCTACCTAGAACCGGACTCATGTCCCAGAGGCAGACGGGAGGTGAGTAATCATTTTCGCCATGGAGCCGCCACAAATTTAAGCAATCCGCCGTATTCTGTAATAATAATAATAATAATAATAATAATAATAATAATAATAATAATAATAATAATAATAATAATCTGAAAAGGTCAACGATTTCGAAGGCGAAAGAGGATATTTTCCGAACGGTAGACAGGGCGGATGAACCGGTTCTGAAATTAACCACTGCAATCTTATAAAACTGGATTTCAGTCCAAACTTTGTGATAACCAAATACTATGAAATATAAACAGTGATATAAGAAAACGAAGATTAAACTTTTATAGGCATATTAAACGAATTAACTGAAATGGGCTTATAAAACAAATAATGTAATTCTAGGGAGATATAAGTAAAACACCAGTGAATACTATGAAATGGATTGGTGAAGTCTAAAAGGACTTAAAATTGGTATGGATTGTTCAAGAAGATATCCTAAACAGAAATATCTTTAGAATTAATGTGCATACGTGGCAAGTTGACCCAGAGGTCAAACCGAAGGGGGAAAAAAAAAACTGGACAGATGAGAGAAGTTAAGCCCATAGCCTAAAAATGAAGGAAATTTGGATTCAAAGGAAACGCCTCTAAGTACTTTGTGTAGTCCTACGTGAAAAAATATAACTATGCGAAATAAAGATTAATGACTATGTCAAAATATCACTTTTGTTTCGGTAAAGGCAGATATAAGTTAAATCAATGGAATAAGATTAAATTTAACATTAATTGGAGCAACTGTACCTTCTCAGCTGTTTATCCCTGATTACCCCACCAACAAAAACAGCTGAACTGAACATAAAAAATACAGATACAAAATTAAACAATAAAAAATGTCAATGAATGAAAAATTGATAATCGGGAAACGTATATTTGACGCATGATTAATTGTATGCGGACGGAAAAAGATATTTGGTTTTGAAATTGCATAGCTAGCAGGATGCAGTTCCCATCGTGACAACAAGGGTGTGTGAAAGGGGGCAGCGAGGGGCATGAAATTCGATTTTTGTTGCATTTAAAAGGATAGTGGAATGGGGGTATATGGTATCGGGTCAACAATCCATTAATTACCATCGCTGCTGGCCAAACATGGCTTTTACTCCAACTAACCTTCTAAATTATCCCTCTCTCTCACTCTGTATATGCGTGAGAGAAAGAACTACAATGCTGAACCATTAAATTTATAAACATACATATTGGCTGGAACAGAACTCCACCGACAAATTTTCACAAGTAGTTCATCGTCACAGACTGAGTGTTTTGATATAAGGAACCCCTTAGCTGTGGTGGTTATTAATTATTCAACATTCTCTTTTAAGTTTTTCTTGGTCTTACTATTCTTGACTTTTTGTTTTTACGTTGTCAATGGGCTTACTTTTAAAATTTATTATGAACTACCGTGCAGGATACTATATAGAAAGTTTAAAATCAAATATGTACCCGATATCTCAGTCGTCCTCAAGCAAGTAGGCCTAAGTAAAATTTCTACGTATACTTTTCGGAACATGCAGATAAAATGTTAAGATTAAAATTAAAATTATGTATACCTTACCTTATATCCAGTCCTCTAATTATACCGGTTTCAAAACCTAAGTAGTTTCATCTTCAGTAATATGTCGACCGATGTTATGACGTTCAGAGGAACTGCTTCTTACTCCATCTGCTGATGGGACCTCCGAATCAAATCAAATTCCCCAGGAATTAAAAAATAATATTTTTTTAATTCCCGGGGTATTTGATTTGATTTGGAGGTTTAACAGACGTAGTAAAAAGCAGTTCTCCTGAACGACATAACATTGGTCGAAATATTACTGAGGATGAAACCATAAAGGTTTTGAAACCGGTGTAATTAGAAGACTAGATATGAGGAGAGTTATAAAGAATTTAAATTAAATCTGAAACCTCATATTGATTTCTCCTATAAAAGTTGAAGTTAAAACGTTCCTCAAGTAAGTAAAATTTCAATTTAAAAAATCGTAGATCTTTTGGAATGTTATATAATCAGCTGTTAAAAACTGTACGTTTTAATTTCTGAAGAAAGAACATGTTCCGAAAGGAGAGTCTGAATTTAATTTTTAAAATCATTTCATTGGGATGATGGTAAGACAAAAGTAACCTTTTTAGAACATTAATTTATGAATAATCGATCCAATAATTGTGATTAGAAGACTAACGAGGCGGTTCTATAAAAACATGCTGTATGTCCCTTATATAAAACAGCCAACATTGCCGAAAAAATGTAAAAATTCGTCATTAGTGATTTATTCCACTCTGTATGTAGGATACACTCTTGTTTTACAATATAATTGAAGAGTTACCCCGAAAAGATATCTACCCCACAAAAATTTGAAAGATGGGTCTTCAGTGAATTAGTGATCTATCCGGAGAATACCACTGCATGGTGCGTGCAAAACTATCCCTGTTCTCTTCTAGATCCGTTTAATTTATTTTTAAAAGTTGACATTCAAGCAAATTGTGATGTATGTAACAAAATGACGGAAGAAGATGTCAAGAGTAGAAGTTTATGGGTTATATCTGTTTTCGAGCTAACTGTTCAATTAAGATCAGTGTGCGTAAGTTATGTCTGCATTGTTGGAACTGTGTGAAGTAAATAATCCTTCTGCTTACTATAGTCTCTCTCGTTAACTTCACGAGAAATTTGTAGAATGAGACAACTGTACTTACCTCTCTCACTCGCACCAGTGTTGTCAGTTTTCTTCACCTGATGTTAATAGGGATAAGGGGGAAGGGGAAAACCGACAATAGGGTGGGTTCTTTCTTTTGTATCTGGACTAAAGCGGTTAACTTTCTATCCCTTGTATCTCCATCTCTCTCTCTCTCTCTCTCTCTGCCAAGTTAAGCCAGCTATACTATAGGACGTAATACCCACACCTGAGAATCCAGTACAGCAAACGTTCCACTATCTGCTGCCACTAGAGAGACTATACAGAGATCGGGAAAAACTTGCGAACACTAATGATTACTTCCCGAACTCCCAATAGTCAAGCTTCCCTATATTATTTTAGTTATTTTTCTCGTCTTCGAGTCTTCATATATCCGTCCGTGGATAAAGACATTATAAAATTATAAAACATTGAAATGTGACGAAATTCGTTTAAGGAAATTAAATAAAGGTCGGGTGACAGCAAATGCTAACTGCATGAATTGATACAGTTACTCAGTTACGGTAGCCTGATTTTTTTTAGAAAATAAGAGAAGATATAATTTATAATCCCTTAGGTAAACACAAATTCCATCATCCAGGAAACCGGTCAACTAAGATAATTCTTCAGAAAGTTGAATTCATGATCCAATTTTGGTGATTTACGTGATTTATATTTCTTTGTTCATTAAATCGTAACAATGCAGTCACGGTGCGAGAAAACAATCACGGCTACTAGAGCAATTTTTAAATTTCGACTATCAGGTACACCCTGGTTGTTATTAGTCTGTATTCCCTGATTTTTTTGGTTTTATTACAATGACATATTACTTGTTTAGTTGAGAAAAATTGAAAGTTGTGGCCACTGAATTCAAATTTTCGCTTCAGGTGAACCCCTTACTCCTAATGGTCCGATTTTGCTGGTTAAACAACTCATCATCACATTTCTAAATAGAGTGTTATATGCCGAGTTTGGTTCCGAAAAAAAAACAAAATGGATAAACAATTGAAGTTGCTACAGCGCTAACATCACACACATACACATCCCGACTCAAGCATTCATTTTTCTTTTCATATCATATTTGCCCTCATTGCCGAATGTCAAAAATATAGTTATAACACTAAATATACAAGCGTTACTGCTATAAAGTAAATATTCTTTTTAAAAATTTGCTTACCTGTTATGGTGGCCGCTAGATGGCAGTTGGAACGACTTCCCACTACCTCTTGTGTCAATTGAGAATACTACATATATAAGAAAATGCATGTTTGTATTAGGATATTTGAGTGGCTCAGATGGTTAGAACGCTAATGGTACAGAGTTTAGAGACTCAGTTCAAATCCCGACTCAAGCATTCATTTTTTCTTTTCATATCATATATATATATATATATATATATATATATATATATGTCCACCGCTGTGGTCTCGAGGTAGTGTGCTGCCTTGTCACGCAGCGGGCCCGGGTTCGATCCTAGGTCGGGGCAGTTTTTCTGGGTGAGGTATCTATCGGGGTTTTTCCTCACCTGTAAGAAAAATGTCAAGAAAACTTTAAGGCCCAAACGGTCCCCGAAATCATATGGCCATCATCATCCTTATCATTATCATCAATATCATCATTCTTCACCGGTGTGGAAAGCAACGGGAAGCTACCACACCTACAATTCCCTAGTAAATCTGCAAAACATACCATGAAAATGCTATGATTGCAGTGAAAGGACCTGCCCTCGAGCAGAATTACTATATATATATAATGAATCATTTTCGATATCTACCTTCATGAGAAAAGCCTCAATAACTATTACAGTAATTCTTTCGGAATTCGCTAAAATGTTTAGGTAAAGGTAAAGTGATCACGCTTCTGGCCATAGGAGACCCTTGGCGAAATAGGTGGTTAAGGCTCCCACTTTTTTCTATACAATCGGCACATGCCAGCCTTACGTGACGGATGCCATTACCCCAGAATAAGCGTCTGGTATTCATTTCCTTTAGAGGATGAGTCGATCCCAGGGCCATGAACCACAGAAGATTTGGATGCATTTAAAAATCTTGACCCATCGGGAATCGATCCATCGATCCTCCGGTTTGTAGGGTACTACCTTAACCAACTAAGCTACGACGTTCTCCCAAAATGTATGTTATAGATATTTTGAAATAAGTTTAGTCACTCTTGTAAAGCTGTCCCGTTCCGCGGACTTTTCAAGTCTAAGATATAATTTTCGACATTAATGCATATCTTATGACATTAAGGCATATCTTCTGCATATCGGTATTATCAGATTTCTTAGCTTCATTATTTGCTTGACTTAATGAAGCGCTTAATGACCACAATCGGAAAAAGGTACATAAGATAACGAGGCTTGTATACTTGGTTATAAATTGGTTGTGTAACATTGTTTATTTGAATTTGTGAGTGGAGTATATTTATCAGAGAGACAGGTCACAGTTGTAACGTGTTTTTGTCACGGTACAGTGACATGACGCTAGTAGAACAATGTCCACTCTGGCTGCTAACACAAAAACTGACTGGACTTGAGACAAATAATTCTGTCCACAAGATACTCTTCCGGCGTATTTCCCGCATAACACAGCGTTTCGAATTAAACACAGACACCGCTATATGTTATCATGAACACACCATGTTAAGAAAATAAGTTACCATATTTATCATTCCAAACGTAACAATGTAGCCAATAAATGTTTTCGATTTAAAGAAAATTTATGCAGATCTCCAACAAACCTGTAGCTAAAGACGAGTAGAAATAGGCGAATATAAATTTCAAATTGTGCATGAATTTAAATATCTGGACACTCCAATGACTGGTGATAACAATATTAATAAGGAAATAAGGAGCAGGATTCTTCAAGCCAACAGATGCTATTATGCACTTAAGGACCAATTCAAATCACACATTTTAAGTCTGGATGAAAAATTAAAAATCTACAAAACCATACTGAAACAGTTGCTATTTATGGCAGTGAATGCTGGAGACTTAGTAGTGTCAATGAAGAAAGACTGAGAATCTTTGAAAGGAAAACCCTAAGGAGGATCTTGGGACCTATAAATGATCGTGGAGTATGGCGATTAAGACATAACGCTGAAATCTACAATTTGTTCTCAGACCCACATATGGTAAATGCTATTAAAACTAGCAGACTGAGTGGATGGGCCATATCATGAGAATACCACTAGAAAGCTTAAGTACTGAAACCAAAAATTCTAAATTGTGAGAGGGAGTCGACAAGAAAGGGAACCAGAAACAATATGAAATGTTGTTATAAAAGCAAGGTACAGAGGCAGGGATAGAGCCATACGTAAATGAAATGAATACATACGTAGGTAGAACAGGACATAGAACACCGCTCCCAACCAGAATTCAAAGAGGCAGTCTCTTGCCACAGTTCTCCGTTGTATAAATCAATGTAGAGATGCAGCTAGCAGACTGAAGTACCGGTGAGTGAACTGTGGCAGTACCTTGCATATGTATGTACTACATACAAACTGATTAACTGCCTATAAAATAAATGTTCTACTGAACACATAATGTAGCCTACATTGAGGGCAGGTGTGAGTATGAAGATCGAAATAATATAATGTTCCAAAAGTACCATTAATATTTGTAACAAAATTAAATGTTGGGAGTTGAAGATGGAAACAATGATGTGGAAATAACAAAAATAATAGTTAAAGGTCGATCTGGAATAGTAATGCTGAATGGAATTTTGTGGGATATGCAGATACTCAAAGAAACTAAAATCCATATTTATGTATCAATAGTAACAAGTTTAATGACCTATGAAGGAGAAACGTGGGCTATAAATGTCAAATTAAAGTCAAAATTGTAATCTACAGAAATGGATTTTTAATAAGATCCGCACGATGCTCTAAATTAGACAGGATCAGAAATAATGTTATCCGAGGAAAAAAAAAACGCACTTCAACGAAACAATTATAAATTTTGTGGGAAATAAACAATTACAATGGTTTGGCCACGTGAAAAGAATGCATGAAGATAGATTACCAGTTAGGAGTTTCGACTGGATTGCAAATGGGAGGAAAAGAAGAGGGAGACCTAAAAAGACATTTATAGAGGGAATTATGAATTTATGAACGTCATGTGAATGTAGAATGGCGACCGGAAGGATAGAGATGAATGGAAGAAAATCAAAATTTAATATTGGACACAGAAACATGTTGTATACATTTAAAAACGGTTCAATAAAAAATAAAATTATTATTATATTATTATTATTATTATTATTATTATTATTACTATACCGGCTTCAGTTTTAAGGTTACTTTTCCTCCTAGATGTTCACAGAATGTGGATCATACGCATCTATACATGATGGGAAACAATAACATAACACGCAAGCTGTTCTTACATAGAGTATGCAGGCGATCCTAGTATAAAATAAGGAGCTATCTACTAACATTTTGGTATGGATATATGAGTACTGATAAGCATAACGACGAGAAAATTATAAATTTAAATATTACATTGGTTATTCCATCATAAAATTGTCATATTTTACCAACACTTTTAAAATAATGTCTCTCCATTTTCTCGCTCTACACAAAATTACCCTCAATACTCGATCCCCTTAAAGTATCCCAACACGTCAGATTTTCAAACTGAACCTGAGAGATAAAAAAGAAATCTAAAATGTAAAGAAGCTCGTATCAACAAAGTGAAAATAAATATTCATTAACAGACGGCATACCGATACGTGCAGTCTAATTTTCATCACCATCATCCTTCACGGATTAGATCTTTGCCTGTTCCGATCTCACACCTGTTCAGCCCAACGATTTCTTGGTCTTCCTACTGATCTTCGTCCTCCAAGATTATACATCAGTGACATCTTTGGTAACATATCCTCTGTTATTCTTTGCAGATGTTCTATACAATTGTTCCTGTGTTCTTCTATTTGTTGAAAAAGTGGTTGTACTTTTAGTTCCTCTTTAATATTCTCATTTCTAATATGTTCTTCTCTTGTACAACCTTTCACAACCCGTAGGAAGCTCATTTCCGCTGCTTGAATTTTAGTTATTTTCTTTTTCCTTCAGGACCCAGGCCTCACTTCCATACAACGTCACTGGTAGTGCCATCATTGAGTAAAATCTTAGCAGCGTATCCTTTCTTACTTTGTTGCAGCCTAATTTTAAATATCTTATTGAAGAAAAATCAGAATAGTAAAACAAATTCACGTAGAAATTGGTAAATTATTTTCAGAATAGCTTGAACAATAGAATGAAGACGAAGAAATACTCTTGGAAAATCAAAATCCTCTCTCTTTGGCGCGTGAGGCATAGAATAGTCTTGACCTAAAAGCAAGCTAAATTACCTTACACCTACATGTTAATAAAAGTGATCGTTCAACTAGATAGGATCGGTGATGATCTGTAAAATTTGTTCAAAAATATTTTAAGGAGAACAACCTCAATAGCTTCATTCGCTAAAAAGCTTGTAGTGGATACCATAGAGAAAACGAATAGAGGCAAAACTGTGTACAGTGACATCTAAAATTTTACGGTCGTTTACGATTAACTACAATGAACAAACTACAATGGTAGCGCTGTTTCGTATTAACAGAATATGTAACTAAATAAAACAAATGCAAGGCACACGGCGTGTTCACTCGGAATTATGGGAAATTAGTTATTGAGGAGAAGGAATTAAAGTGGTTAGGACATGTTTTAAGAATTGAAGATGAGCGATGGCCGAAACAACTCTATCAATGGCAACCGACCAGAAGGAAGAAAAGAGGGAGACCAAAGTTAACATGGAAAGAAAACATGAAGATAGCAATGCAAGCACGAGGGCTAAGCATTGAAGATGCCCAAGATCGTAGGCTTTGGAAGTTTGGCACGGAAAGATGGAAGCAGCTGTAAAAATCCGAAGATTAGATAGATAGATAGATAGATAGTCATTTTTTTTTAAATTGAAAGTTTTAACTACCATCTTTTCGTTATCCAGTCCACCGCTGTGGTCTCGAGGTAGCGTGCTGCCTTGTCACGCAGCTGGCCCGGGTTCGATTACCGGTCGGGACAGGCTCCTGGGTGAGGTCTTTTCGGGGTTTTTCCTTACCTGTACGAAAATGTCAGGAAGCTTAGGGCCCAACGGTCCCCGAAAATCATCCGGCCATCATCATCAACCTTATCATTAACATCAGTTTTTTATCATCATCCTTCACCGGAGTGGAGAGCAACGGGAAGCTACGACACCTATAATTCCCTAGTAAAGCTGCAAAGCATAGCATGAAAATGCTATGATTGCAGTAAAAGACCTGCCCTCGGGCAGAATTACTATGGATGGATCTTTTTGTTCTATGTAGACGGTACTGTAATAATTATATATTGTCGAAAGTTAAAAATCATTAGTTAGATTTTATTTTACTCTAATTCGTAAGTAAATTCAAACTTGTTTACGTTTTTAATGTGAATCTATTTTCAAAGACTATTTAACTCATGCCCCAAATGGGAGTCAATGACCAATCACGTTTCAATGATTTCTGTTTTACAACCAATCAGAGTCGTGTTTCACCAAATATTTATCAGTGTTATAATTACCATATTAAAGAAAGCTCCTCCTTACAATATTGCCTTCCTTTGGCAATAAATAGTATGATCTGGTTGCAGTGATAAACAAAAGAAGCAGTAGAAGCGTACCTATCGTTTCTCATTTGTTTTCAAGCATCGCCGTTTACATTAAATATATAAATATTTTAAAATAACTATAGTTAAATAATGATTTGTGAGTAAACAGCTTAATTTTATTCGTTAAATAGTCCTAACAAATGCCACTCTTGATTTCCAAATTCTCTAGATAAATTCACACCTCACTTCGTGAGTCGTGAATTTATCGATAATTTGGAAATCACTCGTGGCATTACTTATGATAAACCTACTAGAAGTGATACAATTCTAAGATTTGTTAGGTTAGGAAGAGTGATGTTAGTGTACAGCCATTTCTAATAAACTTTTTTAAAAAATGTGAGTGATTTTATAATGGATTTCAGATCTACGACATGGCTAAGGTTCTTTAATAATTATTGTATAATATATATATATATATATATATATATATGTGTGTGTGTGTGTGTGTGTGTGAGAGAGAGAGAGAGAGAGAGAGAGAGAGAGAGAGAGAGAGAGAGAGAGAGAGAGAGAGAATAAAGGGGTACGTCAATTGTATACATTTAAAAGAGCTCATAATGCACGTTTTTAAATTTTAAGAAACGAAAATAAATTAACATGTATTATTTATTTCCATTCTTCCCTTCTGTTAAAATTTAAAAAAAAATCTTTAGTTCCGAGAGGCTGGGTACAAATAATTCCATAATTATTTACGATAAGGTGCTGTATAATTATAATTCATATGTTATCACCAGACGATGCTGAATTTCATATTTGTACCACAAAAGAATAGAAAAAATGTAGATGTCATTAGTTGTTTTACACTACCGCCGCTTCTGGCATGTACACGAAACTTGTCCACTTTCTCCTATGGTTCCTGTGTGGTGGATACCTTCGAAGGGAAAATTCTTAATATATGATCTTCCTCAACTTATTATTTTCCCTTATCTACTGTTCCTAAGTAATTGAAATACCTTGAAGAGGGTACCAATCTCATGCATAGTGTAGGCCTATTTACAATAGTGTTCGCTATAAATAACACGTCACTATATATTATATGAGACATTGTTAGTTTTAAATTGTATTAGACCATAATCTTAAAAATACAGGGTATATAGGACTTATTCATGATCAAGTGTAACTGATGACGGGGGTGTTAATATTCTAAATTAGCACCCAGCATCATGAAGAATTAGAGTAGCTGCAAATAAGTAGCGGCTCTACGTTGAGAAGAGCTATAACGATTGATGAACCCGACATGCTGACCACATGTCCCCCCTACACTGGCAGGATGATTGTCTACCTCTGTGATTAACACATGTAGATGTATTACTTTCCTACAGTTTTAAGGGGAGCTTTGAAGCTGGATTTTAGTGCCTTCCAGTTTAAAAAAAGCCAGGTATTTTTTTTTGTACATAGCTTTTGTACATCACAAGCTTCTCTAGAAGAAATTTAACTCTTGCACCATGGAGATTTTCCATAAACGCTGCCTTGCAGTTAAAACAGGACAGAAATGTTTCCAATTTTTTTTATTTATAACATTAAAGCCCGTCAATAGCTACTAAAAAATCGGTTGACAAACAGAGGAGAAAATACTACTTAACTGTTCTGTCATATCCTATTTATATATATATATATATATATATATATATATATATATATATATAAACGAAATTATCCTAACATGTACACAATTAAATAAGCAGAGTTTCTAGAATTATGAAGCCCAGGCAGATAATTTGTAGAAAACATTAAACAGTTTACATTTGTAGGAACTGGCGGGATGGTTAGTATCAGGAAATACAAGAGCAGACAATTCCGCTGCTTTGTGTGTGGCATTACATTTAACTTATTACAGCTGGAGTCACATTAGAAATCGGCCATAAAGCACATTCCCCATCCCATCTGCACAGGGCTAAAACAGTACAAAAGCTCATAATAGCAAATTAACTGTTGATGCCAGACGATATTACTGGATTTATTCAACTGTGTGCTGATATAACGCCATATTTCTCTATTTACTTGTAACCCACAATGCAATCTAACAGCAGTAAAATATTGTATTACAGACCTGCTAAGCTTAATATAACATTTCTTTTTCATTTTCCAACTTCAATTAACGAGATATGTTTTGTAATCATAATTCTTGAATTAATACTGAGAAAAAATATATAAATAATAATATCCACGATTCATATCCAACTCAGGGTCGGGCCGAGGGATGAGATGAAATGAAGTCCCTTATATAGAGGCCTGTGAATGACAAGGGTGCCGGCCGACCACGCCTCACGCACCATCATAGGGGCAGATGAACGAAATGAAACGAAATAGAAGAGATGAGTATGAAAAAAAAAACTGTATGAATTAAAAGTAGGTCCCGGTGGATTAGCGACAATATTGTTTTTCGTTCCAGAATTAGCGAGTTTTTTTTAAGAATTACAGGGACTCATGCCATCTCCATTTCTCTAAAAATACATGAAAAGCATATATATTTTTTTTCAAATGCCCCAGGTTTGTCTTTCGACATTCCTGGTTTCTCTCCTGGCATGGCGTACTTGTAACCCACTTCTGAGGTTGGGGCGCATGGAAGGCGGGGTTACGTTGCCCCGATGATATGATGGGTGATGATGATGATAGTGGTGCGCCAGGAGAGTCCCTAATCCTAAGCTTAGTCTAAGATGAATATGAATGATGATGATGATGATGATGATTTCGATGGCCATATGATTTCGGGGACCGTTTGGGCCTTAAAGTTTTCCTGACATTTGTGTTACAGGTGAGGAAAAACCCCGACAAAAACCTCACCCAGAAAAACTGTCCCGACCGAGGATCGAACCCGGGCCCGCTGCGTGACAAGGCAGTACGCTACCCCGAGACCACAATAGTGGACAATGAAAAGCATATAAGATGGTGGTTTTATCAGTTATAGGCCTAATGATGCAAAACGTGGCCTCTCACTTTAAAAAAATACATGGCGCGACAGGCCTAGAAGGCTCCTGGCCTATCATTGGCTGCTGGCCTCACATTCACATGTGTTAATCACAGACGATCATCCAGCCAGTGTATGGGTGACATGTAGTCAGCATATCGGGTCCCCCAGACGTTACAGTGGTTTCCTCAACTGGAGCCGCTACTTATGCTGTAGCTACTCAAATACCTCACGATGCTGGTGGCACATATCCCATACTGGCCTTTTCCCCCATGGAGACTCGAACCAGCGCAAGTCACGTAGCTCTGAGCCAAGACAATTTGCCTTCACTAATCGGCCACAGAGAGAAGAAAATAATATTGGTATCGTACTTGAGACTAAAATGCTTAGGAGAAATTTTGAACCTGAAAGAGAAGAGCTGATAATGGAATGGAGAAAACAACTCAATAATGAGATACATAATTTTATGGCAAATCTTATGTAATAAGAAACAATTAAGTGTCTTATTTTACAATTGTACGACTGGGGAATGAAATAGGGACATGAAAAACCGAGCGGGCAGGCCAAGGATGAGGTGGGAGAATATAATTAACCTTGATTTGAGGCAGGTAAATTATGCCTGAACTTTAGAAGAAAATTTTACGTTCACGGGGCAGTTATTCTCCGTGCCCGATAATCAACCTGACCTAGGTTTTAAGTAAAAAAAAAACCCGAGATGGCTTTGTTTGAAAGGTAAATAAGACCGTGAATCCCGTGTTGTACATTTACGACACATTAAGAAGTCAAGGCTGAAATAAGAGGCATCTAAGCAAAATGTATCGGCCATTTTACGACTAGATTTGAATTGCAACTGTATGACTTCAAATGTTAAATAAAAATTTAAAAAATACAATCAATTGAAGAAAACAAAATCTCGATCCCAGGTTTTCATAACGGTTCATTATGTAACACTGAGCAACAAAAAAAAAAAAACTTTTCTGATAGCATGTTTTCTCCTGAATCCAAATATGATATCGGTTTTCCTCCATCACGCAAGGTTTCCGAGAGACAGGCATTTATAATTTCAAACATATGTTCTACATTCGTAACTACACAATATTCGAACATTCGGACTCACCTAAAAAGTAAGAAATGACGATTTTCTGCTATATTTCATCTGCGGAGCATCCCTCTTGATGGTCCAACAATAATCGGCCAGCATATTAGGATTCCATTTGCCTTCATATCTCTTTTGCATAGCTGAAATAATTTGAGTTAGCTCATTTTGGTTTTATTTTACAATGGACAAATGGACGAAAAAACGTTTATTAAAAAATAATTATTTAAATCCATTAATTGAAATTGAAATAAAAAAAAACTGTGGGTGATGGAGAAATTCCGAATACATATTTGAAAGCACGATAAAAAAAACTGCATTAAGTACAACTATTGGTACTAATGAGACAAAAATCATGTTGACCAGTGTAATTTAAGGTACTTGGGTATAGCACAGTGTTATTGAATAGTGATGTGTTGACTTTTAGAGCACTTGCTGGTTTCTCGTACGCCTCGGGACGTAAGAACAAGAAACGATTATATACACAGGAACTTTAAATCCCGTGCAAAAACAAACTCTGATCCAAGACCACATTTTATAAAAAAATAATTTGATGTTTTCGTGAGAACAATGAGAAAATCTACGGCAATGTTCACAAAACTGCGAATCACATTTTTATTTAATTGAAGGCCGTGGATTTTTGTAATGGACACAATAAAAACTATAGAATTCTGACCCTGTTTCAGGCTATGTTCATATAATTAAGTGTTTAAAATATAAGCATAATATTATATAAAAAGGCACGGACCACAGCCTTTATACATTTTTATAACCAAATTTATAACTAACTAACTCACTGGCACTATCGAACCCGTAGGTTCATGGCCGCGCGGACATAAGCTCTCCATACATCCCTATCCTGAGCTAATGCTATTCAATCATCCCCCGTATAATCTATTTCCCTCAAATCATAGTTAATGTTATTCTCCCATCTCATTCTTGGTCTACCAACTGGGCGTTTTCCCTCGGGTTTTCCTACAAGAAGCTTCCATTCACATCTTTCATTCCCCATTCATGCCACATGTCCTTCCCATCGCAGTCTACGAGACTTAACTGTTCCCATTATATCTGCCTTCCTATAAAATACCATGTAATTCATTGTATTCAGTCTTCTCCATTCACCTGTCAGTTCGTCTCTCTTTGGTCCAAAAATGTTCCTAAGAACTTTACTCTCAAATACTCAATCTCTTTTCCTCCCTTAAAGTAAGAGTCCATGTTTCGCACCCATATAATATAACTGGTAGAATAATAGTTTTATATTTTTTCAGTTTAACGTTTTTTTGAAAGGATAATAGCACGCATTTCCAGAATTGAGCCTATGTTTAATTTCCTTGTGCATCTCATTCCTGTTTGTGATTATTGTTTCTAGGTATTCAGCCAGTTCCTCATAATTTCCCTCATTTGTCATTAGCTTTCCATTTCCATTATGTGTGACCATGCATTTAGTTTTATTGATATTTATGTGTAAATAATAAAATTGTAATAGACAGGGGTTTTAAATCTAAACATCAAAAAATGGTAACAATAAATCGTGGTGTCAGACAAGGGTATCCTTTATCACCTTCTCTTTTTAATTTATATATAGATGAAGTTATGTTAAAGTGGCAGATTAATTTAAATAAACATTTTAAAATAAATAATAAACTGTTCGATACAATATTATTTGCTGATGATCAAGTAGTGATTTCCAGTTCAGAAGATGATCTACAAAGGGCTTTTTTAATTTGGAAAAAAATAAGTGTCAATAACAATTTAAAAATTTCAAAGAATAAAACTAAAATTTTAGCATTTAAAGGACATGATACCTTAAGAGCAAAAATAGTAATTGATAATAACATTTTAGAGCAAGTGAACAGTTTTTAAATATCTAGGCTTCAATTTATCATATGTTAAAATTGAAGATATTAATGACAAAATAAATAAATTTAATCTAATGTGTGGCACTATTAAAAGAACCCTTAAAAACACAAGAAAAGAAACAAAAATGAAATTTTATAAAGTAATGGCTGTTCCTGTATTGATGTATGGACCAGAATGTTGGACAATCACTAAAAGACAAGAGCAAAGATTGGAAGCAGCTGAGATGAGATTTTTAAGAAATATAGCAGGATATACTCTGCTGGATAAGAAAAGAAATGAAGATATAAGAAAGGAACTAAATATTTTCAAACATACAGACCGAATAATTAAATATAGGAACGACTGGAAAGAACATATTGATAGAATGCCAGAAGGAAGATTTCCAAAATTATTGCTAAATTATAACCGCACGGAAGGGGAAATGTTGGTCGCCCACACAGAAGATGGTAGCTTTCATGAAACCGGAACGAGCCAACATGCTTAATCCCTGGATGATGATGATGATGATGAGATTTACTTTCAGTTCCAATTTCTTAGTGTTACTCAGTAGTGTGTGCGTGTCGGCCTTTAGTATTTCCTATTACCAAATTCATAACAAGAATAATATAAATTAATGTGTGGTATATCTTCCTATGAAAATGTGATCGTTATGTATACAGTAATGCTGATGAAAGGAATGTTGTGTATAAAATTCAAATGCCTGAACAAACGACTGGAAAATGATGACATAACAAGGACGATTAGAAGAAGCTCGTAAACTTTACGTGGAGAAGTGACAAAGGTTTCATGCTCAGTCGGTTTTACTGCTGCGCAATTTCCCGAATCTACATCCGCAATGCTCCATCATCCTTGTATATAAATTACTCTTGACATTCTAAAAAAAAATAGATCAAGTGTCTAGAAATAAAGTAAGACAAATACAACAAACTGGAGAATACGAAATATCTAGATTTCAGAAGATCTAGCCAAACAGGTTAAAGATACAGTAGCCTATAATAATTATACCACTCCATGTGCCTCACAAGTATTTTGGCAATTTCCGAAGGATACCTTTGTTTTCATGAATATATTTCAAATTTTCACCGATATTATCTGCAAAACATCGAAAATGACACTGACCACATTATATATAACTGAATTTACATTTAGCAATAAAGGCCAATTATATGACATGAAAAGAAAAATAAATGCCTCCCGCTGCCTCTCGTGAATTGAGAATTATATATATACACATATACATATACAAGAAAAATAAACGTTTGTGTTAGGATTCCTGAGTGGCTCTGATGGTTAGAGCGCTAACGTATAGCTAGAGATAGAGGCATTATGATTTTTACATTTCCTTCTTAGAGACTTTACTTTTACCAATATATGTTTATTATCAAATATATTAATTGATATAGAGCACCCCACGCTTTTGATGGTAAAATTATTTTCTTTTTGTTGATAACTCTAGTTTTATTCAATATGTGTTGGAGATGATTTTTTTTTTTTGTTAACCACTTTAATTTTATCTCAAGCGTGTTGGAAATTAAAATTATTTTTCATTTTTTAGTTCGGTTTTCTAATAAAGCGTGTTGCTTTAGTCTTTTAAAACTATTATTTACTTTGTATTTTTTAGTTTTAATATTTAACAGAATAAGATAAAAATGTAAATATCTTTAAATTCGATAATACTGTAGTATGAGCTAAAAGTAATACCCTTCTAAAAAAATCCTCCCAGCCGGAATTGAACCAGCGACCTATGGATTACTGAAATTATATACCACTACAGTTCACCGCTCTACCAACTGAGCTCTTACAACGATCGACCAAAAAGTAGACAAGTCCGCAACCTATTATAACAGTTTTAATTTTTTTCTCATGATTCTGGCCAGGATTTTTAGAAACAAAATATGAAATTATTGTATTTTCACGGGTCCTTTACAAGTATATAAAGTTTCAAGTCGATCCGATGTTTCTAAGTGGGTAAAAATCGTATTCAAAGATTCCGTTACATAGATACAAATACACTTTTTTTTCTGATGATTCAGAATAGGATTTTAGAAAAAAATGAAATTATTTTATTGTCACGGGTCCTTTACAAGTATACAAAGTTTCAAATCGATCCAATGATTTTAAGTGGGTGAAAATCGCCTTGAAAGATTTCGTCCCATAGATAGATAGATACAGGTCAAGATAATATAAAGCGTGTATTAAATAATAGTTTTAAAAAACTAAAACAACACGCTTTATTAGAAAACCGAACTAAAAAATGAAAAATAATTTTAATTTACAACATGCTTGGGATAAAATTAAAGTGGTCAACAAAAAAAAAATCATCTCCAACACATATAGAATAAAACTAGAGTTATCAATAAAAAGAAAATCATTTTACCATCAAAAGCGTGGGGTGCTCTATATCAATTAATATATCTGATAATAAACATATATTGGTAAAAGTAAAGTCTCTAAGAAGAAAATGTAAAAATCATGAAAAGCATCCAACGCTTTTGATGGTAAAATTATTTTCTTTTTGTTCATAACTCTAGTTTTATTCTATATGTGTTGGAGACGATTTTTTTGTTGACCACGTTAATTTATCCCAAGCGTATTGGAAATTAAAATTATTTTTCATTTTTTAGTTCGGTTTTCTAATAAAGCGTGTTGTTTTAGTATTTTAAAACTATTATTTAATTTTTAGTTTTAATATTTTACTGAAATTATATAACACTACAGTTCACCACCCTACCAACAGAGCTCTTACAACGATTCACTTCAAAGTCGACAAGTCCGCAACCTATTATGCCAGTTTTCATTTTTTTGATTTTCTGATGATTCTGGCCAGGATTTTAGAAACAAAATATGAAATTATTGTTTTGTCACGGGGCCTTTACAAATATACAACATTTCAAGTCATTGCAATGTTTCTAAGTGGGTGAAAATCGTGTACAAAGATTCCGTTACATAGATACAAAGACACTTTTTTTATTTTCTGATGATTCTTGCAAGGATTTTAGAAACAAATATGAAATTATTGTATTGTCACGGGTTCTTTACAAGTATACAACGTTTCAAATCCATCCAATGTTTCTATGTGGGTGAAAATCGTTTTCAAAGATTCCGTTACACAGATACAAAGACACTTTTTTATTTTCTGATGATTCTAGCCAGGATTTTAGAAAATAAATATGAAATTATTGTATTGCCACTTGTCCTTTACAAGTATACAAAGTTTCAAGTCGATCCAGTGTTTCTAAGTGGGTGAAAATCGTGTTCAAAGATTCCGTTACATAGATACGACACTTTTTTTGATTTTCTGATGATTCTGGCCAGGATTGAAAACATATAATTATGAAGTTATTGTATTGTCATTGGTCCTTTACAAGTATACAAAGTTTCAAGTCGATCCAATGATTTTAAGTGGGTGAAAATCGCGTTGAAAGATTCCGTTACATAGATAGATACAGGTCAAGTTAATATTAAGCGTGTAAACATCAGTTATAACATCTAAATACGGAGGGTTATTTCTGATCTCTGATAACAAATTATTTTTAAGTTTTACCTTAAGAAAAGCTGTGTCTCCACCACTGATCATGCTCCGTTCACCCGAGCTATGGCTCGGCATCGGAGTTTCCACTGCAGAAGACTCTCATGCAGCAGAGCCATGCCTAGAAGTTCCCAATCCTCTTTACACGCTTTCCAGAGACCGTCTATTGTTCGAGGACACCTGTTTCCCAGTGCCCTTTTGAAGAGTCCAAAGGCACAAAAGTCCATCGGTGATGCTTCAGGAGACTTCACTGCGATGTTGCTGAATGGAATAGCATGTAATCCAGTTTCCTGCTTCATTTTCTCCAGGAACGCTGGGGTAGAACCCGAAGTATGACTGGGTGCACCCAGATTTGGTTTTTGGCTGTACCATTGAGAACTGGGATTTCGGTTCGGTAAATTGGGGTGAGAACTTCTTCCTGGTAGTACTGGGAGTTGATTTTAGCCTTTTTGAATGGTCAGTTTTCCATTGCAGTAATATCCCACGATCACCATAAATCCCTTTGAGAAACTTTCTCTTCATTCGGTATACCACTTTTGAATTTTTTTTTTTCCACCCCTTTCTCTATAGTAAATTGTCCGGGGTTTGTTGCAGTCTCCTAGATAAACATATGTTTCATCAAGTGTGACCAAAAATTTCCATTTTTCTCCTGCCAGGTGCTTTTCATAGTTTCCTGCTGTTGGTGCGGCGTTCGGCAATGTGACGTGGCAACAATTTATGAACCCTGCTTTTGTGACGCTTATTCTTGTTTAAATATTTGTTTATTATGGTATTTACAGATTTAAGGTATATTCCCAATCTGTTCGCAATCACCCTTTGTGTGGCAGGGTTACCACCAGAGATAAGGGATAATCACAAATAGGAATGAGATGCACAAAGAAAGTAAACATAGGTTCAATTCTGGAAATGCGTGCTATTATGCATTGCAGAGACTCTTGATGTCTCAACTCCTTTCAAAGACGTTAAACTGAAAATATATAAAACTATTATTCTACCAGTTATATTATATGGGTGCGAAACATTGACTCTTACTTTAAGGGAGGAAATGAGATTACGAGTTTTTGAGAATAAAGTTCTTAGGCAAATTTTTGGACCAAAGAGAGATGAACAGACAGGTGAATGGAGAAGACTACATAACAATGAACTACATGGTCTTTATAGGAAGCCAGATATAATAAGAACAGTTAAGTCTCGTAGACTGCGATGGGCAGGCAGGACATGTTGCGCGTATGTGGAATGAAAGACGTGCATGGAAGCTTCTTGTGGGAAAGCCGGAGGGAAAACGCCCGGTTGGTATACCAAGAATGAGGTGGGAGAACAACATTAACTATGATTTGAGGGAAGTAGATTATACAGGGAATGATTGTAAAGCATTAGCTCAGGATAGGGATATATGGAGAGCTTATGTCTGCGCGGCCTTGAACCTACGGGTTCGATAGTGCAAGTAAGTAAGTAAGTAAGTAAGTAAGTAAGGTCGAGTTCGATAACACAGGTCAACATGATTTTTGTCTCATGAGTACCAATAGTTGTACTTAATGCAGTTTTTTATCGTGTTTTCAAATATTTATACTGAATTTCTCACCACCCACAGTTCTTTATTTCAATTTCAATTAATGGATTTAAATAATTATTTTTTAATAAACGTTTTTTCGTCCATTTGTCCATTGTAAAATAAAACCAAATGAGCTAACTCAAATTATTTCAGCTATGGAAAAGATATATCAAGGCAAATAATATGCTGGGCGATTATTGTTGGATCATCAAGAGGGATGCCCCACAGGTGAAATATAGCAGAAAACCGTCATTTCTTACTTACTAGGCGAGTCCGAATGTTAGATTATTGTGTAGTTACGATTGTAGAAAATATTAAAGTGTTTTAAATTATAAATTCCTGTCTCTCGGAAACCTTGGGTGATGGACAAAAACCGGTATCATATTTGAATTCAGGAGAAAAAATACTATCAGAATCTAAAATGTTTCTTTCCGAGACAAAAAAAAAGTTTATTTTTTGTTGCTCAGTGTAGTCAACAAAATCGGCGATTAGGCGTAGAGTTCATCTGAAACGAAAATTTAAAAATGGCTCGCAATTTTCTAGTTTCACAACGAATCGCTGTATATGCTGTAGGATAAAAGAAGGAAAGTAGTCTAAAAAATCAAGGAAACCCGACCGTTAGAAATCGCTCTACAGCTGCCATATTTTTCAACGTTGCGATGGATTGGTGTTCATTGACAATGAATCCTACAAGTTTTATTACTTTAACTTTTTTAATATTTAAATATCGTAATAGAAAAATTAATTAATATAATTTATTTAAATTTGTATCAAATTATACAACAATGTTCAAAAGGTGTGTGTGTTCGTGCATTTATATGCAACCCACTGTATTGTGTTTTGGATTCCGCGCTGGCAGATTGATGGCGTTAATATGATCTATTTTTAATTTATGCAGCACTTCGGCAGATCATTTTATGTAGGTGATGTATTCCTGTATTGGGTACAGGATGAGTGTAGGATGTAAAATGTGTTGTATAAGGGCTGTTGATGAACGAAGAAGTTAAAATCCGGTGCCCGCACGTAGCCTACTCTTGTCGAAAGCACTTTCGGGAATGTTTTTACTTGTGGGCAGGAGCGGAAGGAGTGCTCACATGTGTGATTGGTTACTTGTCAAGGCTGAATGTATTACTATGGGAACACAGACGCGCAATTCTCAAATATGTACTGTCACAAGTCCAAACATCCGTTAATTCTATTTGAATTAATATAAACAATTTCCATGCCGTCTTAAATAGAATTAAATGTATATAAATCTGCAAAGGGACTCATTCAGACTTCTGAGAACAAATGAGTAGCTACTTTATGATTAAGCAGAGATGTCGGGTTAAGACAACTTAAATTGAGATTGAGTGACTGCGTCACGCTAACCACAAGTACTGTATTCTTTATCAAGTGACAGCAACCGCATGATTCAGCTTTGGAATTTCCCAGCTGTTGTATCACAGATTTCATAGCATTATTATTTTTTTTAATTTAAGGTAAATCCATAGCATGAGAGTTCTGAAAAAACAATGCTGACTAAATACAACAATACATTACATGGAGTATCGTAACATATTGAATATTTGTTTGAACTCTAAAACTAAACTACTGAGTCCTAGAAGGCCCTTGATCTACCAGCCGGCTCTGGCCTCACCTCCACATGTATAAATTACAGAAGCAGTAGGGGTAACATATGGTCAGCATGCCAGGTCCCCAGCCGCTATAGATGGTTTTCTCAAACTAGAGTTGCTACTTATTGTAGCTACCCAAATACCTCACAATGCTGAGTGGACACTGGTCCCATACTGGTCAAAATTCCATGAGAAAATGTCTTACCCCATGGACATTCGAACCAACGCAAGTTCCGTAACTTGCCTTAACCACTTGGCTACGGCGAGGGACAGTTTCAACTCTACATTCAAATACAATTTTCTACGGAACAACCTGGAAACAAATTAGATACTCTTGGGATACGAGCCGGGCACTCTAACCACATTATTACATTTCTCTCTGTTTCATTATGTCGTATGAGGTGGAAAAAATAGACAGAAAAAAACATTGAATCTAAATTAACAATAAAAAAAAAGTATTTTAATAGAAACAGAAAATATGAGAAAAGAGACATTACTTTCGGGAGAACAAACAAATTTGTAGCATGATAATATGGAGTCCAGTGATGAAACATAGGTGTACTGGAGCATGTTGTATGCTGGTTTTATTGTCTGTTGCACTATACATATATCACTTTCAGTTCTGCCATATTGTTTACATCACATCCCAGCTGGTGCACACCAAATATACACATCAACTTCATACTCAGCTTTCATATAAAAATGGCCAACTCCACAACATCTGTTCCCCAAACAAACACGACAGCATTAAGAAAACTTATAATCTATACTTCATATCAAGTCCATTAAACCTACACTTGGTTCCATTAATATTCGGTCTGATCTTAATAGTACGTTTTATTACCCTTTCTTATGCCTATCTTTCATCATCTATAGATAGGTACGTTAATATAAGTAGCCTATGCAAATTTTAAGTATCAAATAAAATTATCTATGGCATATGATCTATCTACCTTAACATATGCTTGTGAGAATTGGACACTTAATAAATCAGGTAAAAAGAAAATAGAAGCAGCTGAAATGAAATACTTACGTTCAATAGCAGGGTATGCATAGTTAGATATGAAATATAACGAAAACATAAGAACCGAATTAAACATATACGTTAATACATGCTTGTGAAAATTGGACACTTAATAAATCAGGTAAAAGGAAAGTAGAAGTAGCTGAAATGAAATTCTTATGTTCAGTAGCAGGCTTTCCAATGTTAGATAAGAAATATAATGAAGAAATAAGAACCGAATTAAAACATCTACATTGTTTTATATATAAAATTCAAAATCTAACTGGCTCCAACATATAGAAAGGATGGCACCCAATTGACTCCCACAAATTTTGCTTCACTACCAATCCGAAAGAAGAAGAAATGCACCTTAAAAAAATAATAAATATAGGGTATATTTATGTATATTATTAATAATATATAATGCATATTTAGCTTTGAATTTTAGTGTGGGATAATAACTCAATTCGGAAATTAACTTTTGTCGTCATTAAATTAATCTTCCAATTATGGAACTGTATCCTTCCATACAACAATAATAATCATATTGATAATAATACAATAATAATAATAATAACAATAATAATAATAATAATAATAATAACTGTATTAAGACTTTCTACAAAACTGTAGTTTTTTTTTTCAAACTAAACATAATGTAGGCCCTACATAGTTTTCATTTAAACCTCTTTATCGATTGTTTCATACCAAATTCATGTAATATTATAGATATTTCGTTTCATTCTCAGTTTCACTCCCTCCATCCAGTTTTAATTTCGTCTTCCTTTCTTATGTATTTCTTCTTTTAGGTTTCTATCGCAATATTTAATTTTGTAAACTTCCATCCTTCACTTTCTTATATTTCTTATATTCTTCGTAACGATGCAATCTTTCTTCATTTACACTTCCATAATATATTTTCCTATTTTCAATAGCCGTGTAGTTTCTGCGCCCAGTATAAGCAACGAATGGGATACGAGAATAACATTAACCATGATTTTAGGGAGGTAAATTATACAGAGTGATCGTAACAGACCACTAGGTCCATCACATGAAAGGAAGAAGAAGAAGAATTGTACAGAAGAAGATTAGCCCGGGTAGGGGCGCATAGAAAGCTTAAGTCCAGCCGACATATACCTCCAGGCTCGATAGTTTCAGTGAATTAGTTAAATAGACATTAAAATATGTGACAAGGGTCTCTGAAGGGAGACAGGCGATCGCCATTACAGAATGCCTCAACTTGAAGTGCGGTAGTCCGTAACTGGGGTGAATGGAATCATGCGGACCTTCAAAATAACCATGTGGTTCTCCACAAACGGTAAGAGACACGTGGGCAGGTAGAGTCAGATGACCGCACAGCTGGTGGTAAACCAACGGACGAGGCAAGGTAGAAGAAGGGAAGTGTGGAAGAAAGTTACAAAAGGACACGATACTCCCAGGGACATCAATCACCTACACAAGTGAATATGGATTAGCACTGCTACATCTGAGCCAGCTGGCAGGAAGCGTTAGCCTTTAAGGGATACATATAGGCTTCTAAAATATTCTAAATATACGGCACATATATTCTAAAAAAAAATTGGAAGCATACATTATTGGCTTCCTATAATGACCTGGAGTGCTATTTAAAGAGGTGAAATAACAACATTAACCATTATTTGATATAGGTGAATTATAATTTTACCATCAAAAGCGTGGGGTGCCCTTTATCAATTAATATATTTGATAATAAACAATATTGGTAACAGTAAAGTCTCTAAGAAGGAAACGTAAAAACCATAAAAGGCACCCCACGCTTTTGATGGTAAAATTAATTTTTTTGTAGATAACTCTAGTTTTATTCTATATGCGTTAGAGATGATTTTTTTGTTGACCACTTTAATTTTATCCCAATCGTGTTGGAAATGAAAATTATTTTTCATTTGTTAGTTCGGTTTTCTAATA
The DNA here is from genome assembly GCA_030220185.1 of Diploptera punctata. Taxonomy (NCBI): domain Eukaryota; kingdom Metazoa; phylum Arthropoda; class Insecta; order Blattodea; family Blaberidae; genus Diploptera; species Diploptera punctata. Next base: position 152,480 of record JASPKZ010001234.1, on the reverse strand, counting down.
AAGCGTGTTGTTTAAGCTTTTTTAAAATTATTATTATTTTTTTTTAGTTTGGTTTTCTAATAAAGCGTGTTGTTTTTTTTAAGTTTTTTTAAAACTATTATTTATTTTTTTAATTTTTAGTTTAATTGATTTTCATAAACCGGAATCCCATGAAAATTTAATTGCTTACGATATGTTTAGTGTCTAGGCACGAATATAATTATAATCTTTTAAAAATTATTATTATCTAACATTATTATAATATTTTTTAATATTTTAATATAGATAAATAGTTACATTTAATCGTATACTTCTCATATTTTTTGGATAAATTACAATGAGGTAAGTTTACAAAACTGTTATTAGTATTTTATAGAATAAGATAAAAATGTAAATATCTTTAAATTCGATACTATTGTAGTATGAGCTAAAAGTAATACTCTTCTAAAAAAATCTTCCGGGCCGGATTTGAACCAGCGACGTATGGATTACTGAAATTATATACCACTACAGTCCACCGCTCTACAAACTGAACTACCAGAGGATATAATATTAATTTCTTACAACGATGGACTAAAAAAGTCGATAAGTCCGCAAACCTATTATACTGGTCTTTATTTTTTTGATGTCCTAATGACCCTTGCCAGGATCTTAGAAAAAAAGAACGAAATTATTGTATTGTCATTGGTCCTTTACAAGTATACAAAGTTTCAAGTCGATCCAATGTTTTTAAGTGGGTGAAAATCGTGTTGAAAGATTCCGTTACATAGATAGAGGTCAAGCTAATATAAAGCGTGTAATAACTTATAAGAGGTTTGAAGAATAAATCGCAGCAATTGAATTTACATTGTATCCAATCTAATTTAATATCTTCATAACCGTAGAAAACGATTGAGTAAACTTACTTATATTTGAGTCGAATTACAAAGTTTTTTTTTTTTTTTTTTTTTTTTGCAATCCGACATATTTAAATACTGGTAACTTTTTCTTCTTATTTGGCGCTACTATGGTCCTTTAAGTTTAAATTTGGCTTCTGGCCTCCATCCATTCTTGCTTGTCTTGAACCTTAATTTTCCGTCTTGCCTCAGCATCATTGCAAATATAATCCATCCATCGTAGTCTTGGACTTCCAACTCTTTATTTTTTCAACTATTTTAGCTTCTCCATTCTGACATGATGTTCCAGTCATTCCATTAATCTTGTTTTGATATCAGTGCCACGAGAAATATGTTTTATCAATTTAAAAGTCAACAAATGATTCCTATACTAACAGTTGGCCTCCGTGATACAGTGATTGTATTCCTTGTCCCTAGTCACAAACTCTGCTGGAGTAGATAGATTTTTATTAAGGAAAAACCCGAGGAACAAGTCTTCTTGGAGGGTCTTTATGCCATGAGCCCCGAGTCTGAAGAACCTCAAGCCTCAATGTCTATGAGCAAAATTTGAACTATCTTCCCCATTCCAAGTAAACCCTTAATTGCCTACTGTATGTATAATTGAGGCGATGTGCTAACCACATGTCACTTATTGACATATATATATTTATATATATAGGAAAATAAGTGTAACTAAATTACCCTTGGTGAAGAAACTCTCGCAGGGGAGCACCTATGTCTCCAAGAGGGACGTATGGGATATATACAATAGAGACATTACATACAACACATTATTCTTGTACAAATGAGGAGGGAGACTGTAGAAAGTTAAATAAAACAGTATTGCTAATTATGAAAAAAATCCAATACTTATTTTGACTAAAAATTAGCTCTAACCATGGCTTGATCATTACCCCGTGTAAGGTAGGCTACATGTAATAGCCTAATTGGGTTTTCTCGTTTAATTTATATTTTACCACCACCACTATTATTATTATTAGTATTATGTTTAATGTTTGTACATGAAATTTACATTGCAATTTTTAATATATTTTAAACACTTTATACTTAGTATAGCGTATAGGTAATCCATACTGTAATAGTATATTGAGATACGAGTATGGTAAACACTTGATACGGATGGAGGAAAAGTTTTTTAAAAAAAGAGGCGCTTGCGCCGAGTTATTTTTAAATTTCCGAGATTCCGTTATGTGTTTACCACACGAGTATTGCATACTATTTTTGAATTATGTGTACTGATTTTAGTGATTAAGAAATTAGTTAAAATATTAATAAATGTAATTGAAGATAAATGTTAGATTTCAGAAGGTGAATTGGCTATATGTGTTGCTATGGAGAAATAATAAGTTTGTTGGTCATGTCACCATCTTATATTTGTTAAAACTGTAAAAAAAATATTTGGGATTTATTTCTGATTATGGAGAGAGTTTTAGACGATGTGTGCATTGATGATGAAGTAGAAGAAGCGTGGAAAGCTGGATGTGATGAATTAATACCAAAATTAATACAAATTGTAGTACCACTATCAATATTTCAAAATAAATGTTTTTACTTACCGCACTTGTGCTTTTGGTCATTTTTTAAAGTATTGAGATTTCTTTTGTTTTCCTAGCAACCAATGCGGGGATGTGAAATTACGATGCACATCAACGATAACAGTAAGTATACGATATTAGTTACGTAATGCAAAAACATGTATTTGTAATTTGTGCTGGTTGGGTGGAAGAGAAGGCCTTATGGCCTTAACTATGCTAGGGCAAACATTATTATTATTATCATTATTATTATTATCATTATTATTATTATTATTATTATTACCTTATTTTTAACCTTGGTGTATAATTTAAGATTTTGTGGCATATTTTGGTTGTTAAAATCTTGTCTTCCGTGGTGTATATCTAGTGAACCACAAATGCCGGCCGAGTACAAGGGCCAGTAAACGTTATGGATTGTGGGTGGAGACATTACTGCAATATGACGCGAGTAGAAGCTCACAACAGCGGTAATGTGAGCAGATATATTTTGATTATGTTTAAGTTGATTTCCCGCGCAGTGCCAGCACTACATCATGAACTGCAACCAAACTCGTACACAATGATTCAACGATTCATATTTAACCAATCTCTTAGGCTTACTGGGTAGCATTTTTCACTGATTTTCTTTACATTTAGTTAATATTTGGGGCATATAATAAATCAAATTATCTCTCCCTTAATCTAATACCGTATATAAAAATGAATGTTTGTTTGTTGGTTGGTTTGTTCGTATTCTATGCGCGCCCATACCGTTGATCCGATTTTGATGGAATTTTTTGCAAAATGTTCAGGAGATTCCAGGGATGAACATAGGCTATAAGGGAGCTGTAATACTCAACCCCTTCACCCCTAAAAATCACCCTTTATAGCGAAAAACGTAAAATAAAGTTCATACTTTGACGCTTAAATGACACGCTGCCTTAACCATAACAAATACACCAAATTAATGTACACGGAATTTAATATCTCAAAAAACTCTACAAAAAAGTCCGCGACAGCATATGTTTGTCTTTTACGAATAACTCACAATAACCAGAAAACTATAGAGGCATAATCTTACTATGTGCAGCATACAAAATATATGCAAAAATGATGAACCAAAGATTAACAATTATAGTAGACGCAATAATATCAGAAAAGCCGACAGGTTTTAGGAAAGGAAGAACTAAACAGACAACGTATTCACTTTAAAACAAATAATAGAGAAGCGAAGAGAATTCAACTTAGAGATGCACATCCTCTTTATAGATTATAAGACGGCCTTTGATAAAGTGTCTAGACTAAAATTATGGAACATATTAAGTGAAAAAGGAATTCCACTACACTTGATAGCAGTAATTAAGAAAATGTACGAGAAAACAAAAATAAAAATAAATCAAAGGGAACCAATACATATAACAGGAGGAGTTAGACAAGGTTGTCCACTATCAACCACGCTTTTTAACATTTATTTCGACGACCTGATAAGATCATGGAAGCTAATGATGACTGGGAGATTTAACTTAGGAAATAGTAATAAAAACAGTAGCCTTTGCAGATGACCAGATTTTAATAGTAAAAACAGAGGGCGAACTACAAAGAATGCTACATAAACTAAATGAAATATTAAAAAATATAACATGGAAATATCATCAGAAACATAAAAAACAATGGTCTTCAAGGGCGCTCATCCAGTTCGGACAAAGATAATATTAGAAAATAAACCAATAGAACAAGTGGTAAGATATAACTTCCTGGATTACGAAATATACACAGCGGAAACAGATATAAATAACGAACTATATAAGTTTAATTATATAACAGGAAAACTAAAAACAACTTTGAAAAATAAAGCCAGGAAAGACAATAATGAAATTATACAAGACAATGACAGTGCCTATTATTACTTATGGATCCGAAACATGGACAGTGACAACACAACAATCTGTCAGTATACAAGCTGCTGAAATGAGATTCCTCAGACCAATAGCAGGATATCAAAGAACAGACAAAAAAACATAACACAGAAATAAGACAACAACTAAAAGTAGAGGAATTAAACACAATAGAGAAATACAGAACAAACTGGATGGAACACTTGGCAAGGATGACTGAGAATAGAATACCAAAAGCAGCAGTGCCTATAATTACTTATGGGTCCGAAACATGGACAGTGACAACACAACAATCTGTCAGAATACAAGCTGCTGAAATGAGATTCCTCAGACCAATAGCAGGATACCAAAGAACATACAAAAAACATAACACAGAAATAAAACAACTAAAAGTAGAGGAATTAAACACAACAATAGAGAAATACAGAACAAACTGGAAGGAACACTTGGCAAGGATGACTGAGAACAGAATACCAAAAGCAGCATACAGCTATTCACCACGAGGAAGAAGAAGTTTGGGAATATAAAGAAAAGATGGAAAGAGCAGCAATTTGGAGCCAGAACAGGCTAGTAAATAAGCCTAAACCGTGAAGAAGAAGATCGGGATAAGCTGATTCCCGGACAAGCATAAACAGCTCAAGGCTGGTGGTAAAAACACATTAACAGCACGAGTAGCAGCGCACGCCGGTATTAGCTAGTTTATAATATTTCAATAAAATATTTTCCCTTGAATTTTAATTGATGGATTCTCTATAATAGCATAGCCCCCAAAAGTTGAACCATAGCATTTCCTTCGTTAGGAGTTACCTTATTTGCTCAAATGTCATGAACGGCATGCGATCAACATACCGACTCAATGAGACATTTAGCAGGCAACTAAGATATTAGTAGGATGTTGACGACGGTAAATTTTGCTTTGAGCATTTTTATTCAAGCTTAAGGATCTTTTTCGAGCCCGAAAATCTTCAGACTCAGGACCCATTGCTTAAATTCCTTCTCGGAGGACTTGTTCCTTGGATTTTTCCATCCTAAAAAAATCCATCGACCCCGGCCGGGTTTGAACCCGCGACCCTCGGGACCCAGAGGCTAGGAAGCAAACCTCTGGGCTATCGAGTCCGGTTCTGAAACACTACAATAGGTGAAATTTCAATCAACAATATGTTCTAATTGCTGTAATCAGATTAATTTTGCCAGAAAAAAAAAGTATTGGATTTTGAAAACTGGTACTTTATACCTAAAATTATTTCATACATCATCTAAATTCTAGTTGTTTCACCAGGCAGATAATTTAAAAATAATATCGGTTTAAATCTATTCGTCCTACATTAAATTCACTACGTGTTAGTGTGAAAGTAAACATACGTACCCTATTAATCCTATCCTATCTTTACCCACAGAATCCAATTCTCAGCGGTAATGTATGGTACGGTTTACTGATGTATGTAATTTATTAAATTGTTTTATAATAAAGTAGCTAATACCCGGCGTGCGCTGATACTCCTAAATAAATGTTACTATGTTTCTACCACCAGCCTTGAGCTGCTATGCTTGCCCGGGAATCAGCTTATCCAGATCTTCTTGGCATCAATGAGAGACAAAAATGGTTATTGTGAGTTATCCGTAAAAGATAAACATATGCTGTCGCGGACTTTTTTGTAGAGTTTTTTTGAGATATTCAATTTCGTTACAATAATTTGGTGTATTTGTTATGGTTTAGGCAGCGTAAGCCATTTAAGCCTCAAAATAGGGACGTTATTTCACGTTTTTCACTACAAAGGGTGATTTTTAGGAGTGAACGGGTTGATTCTCTTATAGCCCATGTTCATTCCGGGAATCTCCTGTATATTTTGAAAAAAAACAATCAAAATCGGATCAACGGTATGGCCGCGCATAGAATACGAACAAACAAACCAACCAACAAACAAACAAACAATTTTTATATATTAGATAGGCCTATGTCATATAATTTTCATCTAACAGGTCATCAATTTTGACCATGAAGATTCGTTTTCAGATTGTACATTTTTGTCTCTCATGAAACATGAATGGAACTGCGTCTTGAAAACAGTCATTTGTATTAGTGGTTTCGATTGCATACTACCAACAATTAATTAATTTACTATAGTCATATGATGTAGTACTACTGGCCGATAGCGAGGAGATACTAAAGGCCAACACGCACACACTATTGAGTAACACTAAGAAATTGGGACTAGAAGTAAATATCAGTAAAACTAAATATATGGTCACACGTAGAAATTCAGTATATAATGGAAATGGACAGCTAATGACAAATGAGGGAAATTTTGAGGAAGTGGCTGAATTCAAATACCTAGGAACAATAATCACAAATAGGAATGAGATGCACAAAGAAATTAAACATAGGCTCAATTCTGGAAATGCATGCTATTATGCATTGCAGAGACTTTTGATGTCCCAACTCCTTTCAAGAAACGTTAAGCTGAAAATATATCATCATCACTCCAGGGATTAGGCAATTGCCCGTTCCGTGAAAATATATAAAACTATTATTCTACCAGTTATATTACATGGGTGCGAAACATGGACTCTTACTTTAAGGGAGGAAAGGAGATTACGAGTATTTGAGAATAAAGTTCTTAGGCAAATTTTTGGACCAAAGAGAGATGAACAGACAGGTGAATGGAGAAGACTACATAACAATGAACTACATGGTCTTTATAGGAAGCCAGATATAATAAGAACAGTCAAGTCTCGTAGACTGCGATGGGCAGGACATGTTGCACATATGGGGAATGAAAGACGTGCATGGAAGCTTCTTGTAGGAAAGCCAGAGGGAAAACGCCCAGTTGGTAGACCAAGAATGAGGTGGGAGAACAACATTAACTATGATTTGAGGGAAGTAGATTATACAGGGAATGATTGGAAATCATTAGCTCAGGATAGGGATGTATGGAGAGCTTATGTACGCGCGGCCATGAACCTACGGGTTCGATAGTACCAGTGAGTAAGTAAGTAAGTAAGTAGTCATTTATATTATGATGCGAGGTTGGGAAGTGGTTTTTACAGAATCGAGGATTTGTTTTAAAAACCGAGCAACAGCGAGGTTTTTAATTTCCGAGATTCTGTAAAACACTTCACAAATTTGCGTTGAACATTATTTTTTGCGCGATGGTGTTTTCAAAATAATAAATAATAGTAAAATAATATCTTTGTTGGACATATTTGCGTTCATTATAAACAATTGACTAACGTTAACAGTTTGGGCAATGTTTATTAGTTGAAACAACAGGAGGCCTTGAGAACAATTATTAATAATATAGCCGCAAGTTCGTATTTATTGTTTGATATTGTTTCAAATAAAGTTCAGTTAATTTAAGATGCAGTGATTTTTTTCGTAAAATTTATATTAACACTACCTTCTGGATATTTTTTGTATATACATTGTATGTAGTATACATAGAGGGCAGTGGTTTTACTTCCCGCACGTGGGTGTAAATGTAATATTACAGTATAGTTATTTAGGTTGTAACCCCGAAATGTAGGAAGTTGAACTTTCAATCATGGACGTCATTGCTGTAAATAAGACAAAACGCACTATCGCGCAAAAAGATAATGAAAACATCCTAGAGTTTAAGGGTTGTAATGTAGGGAAATGTGAACAAATGATGACCCCACAGTTTCTGGACACGAATCCGATAATAAATAAAAGAAATCAGTTTGATGTTCGGCATAACAAAGGCTTGTTAACAGTTGTCGGTGTTAATTTGAATCACTCTGTAGATATGACCTACATTCTGGAGCGCGGAATGTTACTAATACATTTATAATTAGCGTTGTTTCTTAACTTTTTATTCTTAATTGCTAAAAACAGCTGTTAAACATCTGGTGTAAGAATAATATTTCATTCAATAATTCTCAACTTAACGGAACTCAAAGAACGTTTGAAAGTAAGTTACCTCACTCTTGAAAAACAATTCGCTCAAGTTACGACTAACCTGATTCTCCATGGTATATTATATGGACTCTTGCTTCAAGAGAGGACAAAATATTACGAGTATTCCAGAATAAAATTCTTAGGAATTTTTTTTTTTGGACTAGAGATGAACATATAGGCGAATGGCTGACTACTTAACAGTAAGCTACACCATCTTTATGAGAAACCAGATGCAATAAGAACAGTAGACTACGATTGGGTAGGACGTGTGGCACGAATTGGAAATGAAAGAGGAGTATGCAAGCTTCTTGTAGGCAAAACCAGAGAGAAAGCGCCCAAAGGTAGGCCAAGAATTAGTGGAAGAATAACATTAAGCATGATTGGAGGGAAGTATCAATAGTAATGATTCACTTATTATTTTTACAACAAACAGGTCAAATAATCCTCTAGGGTTAAATTATACAGGATGTGATTGGGAAGCATTAGCTCAGGATAGGAATGTATGGAGAGCTTATCTACGCGCGGCCATAAACCTATGGGTTCAATAGTGCCAGTGTGCTAGTTAGTTAGAACTAACCTTAATGAGAATTTTGTAGAACCAAATAAATTATATACTTTCTGTTTTCAATTTTTTATATTTTGGTTTTTATTTTTCCACAAATGGAAATATTTACGTCATAATATATCCCAAATAATCGACACAACCTTTGTATATCACAAGGCTTCTCTGGAAGAAATTTCAAGATAGGTATCGGCATGCAATGGTTGACAGTTCTCTTGTTAGATTACTGCATGTACAAATGTGACCATTTTGCTTATTCTTTAAATAACTACAGAAGTGCATAAAATGCGGCTATAGTAATCAAAGAGACTTTTTATTTACAACAAAATAACTTCCTTAGATTACACTGGTCAATATGATTTTTGTCTCATGAGTACCAATAGTTGTACTTATTGAAGTTTTTTATCGTGTTTTCAAATATGTATTTGAAATTTCTCCATCACTCACAGTTTTTTTTATTTCAATTTCAATTAATGGATTTGGCTCCGACTGATAGTAACTCTGTAAGGGCCCCTAGCCAGGGTTACGGTGAAGACCCCAACAGCAGATTCGGCGCAGGAGGAGTCCTTCATCACGGCGGATCTGGCGGAAGTGGCAACCCTCTAGATGGGATTAGTACATCCAGAAGCTGGACCTAAAGCTTGGAGGTGGCAGCCCCACCAATGGTCTACTCTGCATAGCGTTGGTGCCGCGATCAGAGGAAAACATATTACTCGTATTCTTCACAATGGATGTCGGACGTCCTCGGAAGAGATGATCTTAGATCTATTAGTGAAGACGGAACAGTGAAGAAGAAGAAATAATTATTTTTTAAATAAACGTTTTTTCGTCCATTTGACCATTGTAAAATCTGACCCAATGAACTAACTCAAATGGTTCTAGCTAAGGAAAAGATATATCAAGGCAAATGGAATCCTAATATGCTGGCTGATTATTGTTGAACCATCAAGAGGGATGCTCCACAGGCGAAATATAGCAGAAAATCTCATTTATTACTTTCTAGGTGAGTCAGAATGTTCGAATATTGTGTAGTTACGAATGTAGAAAATATTTAAGTGTTTGAAATTATAAATGCCTGTCTCTTGGAAACCTTGCTTGATGGAGAAAATACTATCAGAATCACACATTTTTCTTTCTGAGACAAGAAAAAAAGTTTCTCTTTTCTTGCTCAGTGTTATTATTTCCCACAAATTTATAGAAATCGACAAAACACGTGTTGAAAAATTAGCGACCCCCCCCACGCGTGTGTATGTGTGGGTTTGTTTCAGTCACCCAGTACACTACTCTTACATCGGGTTCCACGCTAGGCGGATAGATGGTGTTAAAGTAGTCTATTTTGTATTTACGCACTATTTCGCTTACAAGTTTACATGGATTATGTATATTTATATATAGAGAAAAGTGTAGGACGAGTGTATGTTTAAGTGTTTGTGAAGTGTACTGTACGAGGAATGATGATAAAGAGGAGGGAGACAATGAAACCTGGTGATGACAGGTAGCCTATACCAGTCGAAAAACATCTAGGATCCGGACACTGCGGAAAAAACACTGTTGAAAGTTTGACATGTTTTCTAAACATTCTGTGGATTGGTTTGGAATTTAATCCATGTACAATTTATCAATTCTTCTTCTTCTTTACTTCCTGGTTTAGGCATTGATTGCTTGTTTCGACTCCACTAATAGGTCTAAGACCATCTCTTCCGACATCTCTTCTTTCTCTCGGAAAATAATGTAAGATTTACTTTGGTAATCTGCTCTCTTCCAATCTTTCTACATGTTCTTTCCATTGTTTCTTGTTATTAGATATGTTTTCTTTTATGGAGTAGATGTGCAGTTCTTCATGAATATCATCGTTTGTTATCGGGTTCATTCTAGTACACTCTTTTACTATTCTTAAAAATTTCATCTCGGCCACCTAGTTTTTACTTTCTTGTTTAGTAGTGATAATCCAGGATTTGCTTCCATATAAAAGAGCAGGGACTGCCACTGTTTTATAAAATTTTAATTTTGTTTGTTTATGGGCTTTATTATGCAATGTATTTACCGATTTAACTTTGAAAAACCATCACACCTCCTAATCACGAGATTGATTTTTTTAGATTAAATTTAAAATCCCATTGGGCATAGAACCCAAACCCGCTATACGAGTATATATATATATATATATATATGTGTGTGTGTGTGTGTGTGAGAGAGAGAGAGAGTATGTAGGGGAGAGAGAGAGAGAGAGAGGAGAGAGGAGAGAGAGAGAGAGAGAGAGAGAGAGAAAAGAAGAAGATAGGGAGAGAGATTGGGGAAATGTAGAGACATAGAGGAGGAGGGAGATGGATGGATACGAGGTGAATGATCGAACCAGACCTCTTGATCTGCAACCTGAAACTCAGATCTGGAAGCTAGACAATTGTGTCGTACTGAAGGAGACAGGAAGAATGAAGAAGAGAGGGAGATATGGGAGAAGGTTGATGGACAAAAAAGGGGAATCGAACCCAAAGTTTCTAGGTATGGAGCCAGCGTAATAGTGACACAGGAATACAGAGTTGTGGGAGGGAGGAAGAGATAGGAAATGATATGGCGTGTATAAAATTTATTATTTTAATTACGAAAATGCACACTTTCTTGATAATTTTAATCTACAATTAGGTCAGCATTCTCTAATTCATTAGAAAACCCTAGAAGGCAAAACCAAGATTAAAACACCATTCCATTCAACAACAAAAACGAATGTCATCGTCTGTCTGTGCCTAGGTTTCCAATATTTCTTTATTTTCACAAAAGTGACTTATCTCAGTTTTGTTCTAACTATACCGGGAACACCACCCATACTCTATTCACGCAGACTTTTTTCTTTTGCATAAAATTCGCTGCCTGTTCTCCCACTTGCGCGAAAATATTATCATTGAAGTTACAAAAACATAATTTGCATTTTGCATAATTACAAGAGAAATTAAAATTATAATTCATCGCGGTTATAATAGGAGGGAGGATTGGTTACAAATTTAATATTCACCCTATATTAGCGGTCTGCAGAATATCAGGCACGTACGTATGGGAAGGGAGGGGGTGCACATACAGGAATGAATATACGGGGTAACAATAACTCCCAAGGTTCGCACCAACTCGATCTCCGGTTAGAAAGGCATATATCCTCATGAACCAGTGCAAAATACTTCTGGGAATTATATTTAAATTCTACGTCGCTCTCCACTCCACTGCATGTGTTTTCCTTCTGTTTCCATAAGCAGTGCTTCACTAAGTTCAACAAATCACCATCACCACCACCGCAACCACCATATAAAGAGATTTTCACTACTGTGATTCAAAATGTCATGTTTTCTACCTATCTGCATAGAACTATATCCAACCACCCACCTATATATATATATATATATATATATATATATATATATATATATTCTTCTCTTAATTTGCTTACTTGATATAGTCAGCTACTAGATGGCAGTGAAGACAGTGTTCTCGCGACATCTAGTAATAATGGAGAGTATAATACATATATAAGAAAAATAAGTGTTTGAATTGGATTCGCCTGGTAGTGTAATGGATATCACGCTGAGGTACAGATTCAGAGATCCGGGTTCGAATCCCGTCCAGGCATTTATTTTTCTTATCATACCATATTAAGCTTGCATTGCTCAATGTTAAAGATTTAATTATAACATCGATAAAGCGTCACTGCTATAAAGTAAAATAAATACTCTCTTTAATTTGCTTACTTGATATAGTCAGCTACTAGATGGCAGTGAAGACAGTGTTCTCGCGACATCTAGTAATAATGGAGAGTATAATACATATATAAGAAAAATAAGTGTTTGAATTGGATTCGCCTGGTAGTGTAATGGATATCACGCTGAGGTACAGACTCAGAGATCCGGGTTCGAATCCCGTCCAGGCATTTATTTTTCTTATCATACCATATTAAGTTTGCATTGCTCAATGTTAAAGATTTAATTATAACATATATATGTAATGTCGTAGTCCATAGTTGAGCCATAGCATCTCTTTATTAAGGAGTTATTAGACCATGTTCATTTTTAGTTAACTTATTTGTTCGTAGATGTCATGGATGGCATGCAGTCAAAACACACACCCAATGAGACATCTAACAGGCAACTAAGGTATTACTAGGAAGTTGATGTCGGCAAATTTTGCTTAGAGGCCTCTTTATTCAGGCTTAAGGATCTATTACGAGCCTGAAAATCTTCAGACTCGGGACCCACGACTTAAAGTACCTCCCGGAGAACTTGCTCCTTGGATTTTTTCTCCTAAAAAATCCATCGACCGCGGCCGGGTTTGAACTCGCGACCCTAGGCCGAAACCCATCATTCTTTTTGTCTATAAAGCTAATCTCCGAACAGACCTCAAGAGACCTTGGGGTAGTAAGAAGTTAAGGCTCCCATTGTCTTAAGACTATCGACAGTTGTCAGCCCTTTTTACGCCATCTTTACCCCAAAATAAAATTATGATACTTATTTCAGCTAGTGGCTGAATTGATCTCAGAGCCAAGATATGCCAGAGGATTTAAGCAGTTTAAAAATCCTAATACCACGGGTCTCGTACCTGCGACCTTCCGGGTTATAGCGTATTCCCTTAACCAATCACTTCACACTACGAAGTGCCTCCTACACGTCAATCATTTGTTTTTTCTCTATGGCGTGACAGGTCTAGAAGGCCTATGGCTAGCCATCCAGTCGTTGGCTTCACATTCGGACGTGTTAAATACAGAATTGGATGATGATTCAGCCAGTATAATGATGGAATATTGTCAGCATATCGTTCCCCAGCCGTTATAGCCTGTTTTATTACCCCACAAACCGCTCTTATTGTATCAATCCAAATTACTCATGGTGATATGCTTGGGTGTGTACTATTCTCACAATAGCTGAAATTCCACGAGAAAATCTCTCCAACCAGCGCAATGCAGCTCCCATATATATATATATATATATATATATATATATCCATAGTAATTCTGCCCGAAGGCAGGTCCTTCACTGCAATGATTGCATTTTCATGATATGCTTGCAGCTTTACTATGGAATTGTAGGTGTGGTAGCATCCCGTTGCTTTCCATACCGGTGAAGGATGATGATAAGGATGATGATGATGATCGCCATATAATTTCGGGGACCGTTTGGGCCTTAAAGTATTCCTGACATTTGTCTTACAGGTGAGGAAAAACCCCGATAAAAATCTCACCCAGAAAAACTGCTCCGACCGGGGATCGAACTCGGGCCCGCTGCGTGACAAGGCAGCACGCTACCTCGAGACCACAGCGGTGTACATATATATAAATTATAACATCGAAATAAAGAAGCATCACAGCTATAAAATAAAAATCCTCTTTAATTTGCTTACTTGTTATAGAAGCTACTAGAGGGCAGTGGAGACTGAATTCCCGCTACCTCTCCTAATAGAGGATATATATAAAGAAAATGTAAATTGTTTGTACTAGATTTACTTGGATAACCTAACCGGTAGCGCACTGAAGTATCAATTCAGAGGTCCGGGTTCAAATCTCCGTCCAAGAATTTATTTTCTTATATCAATATATATCCCGTCCAGGCATTTATTTTTCTTATCATGCCACATTAAGCTTGTATTGCTCAATGTTATACATTTAATTATAACATCGATAAAGCGTCACTGCTATAAAGTAAAAATATTCTCTTTAATTTGCTTACTTGTTATAGTCAGCTACTAGATGGCAGTGAAGACCGAGTTCTCGCGACATCTAGTAATAATGGAGAATATAATACATATATAAGAAAAATAAGTGTTTGAATTGGATTCGCCTGGTGGTGTAATGGATGACACGCTGAGGTACAGACTCAGAGTTCCGGGTTCGAATCCCGTCCAGGCATTTATTTTTCTTATATATATATATATATATATATATACATGCACGCGCGCGCGCGCACATACACACACACATACACGTAAGTATAGTTTAAATAAATAAATATTCATCTATATTTGCCTTAGTTTAATCTCTCCCTAATAAGTGTAGTCCTATCTTTACGTGTCCAACGCAGTCGATTGACAAGAGACGCCATCTGCCGGAGAGGATTTTAACTCTAGTTCACATAGGCCTACATAATTTATTTACCACATAAAAACATGGGAAGCTTCACTGTGTAAAGAACTCAATGCCTGGGCCGCACCCAAGACAAAAATAAAAATTATGATGGGACAGACCAGTATGATCAATATTTTTTTAACATTCGTTGTTATCTAAATTGAGGTTATGTATTAAAATGTTATAAATAATAATATAGTACCTTTTATTTTATCCATCTTCTTCAATTAGAATTGATTTTTATTTTAAAAAAAGCCTCGTTACATTATTAAATCATGAAGGCCTTTCAAAAATATGTTCATCTTTGACATGCTAATTGGAACTGATGTCGGTGTATAATTTAGATAATGGGTTTAGGTCTGTGGGTGTGTTCTCGTTTATAGTGTTTATATTCTTTGCTTCTCTTAAAATTTCCATTTTTTCTAAGTTGCTAATCTTGTTGTTGTTACTCTCT
The DNA here is from genome assembly GCA_030220185.1 of Diploptera punctata. Taxonomy (NCBI): domain Eukaryota; kingdom Metazoa; phylum Arthropoda; class Insecta; order Blattodea; family Blaberidae; genus Diploptera; species Diploptera punctata. The sequence goes on along the minus strand of JASPKZ010001234.1, from coordinate 137,170 downwards.
TTGTGTATGATCGAAGATACCATGACAATCATACGCAAAGAGAGTAACAATAACAACATTAGCATTTTAAAAAACATGTTTTTGAAAGGCCTTCATGATTTAATAATTTAATATTTATAATATAAAAATAGAATACCTGAGATCTCAGCCTTCCTCAACTTTGGATTTGGGGTGTGGAGTACTTTCGAAGCATATGCTTCATCTTCAGTTTGCAACTCGGTACTGGTTGTTTGTGAGAATTTTGTAGAGCGGGCTGACGTCACTGAGTGAGTTCTAATTCAGCAGATGAGTGTTTTTGGTTTCTTTTAGTATCTCGATTTCTTCGAGAATGTTGATTTTGAGTTTGTTGTTTTCTCTATGGAAGACGGATAAAATGTTGTCGATGGTATTGAATTGGTGACCTGTTTCTATGACATTTTTGCAAAACTAGATTTGCCTTCATTAAATCTAAAGTCCTTAAGATGTTCGTTGTATCGTATGTTGAAATGTCTAGTTGTTCGGCCAATGTAAATCTTCTCACAACTGCTGCATTTTAGTTTATCAACTCCTTTGTTTCAGCAGAACAACTAGAAATTTCAACATACGATGTAACGAACATCTTAAGGACTTTAGATTTAATGAAGGCAAATCGAGCTTTGCAAAACATGTCATAGAAACAGGTCACCAATTCAATAACATCGACAACACTTTATCCGTCATCCATAGAGAAAACAACAAACTCAAAATCAACATTCTCGAAGAAATCGAGATACTAAAAACCAAAAACACTCATCTGCTGAATGAGAACTCGCCTAGTGACGTCAACCCGCTCTACAAAATTCTCACAAACTACTAGTATCGAGTTACAAGCTGAATGTGAAGCATATGCTTCGAAAGTACTCCACTCCCACATCCAATGTTGAGGAAGACTGAGATCTCAGGTATTCTGTTTTTATATTATAAATATTACATAGTAACCTCAACATGAATTTTAAAAGTGTCGATTTAATAATTTAACGAGGTTTTGAATATAAATCAATTCTAATTGAGGAAGACGGATAAAATAAAAGATCAGTAGGATTTGTAAAACTTGGAGTAGGTCCTGAAAAGCCAAAACCAGTTGCTGGTTACGCCACAGATGTAATCCGTACCTGAAATTGTTACTCTGTAACCCCCGTACAACTAGGTAATTCAATCACATTCAGAATGAAGTAAAAACGATGGTTAAAATGATGGACATAAATCGTCTAATAAACAAGGCAAATTTCCAAGAACCTGCAGTTAGTTTCACGAAGTGGAGGTTAGTTTGATGCAAAAAGTTTTAACACCGCTGACAAGTAACACTGTTGCACGCGAATTTCGAATTTAATACACAATTCATCACATGCGGACATAAATGCTTCTATTAAACACCATAATATGCTGATGTCAAATGCATCATTTTCACGTCAAAATTCTCGCCGATTTAAACTGCTAGTGGAACGATATCCGGCAACGCTACTTCATGGAATTGTTCATCAAAATTACATTAAAAATCACGTGAGGTACAGAGGCAACATAAACATTTAATTCACCTCAAAATTCAACGATTATATATACTATTTTTTAATAAAAAAGGTAAAAAACAAAAATGAAAATTCTTTTTAAAACTAAATTGGGTTAATTCTAGATGTCGTAACGTCATATTTTAGCAAATCATAATGCGTTTAGTACCATTTTCGTACAAAATATTGAAAAAGAAAAAAACCGAACCGGCTTAATGCGATATGTAAATATTACACATTTACTCTAAATGAAAGTGAGAAAAACACTATGAGGTAATTTCAATTTACTAAAGAGTTGGAAAAAATGTTATTTTACATCTCTCATAAAGTTTACATATTTCAAAAGTAATTTTTTTCTTTCATCTTCAATCAAACTCCAAATGTCGATTTTATGGACTTGGAGATCAAATTATTCTCATCGGAATTTCAAAATTCGTGGCTCTCTATTTATTCTTGTGAATGTATATATATTTTCACAAATCGTTAATTTCAAAGGCTTCGCTAAATGTTTTAAAAGTATAGTTCCTCTTCCAATTTAGTTTTATCGATAATTAAAATTACAATTGCGGCTCATAATTTGCTAGAGAATCACAAAATTGGAAGAGAAACAAAACTTTTTAACATTTAGAGAAGCCTCTGGAATTTACAATTTGAGAAAATATATACATTCAGAAGAATAAATATAGAGCCATGAATTCCCGATGAGAATAATTTGATTAGCAAGATCATAAAATCGACACCAGATGACAGTTCGGAAGATTAACGGCGAAAATTCGACAGTTGGAGTTTGACTGAAGTCACAGTAAAATTGACTTTTGAAACCGGAATCTTGAAAACACGCAACTTTATAAGGTGAGATATCAACTCAATCACAAATAACAACACATACAGGGCAAGTCAAAATGTTGTGCAGGTTTTCAGAAATTTATTATGTGAAATGTAATGAACATATAATATTGTGAGACATATTGTATGAAAGGTAAACTCTCAAAGTGTTTTTTTAAATATTCACAGATGTTCTATGTGAGCGCCTTTTGTTACACGACAGATGTCAAGCCGATATTCAATCTCCTGCCAAACTTTCTGTAGCAGTCCGCGGTCGATATCAGCAATGGCTGCTGTGATGCGGGCACGCAGTTCATGCAGTGTTGTTGGAAGTGGTGGTACGTAAACATGATCCTTTACAAGACCCCACATGAAGAAATCACACGGGGTTAGATCTGGTGAACGAGGTGGCCAATGAATGAGTTGTTGATCACCCTGAGATGCACGGCCTATCCAGCGTTGTGGTAAAGCCGTATTCAAATGGTCTCGAACACTGCCATGGTAATGTGGAGGGGCACCATCCAACTGCAGAATGAAATCTGGACTATCCGCTTCAAGCTGCGGAAGGAGCCATTGTTGTAGCATATCAAGGAAAACATGTCCGTTCACAGTACGTTCATGAAAGAAAAAGGGCCCATAAACCTTTGCATGGGAAATGGCACAAAAGACATTCACTTTCGGAGAATCGCGTTGATGTTCCAGAGTTGCATAGGGGTTACCAGTTCCCCAAATCCTTATATTGTGTCTATTCACTTTTCCTGAAAGGTGGAAAGTCGCTTCATCACTGTAAACTACCCTCTCATGGAACTCATTCTCTTCCATTAATGCGAGAAAATCAACACAGAAGGACGCTCGCAAAGCATAATCGGCGGGTTTTAAGGCTTGAACCAGTTGCAAGTGGTAGGGTTTCATCTGTAAACGTTTCCGGAGAATCCGCCATACAGTTTTTTGTGGTAGTTGAAGTTCTGTCGCTCCCCGGTAGGTGGATTTCTGTGGACTCCGCACGAAGCATGTGCGAACGCGTTCGACTGTCTCTTCACTCGTCGACGGACGGCCAGTCGATTTTCGTTTACAGATACAGCCTGAATCCCTAAATTGTGTGTACCACTTACGAATGGATCTCCCATCCGGCGGGTCTTTATCGTATCTGGTACGGAAATGTCGTTGAACACTAGTCACAGAGTTGTTTACATGGTAATCAAGCACACAGAAAGACTTCTGATCCCCAGTCAACGCCATTTTCCTTTACTGCTCTGCTGTTGACATCTTGCGGGTGAACGCGGAACTTTAGAAGTGGACAACTAAACTTTGAGAGTTTACCTTTCATACAATATGTCTCACGATATTATATGTTCATTACATTTCACATAATAAATTTCTGAAAACCTGCACAACATTTTGACTTGCCCTGTATTTGTTAATAAATATTTTATTTAACTTCATTCTCAATCAGAGTTGACATCGGGGAAGTTTTACTGTCTATGAAAAATATGGACACAGAATAGAGGCCATATACAGTGTTTTAATAGTGTTCCGCGGCCAAAAAATATACTAATTCGGTTCGGAGGCAAGAAGTAAACAATAACATTGTAGTTTGGTCTAGTTCAGTCCAGGTGAATGACCAACAGACGGCTGAATGTAGAAGTCAACAGTGAACTACATGATCTTTATGGGAGACCAGATGCAAAAAGAAGACTTTAATAGATGGAACATGTGAAACGAAAGAGGAATGAAAGAGGTGCATGGGAAATTCTTGTAGGAAAACAGTGAAGACATTTCAACCAAAATAAATACATTTAATTATCTGTGTGGCAGCATAAAACAAATTTCTAGACAACTAAAAGAAGATACAATTTTTAAATTTTATAAAGCAATGGCGGATAAAACACTTCTCTATGGATCGGAACTCTGGGTTCTTAATAAAAAAAAACCGGGACTTCAGAAATTAGGTATTTGAGGGGTGTGGCTGTGCTATGAAGCATATATAGGAAACGAATTGAAGAACAGAACTAAACATATTCTAGCTATTAAATAGTATTGCATAATACAGAGACGGGTGGATGAACCACATCAATAGAGTGGATAACAACAGAATCCCGAAACATATTCTTTACCACAGATCACTGAGACGAATAAATGTAGGAATACCCAGTGAAAGATGGAGAGACCAAATCTAATATGAGGTCGGAACATACATTATGGTCTAATCCTTGGTGATGATGATAAAAAAAACCAGAGGGGAAGCGCCTAGCAGGTAGGCCAAGAATAAGGTGGAAGAATAACATTAACCAACATTTGGGGAGGTAAATTATACAGGGAAATATTGAAAAACATTAGTTTAAGATAGAAATGTGCTTATGTCTACGCGGCCATGAACCTCTGGGCACGTTAATGCCAGTGAATTAGTAATAACTGACTTTTATAAAGAGAAGTGAGGAGAGTTTATAATTATACAGTCATCACATCATATTGCTACTCAGAGACTTAAAGAGTCCTAACGGACGCACGGTGTAATGTCTCATTTAGGGTTAACAGCGCGGGTTAATGGGTCTTGACCTTAACAGCCTCAATTCTACGCTTACCTTAGTTTTCCACGTAGACACATCCTCGGGTACCGAGAAAAATAAAAGACTACTAGAAAACAAGCGAAATAACTATTAAGAAAACGTCAATATAGTTTACAAGTCAAACCAAGACTATTGGACAGAACATAAAAGAGATAATACAGGGTGTTTCTAACTTTAAAGATTTTTTCTTTTATTTATGGACGTACTTCAACAGCACAGGTCATCAGCATCGCAATTAGAATGTGGTCGTCAAGGTGTCGATAAATTTTCTCACAGGCCTCTCATTTTAGGTTTTTGTCCTTTTTCTTCCAAAAAACATTTATTACACGGTACTGACGGCTTTACGTTGAAAGTCATACTTACAATTTTTACGCCCATAAAATCCATCGATACCGATGGGATTTGATCTCGAAAACCTAGGAACTGCAGAACACCAGCAGCGATCTTTTAGGATGAAAATTATAGAGATGTGAGAGGACTGAAATTAATATGTTGTAATAATAAACCAATTGTCATAAATGCAAATTTTAGGGATTAATTAGATGAGCTTGCGAATTAATGGGTCATTTAATCGAGAGAGATCTGTGCAGGATATTAAAGAACTTTCACATATCAAACTATGAGATGATGGATACTGTGATATCGCACATTTTCCCCAAGAGTTTCCTACTTAGAAGAAGATCTTCACAATCATCTATTTCAGGTGCTAGCAATGGTACCAAATCATATTGACTCCATAGTTCCGTTCTATAAACAGTTTATCAATATCTAACTTCATATTGTGTGGATAGATGCACGGATGAGAGATAATATTTTATACTTTTTTAAGTATCAGTTTAGATGTGTGTGGGTGTGTATATGACAATCCGGCTGATTTCCATGAAGCTTCTCAGTAAGAGTATATAGACAGAAGGATAGAATACAGACGGCAGAGATGCGGTTCCTAAGACAAGTTAAAGGATGTACAAGACTTGATAGAATAAGAAATGAGGATATAAGAGAAGAATTGAAAGTACAGCCTTTATTGGATAAAGTCACGAATTACAGACAGAAATGGATTGATCACATGGATGGAATGAGTAAGGAGAAATATCCATTGGTTAGCAAGAAATTATCAAGCAAGAGGAAGGCGTGATGTTGGAAGACCTAGAAGACGTTGCATTATGAAGTCGGAACGGGCAATTGCCTAATCCCTGGAGTGATGATGATGAAGATGATGATGATGATGATGTGGGTGTGTATATACCATCTAGCAGCCACTATCCCTCATTTAACAACTGTTATTAACAGAGAGATACATATTATAGAAGTCATTGATCTATTACGTTGGTCGGTGCAAAGGTCACTATAACAAAACATTTATCCTCGTTCTGTAAAATATTTAAAATACCATCGACCATTATTAAGAACCGTTTAAGCATTGTTAGAGTCGTTATAAATTCTATAAACTAACTTTATTAAAAAAAAAAATTCAAAGAAACATTGGTGTTCTCTCAGTTTCAGACATTTAGATAATAATAGTTATATGGTTTGTGTTTTTATTTTATTATTTCAGATCTTATTTGTTGCACAAAATAAATTGTTTAACCTATGTCCTCTGAAAAAGATGCTATATAAAAAAATGGATTATTATAATATTTTTATTACACAGCTCTACAAAAAAGAATTGTTGCCCTGGATATCTCAGCGAATTTCTATGTTTTCAAGTGCACAGTTTACGAATATATTCATGAAAGTGCTGAATGTGCTCTAGTTTTTATGATTTTTGCGTATCTTATATCTTAAACAGTAAACGGATTGATACTAATAAAATATATGTTTCCAGTCATGATTTGATTTCTGCGCATTTTTTTTCGCGAATACAAACATCACGTGATCCCCACTCTCACACACCTCACTCCGCACATTGGCCGTGATCCCAGTCATTTGACAAAATTAAAGTACTCACGACATGCATCTGCATATGATGAAACAATTCCTCAAAGCGTTGGAAAAGGAAGGAGAATGTTTCAAATACATTTGTAGAAAATTTCCTAAGCTCAGTATGTAAAAGTTAAAAGGCAGAATATTTGATGGTCCTCAAATTCGGCAATTGGTGAAAGATGCAAATTTTATCAAAGTTAAGACTGTTCCGAAAAGTGAAGCTAGGAAGGGTTTTGTATCGGTAGTAGAAAATTACCTTGGTAACTACAAAGCACCAAATTATAAAGAAATTGTGCAAAACATGTTGACAAGCTTCAAGGTTCTAGAAGCAAATATGAGTATAAAGTTACATTTTCTCCAGAGTCACCTGGATAGATTTCTGGATAATTTAGGAAATTATAGCGATGAATAGGGAGTATGCTTTCACTAGGATCTAAAAGTAATGGAGGAAAGGTATCAGGTTAAATGGGTCCGTCACATGATGGCAGATTACTGCTGGTCTTTAAAAAGAGACTGTCCCCCAAAAATTATAGAAGAAAATCTTATAAAAGGATTTTCACTGAAGTATAACATGGGTTTTCGATGTATTTCTTTCTATTTACGTCGGTGTATACTAATTTTTCAAAAAAACAATTTACATTATAAATATATGTTATATTTTTTCATATTATCCGATTTATGTAGTGTAAAATGAAATATAAAGATTAAAAAAAAACAGAGCAAATCTTCAAAAATCATTGATGTTTCATTAATTGTGAGCATAAATATATCCGAAATTAATCTTATATCAAGGGCAACAAAACCACTGTTGACCAGTGTTATTATTATTATTATTATTATTATTATTATTATTCACAGTACATTCACGAATTTAGGCCATTTGTTGACCAGTTTCGGTCTCAAGAAAAACACCAACCAAAAGTCTTTTGAGTGGACATCCTGGCCTTCTCTTCCTGCAGGTTGATATATTAACATTTGTTTGGGTATCCTATGATCTTCCATTCGATGAACATGTTGCATCCATCTTGACTTATAATCAGAAATGTTGTTTTCTAAAGGCTCCATGTGTAATTCTTCCAAGATGTCTTCATTATTTTTTTTTGTAAGATCTACTAGTGTGTATCCTGCAGTCCTCCGAAGGTATCTCATTTCAGCAGATCTGAGTTTCTGTTTCAATGTCCATATTTCGGTACCACACAAAAGAGTTGGAAGAGCCAGTGTTTTATACACTTTTAGTCTTGCATATGTTTGGACTAACTGTGGCTTGAAGATAGAATTTATTAACCCTAAAATCCTTCAAAAATTATATTTTTGCATTTACATGCTTTTCTTCTTCATATGAGATCCTAGATATGTAAAATTATTCACCTGCTCCAAAATTTTATTATCAAGTACAATTTTACTTCTGACAGGATCTACACCTTGAAATGCCATAATTTTTGTTTTCTCTGTAGATATATTCAATCCATATTCTTCTGTAATTTTGTTAAGTTCATATAGACCTTTCTGCAGATATTATTATTTACAATTACTATTATTATTATTTAGAATTATTATTATTATTATTATTTATTGTTTAACCTCATAAAAATAGCTACTGCAGCTAAAACAAGGATCGTATAACTGTGTTTAATTGTGTCGTGGATTAAGTTAATTGTGACTGGATTAATTCGTTCTCCTTCACGGTTTAGGAGAGAGATGACAATTAAGTGGAAGCTAATTTACAACCTTCACATGTGTTATGGTAATAAAACTGCTGACGCGGTTCTCGTGTGACAGGGGTTTGCGGATATTTTGAATACTCTGGTTGAGAGCAGTGTATTAAGATTTATCTAGCACATATCCTGCAGTGTCTCAGAGTTGTACAGGAAGCCAAGTACATGTACTATACAAGCCTGACCCTCTCGTGCAGAGGCGTATCACTATCAAATCGATATAGTTTCATTAATTTGCTGATGTGGTTCTCTCACAATTCTGCCATTAGTCGATAATATTAATTTGCATGTTTATTTAAGTAATAATACCGACCGAGTTGGCTCAGACGACAAATGTAATATTCGTGAGTATTAGCGAATTCCGAGAGAATGTAGCTATTGAGGTTGTTCTCATGAAAATGTTTTGAAAAATGTTAATCTTCAGCGATTCTACTTACTACACAGCGAAAATAACCACAATATATATATATATATTCAATGCCATCACATTGTCATTTCGACATTTTAGTTTTTTTCTCCTGGCATGGCTTATTGTAACCCACTTTTGAGTTTGGGGCGTCTGGAAACCGGAGTTACGCTGTCTCGATGATATATGATAGGTGATGATGGCAATGATGCGCCAGGGGAGGTCTTAATCCTAAACTTAATGAATATGTTAATGATGGCCAGATGATGTTCAGGGACCGTTTGGGCCTTAGCATTTCCTGACATTTGTCTTACAGGTGAGGAAAAACCCCGAAAAAACAAACATCAACCAGGAAACTTGTCCCGATCGGGGATCGAACCTGGGTCCGCTACGTGACAAGGCGGCACGCTACCTGGAGACCACAGCGATGGACTATGATAAAAATATATATTATGTAGCCTAGTATGTAAATATGAATGCCTGTTAACGCGCTAGCAGCCGGACTTCTTGCTTTTTCAGACCCAAAACCGGGTATATAGTAATTCGCTATCCAATAAGTAGGATGAACAAAAATACAAAGGTAATAAAATTAATCATGATTTTCAGCCAGACATCCTAAACTGGACAAAATACAAAATTAAGTAACTAGGCAACGTATGAATAAAGAAAATGCAATTACAGGATTTGTAAAATACAGACAATTGCAATGGTGCGGACATATAAAACGAATGGACGAAAAAAAAGGTTACTAAGATAAGTTTTGGATTGGATTCAGCGGCAGGAGAAGTAGAGATAGATCAGTGGTGGTTCCTGGGTATACGAATTAACGATGATGAAGATGATGATGATGATGATGATAATAATAATAATAATAATAATAATAATAATAATAATACTAATAATAATAATAATAATAAATCTAAGGATCAAGCCCTCTAGGACGGACTTTAGGCTGTTGTTTCCGAGTCTGAAGATCTTCAGGTTCGTAAAATATCCTTAAAACCTGAATAAAAAGACCTCTAAGCAAAATTTACCGAGTTTTCCCATCCTAGTACTACCTTAGTTTCCTAAATGCCACCAAGAGGCGGACCGCTGACCCCGGGCCACTCAAAAGCATTTATCCTGAAACAAGTGTAGCTAAATTAGTATGGTTGAATTTCTCCCCTGTAGGGGGAGAACGCCTAAGTTTCATTGAGATAAACAAGGGCTTACAATAATAATAATAATAATAATAATAATAATAATAATAATAATAATAATAATAATAATAATAATAATACATATATACATACAATAATATTGCCTTGTTTCTCTCCGACTTCGGTTTTCATTAAGTGTACTATACTTTTCTGAAAGACATATTCGCTATCCAAAATCTAACTAGCTCTCATGTGCGAGCTATCCTTGAAATTAGGCCTAAATCGGTTATTTTAGAGGTGTATATTTGGGTTCGGTTGCCCGACACTCCCAAATCTGATACTGTGCGAAGGTTGGCACTCCTGTTACCAATGCCTTTATTATTTCAATCTAATAAACGTTATAAATGCATTTTAAAACTAAAATTATTTATTTACACATTGTAAAAATAATTTCAAAAACAGAATAGCTCCGATGAACAAGATAGCTAAAGAGGTTGCTATCATTGGTTAACAGAACACAGTGGCGGGAGACAGACAGTTAGCATGTTACATTCCCAAAACCCTAGTTTATTTTCTTAGGGATTGTGATACTCCTCACATCAAGTTTGGTTCTCAGTTAACCTCACAAGGCTAAGTGGAACCAGTTCCAGACTATGGAAACAAAAACATTATTTGGTATAGCCGGGAGTCGAATCTGGTACCACTGGAATGACTGCCAGACATGGTACAACACAGAGGCGGTCACGATCTGTGTTTCGCGTTTTTAGTAATTTAAAACCTAAGAACTTCTTAAATTGACTAGTGTTCGCCTAGTGGTCGAAATTCAACCATATTGTAAATAACACGTCACCGCACTTATTATCTCACTTATTACCTCAGACATTATTAGTTTTAAATGCTATTTTATTTGACATTAACTGGACGTTTTATGCGAGTCAGTCAGGCAATTAGAAATGGAGATTTTAAATTTGAAGATTTAAAATCTCCATTTCTAATTCTGGAAGATTATACTTTCTGAATATTTCACAATCGCTCCCACTAAGCCCAACAGAAGTTCGTTTCCAAATAAATTTAAAATTCAAAATCATTTAACTTATCAGTTCCCAAACTGTTTTAAACAATACAGGGAAAGATGACCGGCAGGGGGCAAAAAAAAAAAAACAAAAATATCCGGCGCTGCGTTGGACAAGGCTGCTGTAGAGTATTGTATAAATATTATAAATTATAGATGGTGAAGTATGATGAATAGAGACTTCTAAATAAATGCTTCGTCTCTACGTCGAAAGTAGGGAAAAAAAACTGTATTTTTTTATTGGTAACATTAAAGCTTGTCAAGCGCTACTAAAAATATTGCTTGACAAACAGAGGAGAAAAAGGTACTTAACTGTTTTGTATTTACCTATTTATATACAGATAATGCACATCCAACCAGAAAATGGAGAAAGCGCCACTGAGGTAGATAAAAACACTTGGCTGCAGGACATAAAGAAAAAGGATTGTATGACTGGACGCGGAAGATAGAGATATTTGGAAGAAAATGATAAGATTATAGGACAGTTGTTACAGGAAGATGTGATAACACATTAAAACATTTTTGTAATTTATTAACTACTGTGTCATTGGACAAACTCCAGCGGGGTCATATAAATAAACAAAAATATAATGAACGAATTAGTTATTAAAGCTACACTATTGTAAAGTGAAATGATAAATAATCGTGCAATCTCACGCTCAACCTGAATAATTCTACAACGTAACCATTGCTTAGCAGATATTGTGCAGTTGAAACTATGTTTCTCTCTTACCTAAGTTTCATCATGTGTTCATGGCGCGCTGGGTTTGACGTTACAAATCTTTTAAATATACTTGAATTACTTTTAATTTCTACATATTAGCTAACACTGAAACAAACATTATACATTCACACACATTCGACAAGTTTTATAATTCCATAACACGCATTAATCCATGTAAAATTGCTTTCGTTTAATCGCATTGATAAGCTCACTATGAGACGGACGCAATTACCTCGCGAGAATGAATGGTGCAGTGTTGCCAACGGCAAAAAAGAAGTTACTATTACAGTAAAAATAAATTAACTTTAAATAAAACTAGTAAATTAAAAGGAATATCACACCCAGCACTCAACGTATATAAGAATGTGATCGTTCAATTGGGTATATTAGAACAAAGCTGGTGAGATTTTTCACTGAACTTGTGAAATACATTTAAAATAACTTATTTTTTACCACTAGTCAAATATTTGCCAGACTTGTGTTTTAAAAATTTAGAAGGCCACACAGCAACACAAGACTAGACATCTTCAGTCATTTTGCTGCATCGAATCGACTAAAACATGACTCAAATGCATCATCCATATCTCCATCCAAAGAAATTCTGCCCAAGGGCAGGTCTTTCACTGCAATCATAGCATTTTCATGCTATGCTTGCAGCTTTACTAGGAAATTGTAGGTGTGGTAGCTTCCCGTTGCTTTCCACACCGGTGAAGGATGATGATGATGATGATGATGATCATCATATGATTTCGGGGACCGTTTAGGCCTTAAACCCCGATAAAAACTTCACCCAGAAAAACTGTCCCGACTGAGGATCGAACCCGGGTCCCCTGCGTGACAAGGCAGCACGCTACCTCGAGACCACAGCGGTGGACCATCCATATCTAATATATAAAAATGAATGTTTGTTTCTTGGTTTGTGTTTTTTTTTGTTTCTTTGTACTTTATGCGCGGCCATACCGTTGATCCGATTATGATGGGGCTTTTGTAAAATGTTTAGGAGATTCCCGGGATGAACATAGGCTATAAGAGAGTTGTGATACTCAACTCCTACACCATTAAAAATCGCCCTTTTTAGTGGAAAACGTGAAAAAAATAGCTCTTTGAACGCTTAAATGGCTTACGCTGCCTAAACCATAACAAATACACAAAATTAACGTACACAGAATTGAATATCTCAAGAAGCTCTACAAAAAAGTCCGCGACAGCATATGTTTATCTCTTATGGGTAACTCACAATAACCATTTTTGTCTTTCATTGATACCAAGAAGATCGAGACAAGTACGTAGATTCCTGTGCAAGCATAGCAGCACACGACGGGTATTCTTTTACAGATAACTCACAATAACGAATTTTGTCTTTTAGCTCATTTATGCCAAGAAGTTCGCAATAAGTAGATTCCCGGGTAACATCGGGTAATCAGCACGGGGAATCTTAAAATAATTACGATATACATTTATAATTATTTTTAATTTTACTTATTCAACTAATCGTAAGAAGCAAATTAATGTTCGGCTTTCAGCTCATTTATGCCAAGAAGATCGGGATGAGCAGATTCCCGTACAACGCCGGGTAAACAGCACTAGGTATCTAAAAATGATTACGACATGTTTCCCTTAACTTATTTAACTAAACATACAACACATTAATTTTCGTATTTCAACACATGTGTGTCAAAAAGATGGGGATAAGTAGATTCCCGGGCAACGGCGGGTAATCAACACGGGGTATCTAAAAATATAAATTGATAATTTATTTTTCCTTTTACTTATTCAACTAAACATAAAAACACATTAATTTTCATTTACAGTATTTAGGCGTAGCAGCGCACGCCGGGTATTAGCTAGTTATGTAATAAACTATTTTAATTTGCAATTATTGATTAGGTATATTTTAGAATATTGTTTTATGTTTTGAATATTATTATTGTCATTCACGAGGAATAAGTATATTTAGAGGACATTTTCTAATTTAATGAAGGGAATTACTTTTTCGCGTCGCATACTTATTGCTTCTACATCCTACGCCGGTGTCCATAACCAATGAAAAGCGAGCAGGTCACATTGTTTTGTTTTGAAAGGATCAGTTTAAGAGCCTTTACGCTAGTCCAGCTTGGGGACACGCAGTCAAAACACACCTATAAGCTCTCCAAGTAATTCAAAACAAAGTACTACGAATACCGGCAATACTACGTAATGATAGCCCTACTCCATGACCATACATACATGACTTTCATCAGGCACTCAGCAAATAAACAAACCGAGACATACTTAACGCATGACTTACCGACTAATACGCACCACAGGCTTAACAAAAATACACACTACATTACAGTATAGAACACTACACAATAAAACACGCCCCAAGGATTTTATGACTTAAGCTTGTTACACACATATAAATAAAAGAAGCAAAGAGAGGAGCACTTTCTTCAGAAAACACAACTCAAAAACTCACACACACATATGAACACACAAAGAAAAGGGCCATGAGACCAACATCTCGGCATAATTAGCGTCATGTTTCATAGCTGGACATAAAAATAGTTGGAAAACTCTGAGCAGTGGTCTGCTATTTTAAGCTATTAGGTTTATTTATATCCAAAGGCTGTTATACTGACAATTAACTCATAGTCAATGACCAATCATGAATTTTGTTTTAAAACCAATGACAGTCGTATTTCACCTCGCTCTTTAACGATTTCTCTTTATCAGCTCCTGCTTTTGTGATAAAGAAAGCTCCTCCTTTTTAATATTCTAACAGGTCAGAACATTATTTTCCTCCAACAAATACACTGAATATAGTAAATAATGAACAGATTCCGTGATTTTACTGAGTTGTTTACTAAAAAAATATATGAATAACCTATAATGTTGATTATAATATACAGTTTGGTGTGTTTCACTATTTCTCCACTAGGGTGCATGCTTACAATATTGCGGTTTTATTTGGCAAAATATAATATGATCAAGTTTCAATGAATATACACAACCTCACATTTCTGATTTGTTTTTAAACATTGCCGTTTACATTAAATATATAAATATTTTAAAATACCGGTAACTGTATTTAAATAATGATAACAGTCGTAAGGGGTAGTGACGTGTGTATAACCTCTCCTACCCAATTCTCATCCTCACCTTCTCGTGGTACAACCTGTTTTCACAAACGAGGCTCTGAGGACCGAGTCACGGCGGTATAACCGTTCCATCAGGTACTGAGTAAATGCGGTATCCTAATGTCTGTCCAGAGACTAAAAGGTAGCAGCCCTACCACTGGACTACTTAGCGTCGGGCCAGTAACCTGTCCTAAGGAACTTCAAAACTACTTTCAAGTCTCAACACAAAAAAAACCAGAAGGAATTGAAATATGATGACCCACAGCAAAGAAATATGGTTAAAAGAAAACGGCACAATGATATTGTAAGATATGCAACCTGGAATGTCCGAAGCATCCATGAAAAAGAAGAGGAACTAGACAGTATATTTAAAAATAGAAACATTGATATTGCAGTAACTACAGAGACTAAGAAGAAACTTAAAGGAACGAAAGAAACACAAAATTATGTACAAATATATAGCGGTGTCGACAGGAAAACCCATGGACAAGCAGGAGTAATGATTTGGATTAATAAAACCATAAGAAATAAAATTCAACACTACACTTACTGGAATGAAAGAATATTAGAGCTTCGACTGAAAATAAATAGAGGTAATTTGACAGTTCTTGGTGTATATGCACCAGAGGAAGGCCGTGAAGAAGACAATGAAGAATTTTATAAAATATTACAAGAAATTTATAGCAAAATTAATAGAAATGATTACATTCTCATAATAGGAGATTTAAATGCCAGAGTGGGCAATGCTCAAGTCAACAATAATATTGGAACATTTGGCGAACCAACCAGCAATAAGAATGGGACAAGATTAACAGATTTTGCTATCTACAATGAACTGAAAATAACGAATACCTTTTACAATCATAGAAACATACATAAATATACCTGGCATCGTCAGGACTCAAAATCAATCATTGATTATTTCATTGCAAATAATAAGATTTTTAAATTGTTTCTCGATGTCAGAGCCTACAGAGGATATGATATTGGTTCAGATCACTACCTAGTAGAAACAAGAATAAGATTTCCACCAAGATGGTTAAAAAAAGAAGAAAAACAACAACAGAGCTTAGAACAAAAGTACAAGGTAAAATTATTTTATGATGACAGCATTAAATGGTTATATTCGAGAAGAATTCAGCAATATATGGCTACAACTCCAGAAAGTAATGATGTCGAAGAAGAATGGAAAAACATTAAAATGATAATTCAAAATGCAGCTAATGAAACTTTAGGAAAAGTAAATATACAACAAAGAAGAAATAGAACTCTAAAAATCTGGGATGATCAAATAAAACAATTGATTGAAGAAAAAAAATGCAGCTTATAAAAAATATTTGAACACAAAGAAAGTAGAAAATGAAATAGAATTCAAACGCTGTAGAGCTATTGTTAAGAGGGAAATAAGAAAGAGACATAGGAAAACATGGTTAAATTTTGTTACACATTTAGAATCAGATTTGCATAAGCTCCAACCTAATGCCTTCAAAATATTAAAACATTTGAATAAAGATATTAAAGAATCTACCAAAATTAATTGCGGAGTAACAAAAGAAGATTTTTTCAATTATTATAAAAGTCTTTGGACTGACAATAGCTATGAAGATACAATTTTCCGAAATAATAATGAGACAGATTCCATAATATCATTGGAAGAATTGAACAATAGTTTAAAGAAATTAAAAAATGGGAAGGCAACTGGCACAGATGGCTTGAATTCTGAATTGTACAAATATGCAGGCAAACAGTTCCATGAAAGACTGTTGTCCTTCTTTAATAATATATTCAAAAATGCAGATATACCACAAGAATGGAAGACAAGCATTGTTATACCCCTGTTCAAGAAAGGAGACAAGAGAAAAATGGACAACTATAGGGGAATCAGTTTGTTAAACACATGCTACAAAATTTATGCAGACATTTTAAATGGAAAATTGAAAAGTTTCAGTGAAAAATTCCTTATGGAATGTCAAAATGGATTTAGGAAAGGACGATCTTGTATTGATTCAGCATTTTCTGTTAAACTATTGCTTGAAAAAAGAAGAGAATTCAACTTAGAAACACATTTTGCTTTCATAGATTTTGAAAAAGCATTCGACACAGTCAAGAGATCAAAACTCTTAAATATATTGGAAGACAGAAATATACCAAATTTACTTCGGCAGAACATACAAAATATTTACAAAGACAACACCATGAAGATTAAATTAAATAACAGATTTTCTGAAGAAGGAATTATAAATCGTGGTGTGAGACAAGGCTGCCCCCTATCCCCAACACTCTTTGCAATTTATATCAATGAAGTAATATGTTGCTGGAACAAAACATATAAATTTGGAATAAGAATATCAGAAAATAGAAAATTAAACACCCTATTGTTTGCAGATGACCAAATAATAATAGCAAATTCCGAAGATAATCTACAGAAAGGTCTGTATGAACTTAACAAAATTACAGAAGAATATGGATTAAAGATATCTACAGAAAAAACAAAAATTATGGCATTTCAAGGTGTAGATCCTGTCAGAAGTAAAATTGTACTGGACAATAAAATTTTGGAGCAGGTGAATAATTTTACATATCTAGGATGCAATATCTCATATGAAGAAGAAAAGGATGTAAATGCAAAAATATCTAAATTTTTAAGAATTTTAGGGTTAATAAATTCTATCTTCAAGCCACAGTTAGTCCAAAAGCATTCAAGACTGAAAGTGTATAAAATACTGGCTCTTCCAACTCTTTTGTATGGTAGCGAAGTATGGACGTTGAAACAGAAGGATATACAGAGACTTAGATCTGCTGAAATGAGATATCTTCGGAGGACTGCAGGATACACACTATTAGATCACAAAAAAAATGAAGACATCTTAGAAGAATTACACATGGAATCTTTAGAAAACAAAATTTCTGATTATAAGTCAAGATGGATACAACATGTTCATCGAATGGAAGATCTCAGAATACCCAAACTAATGTTAAGATATCAACCTGCAGGAAGAAGAAGACCAGGACGTCCACTCAAAAGACTTCTGGATGGTGTTTCTCTTGAGGCCGAAACAGGTCAACAAATGGCCTAAATTCGTGAATGTACTATGATGATGATGATAACAGTCATGTACCAAAAATTATCGAACACAAAGACATATAAATATAGAAAATTAATATGTAAAAACTAAAGATTTGTGCTAATGTTCTAATTCACATCTCGCTTGCAGTATAGAACACATTCAGTGATTCCACTCAAATTACAGCATTTTGAAAGGTGTTGTCGGTCCATATCTTCTAGTCGATAAGAGACGAAAATATGGAGTTTCAGCTATTTCGAAGGATGTTTTAATATCTTACTGACATAGCTCAAAGTACAATCAGCCAAAAAAGGAAATGAGGGAGGGTCGTATACCGGTAAATAAAACCTACTGAAAAATAGATGAGCACCATTCGAGATCTAGGTAAAAGGAACAGAGACGAACCAAATGGACAGGCCCATTCAAGAAATTTGCCGGAATTATGAATAATCGCAAGTCCTTACGTATAATTATGAAATATGAAAATCAGTAGATACACATAGTGGCTAGATCAATTGCTATGACTGCATCATATACACCATAAAATTCTTGTTGCAGGTTCTAGGATTGAGTTTTACTGCAAGATGGTGTATTCATCTATTTGAAATAAACCATCCTACACGATTTACACAAAATAAGTGACAAAAAATAATAAATATGTATTACTTTCTGTTTAGTACATTGTATTACTATTAAAACTATACAAATATTTCTCCACCTGAATTCATAATGTGGTAGCTGAAAGGGTTAACGGGACATAGGCCTAAATGACTCATTAATTCATAACCAATAATTCATTTTTATAATTTTAGCATCATAGGGGACAATGACACAAGGATGTATGATTCACACGATAATACAGTAAATTGACTCCCGGTGGACTAGTGGTTATGTTCCTTGTCTCTGGTTCCGAGGGTTGCGGGTTCAAACACGGCCGAGTGGATTTCTTAAGATGGAAAAATCGAAGGAGTAGGCCTAAG
The DNA here is from genome assembly GCA_030220185.1 of Diploptera punctata. Lineage (NCBI taxonomy): Eukaryota > Metazoa > Arthropoda > Insecta > Blattodea > Blaberidae > Diploptera > Diploptera punctata. The sequence goes on along the minus strand of JASPKZ010001234.1, from coordinate 118,112 downwards.
TCTCCTCCGGGAGGGACTTTACGCCGTGGGACCGATTCGGAAGATTTTCATACTCTTAAAATAATTTTAAGCCTGAATAAAGAGTCCTCTAAGCAAAATGTACTTACATTCACAATCCTAATAAATCATCCTTCATCATACTTGGTTACCTACTACCCGTCTCGTTGCGTAGGTAAGTTGACCGTATACCATTCACGACATTGAAAAATGTCGATTATTGGGCCATTTTTCGAAAAATAATGTATATTTTCGAGTTCATCTTGGTTATAATTACTTTCTAACAATCCACGATGGGCTCAAGTAGCAGTAACCCCCGAGGAGGGAAATAAGCGTAATTAAAACAACTTGGTCTCGTAACTCCTAACAAAGGAAAGACATTGGGTTCTTGCAGAATTTTAGGTAGACTATAACATACCTAAGCTCCGACAGACTTTACCTTCAGGAAAGTTTTTTTTATATAGGGAAAACTCGGCTAATTTCGTGTCACGGATAATTTCGTTATATATTTTTTTCTTTCATTTGTAATAAAGTTGTACTGGTAAGGAAAAACAAATGTTTTTTCTGCCTTATAGAAAGTCTACCTTTCTTGCTGTGTTTCCATATTTGTGATAACAACGTTCCTTGGGCGTATTTTATATTAACTTGTAGAGGATGTGTTTTCATTCATGTTAGCTGTTAGATTTAATACTAGTAAGTTTTTGAAGAACATTTTTTGAGTAAATATTATTCGACACTAAAGGTGAACCGATACAATGTCGAGAATGTGTTCTGTGGTTCCATGAAAAATATCAAGGATGACTGTTTACAAATGGAATATCAAATGCATTGGATTTATCATGGAGTGTGATTGAAAAGTTTGTGACGAATTTGCTCTAATACTATCACCAAATTACCAGAGTTCATCAAACATCGAGACAAAAATAGATGTATAATTTATGTCATATTGGTAATAAAATAAAATATATATTCAACAACTCAGCGTATATATTTCATTCATATATCCTTAACTTTAATATTCCTAAGAGTGTGACCACAAATTTTCATAATATTAAGGTAAAATAGTCTAAAATCTTCGTATCATGAAATTAGCCGAGTTTGCTTTAGGACCTAGGACCAGTCTGAACACCAATATGAAGGAGATTCTTGTTCAGCTGCCTGGGAACAAACCAAGGCAGTTCAGCCCACAGTGAGTAACATCGCTGTCTGAACTACGTGGTCCATAGATTAAATGAAATAATATTAGGCTAAAGCAAACGATTGAACATTCAATTTTGGAAAATAAGTTAGAGATAACGCCACTGATAAAGATCCCCATCCCTTTCTCTTTCGAGAAATATGATCACGTATCCCTCGCCGAAACCAATCTTGCAACGAAAATGAAATCTTCACAGCATGAGTTGTGCTGATATAAATATAAAAGTACGCACTGTCTCATGTCGATGGCACGCCCATTTACTCCTTCACGATCACATCTCGTCAAAGGAACATCAATTCCTGTATTGCAGACCTGTTTCCCTTAAACTTTGTCATTTCATTTAACATATTTATATAATAACTTATTGTACTTTGTGCAAAATTTTCGATTTTTTAAGCCATTTTTCGAAAAATTCGTGCATTTTTTCGGATTTTCGAGTGCATTTTTGAGGTCAGATCTGCACAAGTTATTTTGTATTGAATTACTATATCTCGAATTTTAGCGAAAACACCTATATTTGTTTATTAAGCAGTAACTATAAAATATATAGGGCTTACATACTTCACGGAGTAGAGTTTTATAGTACGCTAAAATCATTAGGTCAGTACTTAGCGCCTAATTCTTGAATATAGAGCCTAAAGTGCTAATTTTTAAAATTTACTATTTAAAACTGGTGAATTGCACGTAAATTTTGACCTAACACATGACAATTAAAATTTATACCCTGCTTTCCAAAGTGGTGTATGGGCTACTAAAAGTTTTTCAGGTACCTACATCCCAAAATATTTTGTTATACGAACAAACTCTTACGTTACAAAGGATTATTTCTTTTGACTAAAACTCTTGCAGAATGCTGAAACATTAGTCAGGTCAGTTACCTTTATTTTCTATCATTAGTAACTAGTTTATCAAAACATTAAATTGAAAACATGTATGTTGTAATTCCTCATATATATATTTCGATATTATAATTGAATTTTTGACATTGAGCAACGCAAGCCTGATATGACACCAAAATAAAAAATATATGCTTGGACGGGGATTTGAACCCGGACCTCTGAATGTTTGTTTGTACGAGGATTCTTGGATAGCGTAACTGGCTGCGCACTGAAGTATAAATTCAGACGTCCGGGTTGAAATCCCCGTCCAAGCATCTATTTTTCTTTTCATGTCATATATATAGTAATAATGGAGAATATAATACATTTATAAGAAAAATAAGTGTTTGAATTGGATTCGCCTGGTGGTGTAATGGATAACACGCTGAGGTACAGACTCAGAGTTCCGGGTTCGAATCTCGTCCAGGCATTTATTTTTCTTATCATACCATATATATATATATATAATATATATATATATATATATATATATAGGCCTATATATTGCATTGCTCAATGTCAAAAATTTAATTATAACATCGATAAAGCGTCACTTCTATAAAGTAATAATATTCTCTTTATTTTGCTTACTTGTGATAGGAACTGCCAGATGGCAGTGGAGACCAAGTTCCCGCTACATCTCGTAATAATGAGAATATATGAAAAGAAAAATGTATGTTTATACTAGACTTGCTAAGTGGCGTAATCGGAAGCGCACTGGGGTATCAATCCAGAGGTCCGGGTTCAAGTCCCGTCCGAGCATTTATTTTTCTTATCATATATATATATATATGTATATATATATATATATATAGAGAGAGAGAGAGAGAGAGAGAGAGAGAGGAGAGAGAGAGAGAGGAGAGAGAGAGAGAGAGAGAGAGAGAGTTGCTTGTTGAAATACAATTTTAAACTTCGCAGGGATTATTATTTTATTCTCACTCTGTAAAAGATGCTGTCATTTTCTCAATTACTGATATAAAACCATATATTTTAAGTGCAATTATTAAATATAAAAACTCCATATTTTCTATAGGAGGGATTGAAACCTATATATATATATACAGAAAATATGATAAGAACAGTATCCTACAATCTGAAGGCTACAGAAAAATATATATATTTTGTTGTAAATATTACGTCAGTTGTCATGGAATTTACCATATGTTGGACAATGTGTTCATGTTACAACAAATTAAAATGAAAAGAAAGTAACATGATTTGTGGATACATTGCCCTTATTGATTTGGAAAAGGTATTTGGTTCAGTAGGTATACAACAATTATAAACCACAATGGAATAACATTGTTATGTCTACAAAGGATTTAAAATACATAGTCTACCTACAATATGATACGAAAATTTGAGAAAATTAAATAAATAAATAAATAAATAACTGAAAAATTTGTAATACATGCTTGTGTACGGCAGAGGAGTAATATTTAAAGGATACTTTTTTAATATATACATTGTTGAAAATGTCTAAAGTCTTGGGACTTCCGCTCTTTCAAGTTACAACGGGATATTTTTTTTCCTCATGGAATTTCGGTCAGTATGGGGCAAGTGCCAACATAGCATCGTGAGGAATTTGGAGAGATAATATAAGTAGCTGCTCCAGGTTGAGGAAATCAGCTAATACGGCTGACCTCTATAGTGGCTACATGAGAGTCTACATTTGCTATTAACACATGCGCATGTGAGGCCAGGATCAAGCTGGGTAAGTAAAGACCCTTCTAGACCTCTCGTGCCATGGAGGAAACATCATCTAAAAATATAAAATATTTGCTAATTCAGGAATAAGAATAAACAAAAAACAAATATTTTATTATAAGCTAAGCTGACGATTTAGCTACAAACAAATCAAAATAATGAACTGCAATTCTATGAACACTAGTTTTATAAGGTACTAGCTAATACCCGGCGTGCGCTGCTACGGCTAAATAAATGAGCATCAATGTGCTTTTATGTTTAGTTGAACAAGTGAGAGGAAAAATAATTATAAATTTATATTTTTAGATACCCCGTGCTGATTACCCGGCGGTGCCCGGGAATCTACTTATCCCGATCTTCTTGATATAAATCAGCTGGAATACGAAAATCAATGTGTTTTATGTTTAGTTAAATAAGTTAAAGGAAAAATTTATATCATAATTATTTTTAGATATCCCGCGCTGTTTACCCGGCGTTGTTCGGGATTCTACTCATCCCTATCTTCTTGGCATAAATGAGCTGAAAGACAAAAATTAATGTACTTCTTAAGATTAATTGAATAAGTAAAATGAAAAATAATTATATATGTATGTCGTAATTATTTTAAGATTCCCCGTGCTGATTAACCGGCGTTGCCCGGGAATCTACTTACCCCGATCTTTTTGGCATCAATGAAAGACGAAAATGGTCATTGTGAATTATCTGTAAGAGATAAGCATATGCTGTAGCGGACTTTTTTGTAAAGCTTTCTGATATATTCAATTCCATGTACATTAATTTTGTGTATTTGTTATGGTTTAGGCAGCGTGAGCTATTTACGCGTCCAAAGAGCTACTTTTTCACGTTTTCCACTACAAAGGGCGATTTTTAATGGTGTAGGAGTTGAGTATCACAACTCTCTTATAGTCTATGTTCATCCCGGGAATCTCCTAAAATTTTGCAAAAAGCCCAATACAATCGGATCAACGGTATGCCGCTCATAAAGTATGAACAAACAAACAATTTTTATATATTAGATATAAAAACTATAATTTAAAAATCTCGGTTAAAAAATAAAAAAATGGCATTTTGAGGTAAATCGTTAGTCTGACCACAAACAATAGAAGACCATAAAACAAGTGAAAAAAAGTATCGTATTTTAATTATTTGGATGCGAAACCGGGACTCTATGTTAGTGATGAAATGGAGAGAGATAATAATAACAAAATAAGTAATTTTCGAAGTATGTGACACCACTTCAAGATATAAAACCAGAAAAAAAATTAAAGGTTTATCAATCCATGGCTACACCTGTCCTATTATTTATACGTGTAACTGAAGTGTGGGTTCATATAAAAAAGTCGGATGGGAAATGCAGAAATGAAATATTAAAGAAGAACAAAAAGTTGCACTAGATTATAGAATATACGAAATAAAGAGATAACACCAAATTGAATACGTATCACATAAGTGAAAAAAAATAAAAGAATATCGTATCAAGAGAATATACAGTGTAATAAGTTGAAACAATGGACGGTAACAGACTTATAAATTTAATTTTACAATTATATATTAATGGCATCCGAACAGAAAGAAGAAAAGAGGGAGACCAAAGTTAACATGGAAGGAAAACATGAAGACAGTAATGCAAGCTAGAGGGCTAAGCATCGAAGATGCCAAATACGTAGGCTTTGGAGGTTTGGCACGGGAAGACGGCAGCAACTGTAAAAACCTGAAGATAGATAGATAACCAGTAGGCAGAAAAGGTGTGGGAACAAAAGATGAAAGGATTCTGTGAAAACGGAACAGGACTATAGTCTAAATCGTGAAGAAGTAGTAGTAATTTTTTAGAAGAAACATACTCAATAATTCACATTCCTTTACAAAACCGTTTACACTGTTATTACAACAATAGTTGGGATGTTGGGAGGTACTAGGAAGAGATTGTAGAATTCTTTGTATACTGTAACAGTCCTTTCTGGTCTACAACATGAAATGAATGTGTTGAAGATGATGATGATGATTATTAACAACAAATAAAAAGCAACATTTAAACAATATTCTTAATTTCCAATCAAATAGTTGTAAGTTTTATACCTATTATTTTTATGTATGACTAGCTAATATCCGGCGTGCGCTGCTACGCCTAAATAAATGAAAATTAAAATATTTTTATGTTTAGTTGAATAAGCAGAAAAGAAAAATAATTATAAATTTATAACGTAATTATTTTAAGATACCCTGTGCTGATTATCCGGTGTTGCCCGGAAATCTACATATTCCGATCCTCTTGGCATAAATTAGCTGAAAGACAAAGTTCGTTATTGTCAGTTATCCGTAAAAGAATACCCGCTGTGCGCTGCTACGCTGCCCGGAAATCTACTTATCTCGATCTTCTTGGCATCAACGAAATGCAAAAATGATTATTGTGAGTTATCCGTAAAAGATAAACATGTGCTGTCGCGGACTTCTGTGTAGAGTTTTTTTTTATATTCAATTCTGTGTACATTAATTTGATGTAGGCCTATTTGTTATGGTTTAGGCAGCGTAAGTCATTTAAACGTCCAAAAAGCTTTTTTTTCACGTTTTTCACTATAAAGGGTAATTTTTAAGGGTGAAGAGGTTGAGTATTGCAACTCTCTTATAGCCTAAAACCTTCCCGGAAAACTACTGAACAATTTGCTAAAAGCCTCATCACAATCGGATGAATGGTATGACAGCGCCTAAAGGACAGACACACAGGCATACATTCATATTTTTATATATTGTAGATGTGTGTGGATATGTAAATACTATATATGTGTATGTATTCGTTTATTTATTCATAAATTATTCTGTAATCGTGAAATGGAAATAGGCACGTAGTCTGCAGCCAAAAAAATCCTGTGCTTAATGCCATCGTAAATGTACGAGTATTTCCCTTTTCTTTTCTCCTCGAAAAAAAGTCAATAAACTTGCACCACTAATTACTACAATAAATATCTAACTGTCGGAATTCAGAAGCATTCTTTATACTGTGCGTTTTAAATATAAAAATCATCGAATAGAAGGCTTACATTATTACAACATTGGATTATGTAGTGTTGGGTATTTAAATTGTCTTATTCAGTTTTGCACTTTTACACTAGGGTATATCTGTAATATCCATGATAAAATTTCAATTCGTTATCACGGAATTAAATGTGCTGAAAAGTAATTTCTAGTTACTCCAGATATGGCATAAACATTCTTCTTTCCATTCCATTCCTTCTGAAAAGCAATACAAAACCTCAAAACCCATATTGAAATTGAAAGTGATTGAAGATTTTTTTTCTCTCTCTCTCGTGACTGTCCATGAAGAAACTTTGTATTTTTGGTGTTTATTTGATAGTGAAATAACATTTTAACATTGCATTTTAATATCAATTGAACCAACAGATACACGAGTCTTAAATATTTTATTATACACAACTTTCCTCATTAGAGGATTGTCTCAAGGACGAAGTGATACAGATAATTTTTGGAATTGATGAAATACATTTTGTAAATACATTTAAAAAATCAGATTATAGACCTAATTGAAGTATACATACTATAAAGTAGAATAAATAATAGTTAAAAAAAACTAAAACAACTATCTTTATTAGAAAACCGAACTAAAAGATGAAAAATAATTTTAATTTCCAACACGCTTGGACCATCAAAAGCGTGCGGTGCTCTTTATCAATTAATATATTTGATAATAAACAGATATTGGTAAAAGTAAAGTCTCTAAGAAGAAAACGTAAAAACCATAAAAAGCATCCCACGCTTTTGATGGTAAAATTATTTTTTTAGAGATAACTCTAGTTTTATATTCTAGATGTGTTGGAGATGATTTCTTTTGATGACCACTTTAATTTTATCCCAAGCGTGTTGGAAATTGAAATTATTTTTCATTTTTTAGTTTGGTTTTCAAATAAAGCGTGTTGTTTTAGTTTTTTTAAGTATTATTTTTTTTAATTTTCAGTTTAATTGATTGATAAATCGGAATCCCACGAAAATTTAATGGCTTACGATATTTTTAGTGTCTAGGCACGAATATAATTATATATATATATATTTTTTTTAAATTATTATTATATAACATTATTATAATATTTTTGAATATTTTAATATAGATCAATATTTACAGTTAATCGTATCGTTCTCATATTTTTTTGGATAAATTTACAAAATCGTCATTAATATTTTACAGAATAAGATAAAAATGTAAATAATCTTTAAATTCGATACTATTGTAGTATGAGCTAAAAGTAATACTCTTCTAAAAGAATCCTCCGGGCCGGATTTGAACCAGCGAACTATGAATTACTGAAATTATATACCACTACAGTCCACCGCTCTACCAACTGAGCTACCAGAGGATATAATATTAATTTCTTACAACGATGGACTAAAAAGTTGATAAGTCCGCAACCTATTATACCGGTCTTTATTTTTTTGATGTCCTGATGATCCTGGCCAGGATTTAAAAAAAAATCAAATTATTGTATTGTCATTGGTCCTTTACAAGTATACAAAGTCGATCCAATGTTTTTAAGTGTAAGAGTGGAAGAGAAGACCTTATGGCCTTAATCTGCCAGCTAAAATAAAGCATTATTATTATTAAGTGGATGAAAATCGTGTTGAAAGATTCCGTTACGTAGATAGATACAGGACAAGCTAATGTAAAGCGTGTAATAAAAGGATAATAATGGTAGAGCAGCTTGAGCTTTTCCGATATGGCTCTACATTTAATATTTAACCGTGATAATTCCGACAATAAGAATAAAATTCTTATGAATATTAATAAGCTTTAATATTAGTTACATTACGTAGAAATCAGTTATAATAGCACATATTTTACTAACACTCTTATAATAATTAAGCATATCGGCTAAATTGGCATTTAACTGAAGCCAAGTTCACAAAAAATCCATTGTTTGTTAACTGATTGAGATGTTTCTGTATTTTCAAGTTTCATTGTAGTTTTTCTAAATTATTATTATTATTATTATTATTATTATTATTATTATTATTATTATTATTATTATTATTATTATTATTATTATGAATTTCAAGAAGGGATAAGGTGAGAAACAGCACAATAAGGGAAATAATGCAAGTTGAAAAAAAAAAAATTAGAAAAAATAGAAGAAAAAGTTTGAAATGGTATGGACACCTCATAAGAATGGAAGAAGAGAGAATACCAAAGAAGATCCTTAATTGGAAAGCTAATGGAAGAAGTGGAAGAGGCAGACCTAGAGAACGTTGGATGGATGGAGTGAGGAGAAGTATGGAAGCTAGAGATCTGAGGGAAGAAGATGCTCTAGACAGGAACCTCTGGCTACAAATAACTTTGGGTTGAAGGAGAAACACTGTATTGTTGAATATTCCTAACTAAAAAATGTATTATTATTATTATAAAATAAAATAAAGTTAAAATGTACCTTCTTAGGTCAGAGCCGTCGTTGTCAACTTATAAAAAATATTTTTTTTGTCTGAATGCCTTTCAGAATCTCTATTCTATCTTCAGCAGGTTTTTCTTCGCTACATTACTTGATGTTTTCGGTGCTGGTCCTAATGTAGTGTTGCACGTGTGCTGGTCCTAATGTATGTTGTACTAGTCACGTACAACGCTACATTAGGACCAGCATCGAGAACATCAAGTAATGTAGCGAAGAAAGACCTGCTGAAGATGGAATACAGATTCTGAAAGGCCTTCAGACAAAAAAACATATATATTTTATAAGTTGACAACGACGCTTCTGACCTAAGAAGGTACATTTTAATTTTATTTTATTTTATGACTATCCAACACAACGGTTTTAAACAATGCATTTTATTAGTATTTATTATGTTATGTTATGTTATAAAGGACAATAGTTTTATTTAGAAAGCAGGATTAGTCATTTGTTTGCAGACTTTTATCACCCTATGTATTAATAATATTATATATTAAGTTTACTTTTAGAAGAAAATAAGCCTAAATATTAAATGTCGTTTGATATCACGTATGCAATTTTTGTATTTGTTCCTATATATCTTCTAATATTGATTATCAACATTAAAACGCGAAATACATTTTTTTCTGTTTTAATATCACAGAATTAGGAATTCACGGCGTTAGAATACCATTATCACAGATTTAGGAGTCATATCACGCATTTAGGAATCCTTGTCTTGGAGAAAACAATAAAGCATTTGGGGACAACTGTACATCGAATTTGAGTGAATTCTATAAATAATCTCGTGGAAGGTTGATTTAAGGTTCCTGTATTAAAATTTTGTCTAAAATTTGCATAAAAGTAGAAAACACTCTCACGGAATTAGGTAACCTTACCCTATAACTTGAAGTTTCACAGAAACTAGGACCTAATATAATATGTTAAGAGCCTATTCTAAAATGTTACGACTATTTCAAGTGCCTGACATAAAATTTTTAGTATCCTGAAACCCCAAGATCCAGTAATTACAGCAATGTGTAATGAACTTGAATAGCGTTGTGTGCACTAATACACAATTAAGTGGTGAGTGTACGAGGCTCTACATTAATTATATGTAATTCCCTGTCAACGTGTTAATGGTTATGAACTGGGAAACCAAATTATAATAATGCAACAGTATTTTTCATTCTGATATATTCTGATTCCATCTATAAAGATAATCAGCAATTAAATTAATCTTAAACATGATATATCATGCGGACATGTCTGCACTCATAGTAAATGTCAACCATAATAACTCATTACAAGTTTACATGGATAGCTATATCGAATGTTAATTTACACGATAAATACAAACAGCACTATTTGCAAAAACTGTTTACATTCTATATTTTGAATTAACTTTCCATATATTCCATTGAAAGGAAGGGAAATTATTTCCGTCCCTTGCTTTATCAGCTTCTCTCAAAGTGACATTGCAAATCTGTAATTAATGTCTTGTAATATTGTTTAGATCATATAAAAATAACACCTTATAATACTAATCATGTTTTTAATCCAATGCCACCACGTTGTCATTTCAACATTCTGGTATTCTCTCCTGATATGGCGTTATTGTAACTCATCTCTGAGGTTGGAGCTCCTGGAAGGCGGAGTTACGCTGCCCCGATGATATATGATAGGCGATGATGGTAATGATGCGCCAGGAGAGGCCTTAATCCTTAAAATATTGAATATGTTAACGTCTGAAGAAGGTACAAAGTACCGAAATAGCTGTAACTAATTTATAATTTAATAAATATGAAAATCTCATACAACTTTAAATTTTATTTTTATTTAATTAAACGATCTAAGTTTTATTTTTATTTAATTAAATGACCAGATGATGTTAGGGGACCGTTTGGGCCTTAAAGTTTCCTGACATTTGCCTTACAGGTGAGGGAAAAACCCGAAAAAAAACATCATCCGGGAAACTTGTCCCGACCGGGATGGAACCCGAGCCCGCTGCGTGACAAGGCAGCATACTACCTCGAGACCATCCCGGTGGACTATAATATTACCAATAATACTAATGAATTAATAATATCAGTAGCAATATCAATAATACACTTTTTTATTTCGCAATTTATCTATAATACAATGTTCTACCATCACCTAATGAAAATCGCCTTCACCATTTGTAGCGTCTTTTAAGTCTCTGTTTGCCCATACTTCTTAATCCATGCATCCAACCCTGTTAATGCTTCCTTGTCTTATTTTCCATCTATCCCCCCCATTCCGAGATCTTCTTAGGGAATCTATCAGATGCCATCCTCTTGAGATGTCTTTCTTCAATTGTCTATAAAACATTTGTTTCAACTATCATTCATAATTACCTATCCTAATTTCAACATTTATAATTATTTCTAATTTGGAATTTCGCGATGACCTTCTCCATTAATCCATCTCCGTTGTTAATATATCTTGACACCTTTAAATTTTCCACGTCTCGGATCCATAATACAATAGCCTTATAAATAATTGTCTTTGTTCTCTAAAGGATGTTTTTACTCCATAATACTGAGTTCAACATATCAATTATTCTCCAACCATCTGCTATTCATTTTTTCTGTTTTTGATTGTGATGAACCTTATTTTCCTAAGATTGATCATAGATTCTAAATTTCTTTACATGATTAATGTCATTCATTCCGATAAGATATACATAATTAAATATTGTTTTTTTATTTATATTAATTTGTTATCACCAGTTTTCGTATTCCTCAATACATTTTCTAATCATCCATAGCTTGAGTAAAAATGACTTGATTATCTGCAAATAATAGATTATGTGAGTAATAATTTCTTCCAGTGTGAATCCCCAAAACATGCCATATCATGAACCAAAGTCTTAAACTTACAGCCAAATACATTTTAAAATGTACTGGTGGTAAGCAGTCATAGTTAAAAACACATTTATAAATAATTATTAGTTTATGAAATTATTCATGATATTAGGCCTACACTAAAAATGCAGTACAGATTTCAGAAGCGATGCCATTTGTTGAATGACAAAATCTATCGATTTCAACTGTGGCGAATTCCGATAACGAGAAATTGAGACAGTAAAAATACATGTATAAAATGATGCGGTATTTATAATGCCTTAAAAATTATTCTGACAATTTCAAATATGAAAATAAACTTTTTAAAATAATTCAAATTTCAAGATAATTCGATAAACAATAAACTAAAAAGGTTTTTGGATGTTTGATATTTCCATTGTATTCAAGTGTTCCTATTCTATCGCTTGTCAAGAAAATGCCATCAGAATACAACAGTGCATTCAAAACAGAATCCCAGAGTTCTATTGAAGATGTAAAAATCTACATTTCACTTCTGTCTTTACTCACTTGACTCACTTCAGCAAGAGTTTTAGATGAAAAATACTTGAAACTTTGCAGATTTTTACAACTAGTAGGAGAAAAAAAGTTATAACACAGAAATCAGTAGAAAAGGTCAACAAATTTGAAAGAAAGAAAAGTTGAGGACGAAGCAATTCGAGTAACAGTACCTGAACATCTAACCCCTTCTTCTCATCCCAGCGCTCCTACATGATTATATTACATGAAAGAAGACTTCCTTTTTTTTTTTTTTTTCAGAAAGGTCAACAGACGTCTTCCATCTACCATAGATTTTAAAACCGTCGAGCGTTCACAACAAAGAATTGTAGATTTCAGAGAGAATAAAACAGAAAACAAATGAAGCGTCGATAAAATATGTGGGTCGTCTGGAAAGTAATTCTTTGTCATTTGTATTTCTCTAGACTGCTAAGACGTACTAATCAAATTTACCAGGAAATAATGTAATTCTATACAACTTTGCAATTGAATCAAATTCTACAGTTGAAGCCAAACATTTTGTTAAGATATCTTAATGTCATACATCATTATAATTCTTACGAAATAAAACAGTTTATATTGGCAATGGACAGAGTACAGTTATACAATCTATACGGCGCGGCGTTAAAAAATAATGTACACTTCTTACCAAAAAAAACTTAGTTTGTTATACAATATCTATGTGCAACGTCCTATGTCCAGCAGGATACTTTTTTTTTTCTCCGTGGATGGTGTTAAATATTACAGGTATGTGTATAAAAATAATAATAATAATAATAATCATTATTATTTATTATTATTATTATTATTATTATTTACACACAGAATATACAAGGAAATCATAGAAGAGTATGAAATGCGGGGTCTGAACATTAATATAAAGAAAAATTATATGCAATAGGATTGCTCCAAAAGATTTAATATTAGAAAATGGTAAAGTAACAATAACTCTTTTTTGAGGTCAAATCATAAGTATGGGTTAACTTGAAGACATTAATTAGAACATTAACAAACATAGGACATCAATATCTCGATTAACAAAATATTACAATGTGAGGTTGGGAAGTGGTTTTTACAGAAGCGAGGAAATGATTAAACACCGAGCGATAGCGCAGTTATTAATATCCGAGATTCTGTAAAACACTTCACAAAAGTGTGTTGTACATTATTTTTTGCACGATGGTGTTTTCAAAATAATAAAGAATAGTAAAATAATGGCATCTGTTGGCAATATATGCATTCATTATAAACAACTGACTGACGTTAGGAGTCTGGCCAATATAGATATACGGTAAATACCGAAAATAATTTAGTTGAGACTACTGCAGGCCGTGACACTAATCTGGTATAAAATGCGGCAAGTATGAATTTACTGTTCTATATTATAATTCTTTAAATAAAATAAAGTTCAGTTAGTTTAAAATGCAGAATTTGTTTCGTATAATGTATATTAACATTAACTTTTGTATATAGTTTTGTATATACTGTACATTGTACAAAGTATACGTGAAGGGCAGTGGTTTTACTTCCCGTCATAGGTAGGTAATTTTCAATATTTCAGTATAGTTATTTAGTTATGTTTAGGTTGGCAACCCCGAAATTTAGGAAATTTAACTTTCAATCATGGTCACCATTCCTGTAAGTACGACAACGCACTATCGTGAAAAAACAGTGTTTAATAGGATAAAAATATAACGATAAAAACAAAAGGCAACATTTATATTGCAACTGCAAAAAAACACAAGAACATGTGGCTAAGAGACATGGCATTTGAAAGCATTAACAATAGACAAATTGCATTCAACGGAATTTTATTCCAGGCGCGCCGTAGCCGAGCGGTTAAGGTAGGAAGCCTTGGCGCAGAGCTACGGGACTTGCGCTGGTTCGAGTCTCCATGGGGGAAGAAATTTTCTCATGGTATTTCGGCCAGTATGGGACCGGTGCCCACCCAGCATCGTGAGGCAATTGGGTAGTTACAATATGTAGCGGCTCCAGGTTGAGGAACCAGCTATAACGGCTGGGGGACTCGACATGCTAACCACATGTCACCCCTACATTGGCTGCTTATCATCTACTTCTGTGATTGACACATGTGGATGTGAAGGGCCAGCAGCCGGCTGGTAAAAGGGTAACCGCTGAAAAGTGGAAAGACCCTAAATCGAAAATTAGCAAGAATTTCCAGCTGAGAGAAAATTAGATAATAACATTTTATTTAAAAAATATAAGGGTACAAGGATTCCTAGTTAAATTATCAAAACAATACAATAACGTTGGTCAAGGCATATGAAAACGATGTCGGAAAACAGATTACACTGAGTAACAAAAAATAAACTTTTTTTTTTGTCTCAGAAAGAACAATATGTGATTCTGATAGTATTTTTTCTTCTGAATTCAAACATGATATCGGTTTTTCTCTATCACGTAAGGTTCCCGAGAGACAGGCATTTATAATTTCAAACACTTTCATAATTTCTAAATTCTTAACTACACAATATTCCAACATTCGGACTCACCTAGAAAGAAAGAAAGAAAGAAAGAAAGAAATGACGATTTTCTGCTATATTTCGCCTGTGGAGCATCCCTCTTGATGGTCCAACAATAATTGGCCAGCATATTAGGATTCCATTTGCCTTGATATACCTTTTCCATAGCTGAAATCTCCTGAATTAGCTCATTGGGTTTTATTTTTACACTGGACAAATGGACGAAAAAGTCTATTAAAAATAATTATTCAAATCTATTAATTGGAATTGAAATAAAAAACTGTGAGTGATGGAGAAATCCCGAATACATATTTGAAAACACGATAAAAAAACTGCATTAAGTACAACTATTGGTACTCATGAGACAAAAATCACTTTGACCAGTGTTATCGTAGAAGATTTATGATTGGAATCCGACACTAACATGGATATAAGGAGTAGTCCAATAACATGGATCAAACAGTAGTCAGAACAATGGAAGAAAGAGACTTGGAGGAAGAGGCGTGAAAAAGTAGAGATGAATAGAGATTGGCTCTAGAATCTTGAAATGAACACAAGAAGATGTCAAAGACATTGTAAAACCTGAGAATAAATAAATTAAATAATAAGGGCAATAATAAGTCATCACAGATGCTGATGAAATGGATGACGTAAAGTATGGAGAAGTAGCGGAATTACATTTTTTGGAGAGTATTGTCGTACTTCCCCTTCCCCCTTCCGATTTTCATTCAAGCACCAACATCATTTTCATGTGTCCAAACCATTGTAATTCTGAATAAACCACACAACATTCTACTTTCTCTTAAGCTAATGATTTAATTTTATCCGTAAAAAGTTCATTGTGTTGACAATACTTTAATCTTATTCCTTGCATTTAAATTCCACATTTCTGTTCCATGTTTTATTGTGCTTCTTACAATAGAATGATAGTAATCATGATGGTGATGATAATGATAATAATAATAGTAATTATAATATAGGCCCTATAAACATGAAACTCAAATATTTATATTTCGAAAATTACATATACACGCATTGACGTTATATACTTCTCGTTAGTATTTTATTTAACTACGACATTTAAGGGTATTACTAGGGCCCGGATGTTTATGACCTTAAAATGTTTAAAAAATGACCTATAATATTCCCTTAGGGGGGTGATGGGTGAAATTTCTATTTTCTAAATTTTTTGAGCTAGAGACTTGATTTTTTTGTACACACATGATGTTTATGACCTTAAAATGTTTAAAAAATGACCTATAATATTCCCTTATGGGGGTGATGGGTGAAATTTCTATTTTCTAAATTTTTTGAGCTAGAGACTTGATTTTTTTGTACACACATTCAATGCATAATACATATTGATGTGTTTAAGTTTCATTCTTCTGAGACATTTATTTTATGAGTTATTAAATATTATTTTTAAAAAATTGCATATATTATAATTAAATGGGTTCCACAATTTTTTAATAAAATGTCTGATTTTTTTACAAGATCCTTCAAATATTTAGAAGAAACCTCATGCATTAGGATTCTTATAATGTGAATACAAAGGGAGAAAAAATAAATTGCACCTCATGCGTGGAATTACAAAAAAAAAAAAAATAATTGCATGCATTTCATTTTTTATTTCTTAAAATAGTACTTCAATCAAGAAACCCACGCACTACTTTGTTACTCATTGTTTTTAGGACATGCAGTAAAAATTTGAACCTTCTAGGACAAAATTTATGAATTCGATTCAATTTTGAATGTACAAAAATGCAGTGAAAATAAAAGTGTGGAAAAACAAGTTTGAAGATTTGCATGCAGTTTAAATACAAATTGTAACATACAGGCCTAATCAGCACTTTAGGGCACTTAGAAGCGTCATAGGCCTCTGAAACTTTGCCAACACATATATTAGAGTACAGGTTATTTTTTAGTATAAAAACAAAAAATGCCAATTTTTATCTCAAATGGTCAGTTTTTCACCCATCGCCCCCTTAAAATGACCTAAAAGTGTAAAAAATGACCTAATGAAAATTATAAATTTCCATAATGATTAACTAATTAATTTATTAATTAGAAGCACAAGCAAAGGTAAGAAAGAAGGTGACACAAGAAAAGAATAAATGTTGGGAACCTGTCAAAGAATTCAGACTTATATTGGAGAAAAAAGGTGTTCAGAGGCATGGAGAACTGAAAAATTTAAGAAAGCCAGGGCACAATAAAATCAATATTCAGGGAATGTCTTTCAATGAATGGAAATTATATTTTAGCAAGCTATTGACTGAAGATCGTTTGGAATTTTTAAGTGGAATTGCAGATGAAACTGATGATCAAAACAGAATGAGTATGCGTTTAGATATTGAGACAGTAGAGATAGCAATTGGAAGTTTAAAATGGAACGGCTTGTGGGGAAGAAGGAGTAAGCCAGAATTAATTAAATATGGTACAAGGAAATTATTTGAATTGTTAAGGAGCCTTTTTGAGAGTTGCCTAAACGGAGAAGATGTACCAGTAAAATGGAAAATTGGGTTCATATCAGTCATTCATAAGAAAGGAAGAAAGGACGAGTGCAATAATTATAGAGGAATCACCGTAATGAATGTTTTTAGCCGTATATATGGATAAATAATCAAATACTATTTGGAAGAAAATTATAAACATAAGGAGAATGAAGTACAAGCAGGCTTTAGGTCTGAGAGATCTACAATTGATCACATATTTGTGGTAAAACAATTGACTGAAAAGACGAATAATAACAACCAACAAGTTCATTTCACATTTGTGGATTTAGAAAAGTCACTGTACCTTTACAAAAGTTGTGGGAAGCATTAGAAGATATGGCCATAAACGATACAATCATTAATGCAATAAAAAATGTGTGTAAAATGCAGTATCTAAAATTAAAATTAGAAAATATATATCAGAAGAAATTAAAGTAACAAAATGCCTTCGTCAAGATTGTAGCATATCACCAACATTATTTAAGATATTTATACATAACGCACTGTCAAACTGGAGCAAAAAAATTTCAGGAATGGGAGTACCAATTGGAGATGGTTCAACAAATACAATAATTGCTCAAGAATATGAAGACATGGAGTTTATGTTCAGAAAATTATTGGACGAATACGATAACTGGGGTTTGAAAATAAATTTAGAAAAAAACATTTTATATGGGATGTGGAGCCGAAACCGAAGATTTGATGTTAGAACATGAAAAGGGGTATATTAGAGGATGTGAAGAATTTGAATATCTGGGAGTAAAATTAGATAAAGAGGATAAACAAGAAAGTGACATTAAGAACAGAATAAATAAAGGTAGAGCAATAACAGCAATGATGAATGGAGTCTTATGGAACAGACATATAACCAGGAAAACATAAATTACAAATATACAATTCAATAGTGAGAAGTACTGTCACATATGGAGCTGAAGTTTGGAAATTCAACAAAATCTTAGAAAAAAACTTATGTCGATGGGAATAGATTTCTTGAGGAGAGCAGCAAGATGTTCAAAATTAGACAAAATAAGAAATATTGTCATAAGAGAAAAAATGAATATTGGTTATTCAATAGTAGATTATATACGGTATTAGCAATTAAATTGTTAAGGGCACATACGACGAATGCAAGAAGAAAGATTACCCAAGAAAACATTGGAATGGTGTCCACCTGGAAGAAGGAGGAGAGGAAGACCTCGAAACTCGTGGATGCAGGAAATAAGAACTGGAATTAGAGCAAGATGACTGGAGTTCATGGATTGGATGGAGAGAGACGAGTGGAGAAGAAAAATGAAACTTTAGGCACAGAAATATGTGTAAACATTAAAATTCTGTTTATAAATAAATAAATTAGAAATGGTCTACGAGAAATAATGATTATTATTGATTGGGGTAACTGTTCTAAAGATTTTCCTGTTCTTAGTAGTAATATAAAACAATTTAAAAAATAATAATTATCACTAGGCCAATCTCATTTCTATTAAACTAATATGAAAAGTTATTAACTAATCATACATTAGTTAGCATTGTAATACACCACCATGGTCATTCTTACGTTATCAAAAGTTAACGATCGGCGGTTGTCAGCTAACACGGTTTTATATAGTTTAATGTGTCTTCATAACATTTTATTAAATAGTTTTTACGCAATGTTGATTCGTCTGTAACAGTATAACCTATGGCGTTCAAGAAAATCACGTAGTTTAGAATTGTTTAGTTTATTTAATTGAATATTTGCACTGACAAACATTTCACATAATACTTTAAAAACTATTTGATGCGGAAGCAATTTGCTTTAACAGTTATTGAGACACTTTTCTTTTGTTCAATGTTTCTCGCGCCCGATATGTTGATGTACTGTGAAACGTTATCTCCAGCGACTTTAATTTCGCACACCTTGCAAAATAATACACTCCCTTCAGTAGAAATACTTGTTCAACGAATTCTGTTACATATTGTCTTAACCGGATGGCACTAGACACTTTTTGTTTTGATATTTTGCACTGCACGAAAAACAACACAACCATACACAAACGCTACTTTCGTGAGACAAACGGAAATATTACAAATCGAAAGATTCCCGCATTGAAGGGGAAGTCCCGAATCAGTCCACGTGGAGGCAGAGCACAGTGGTTTCACGTTATATTGTGGCAACGCACTGTGGTATCTCACTGACTTGCCTGAGCACAAAAAATAAGATAGCAAAAAAATACATAAAAACGAACATTTAACCATAGATTACGTATTTAAATACGAGTAAAATTACGAAAATAAATAAAATGACCTAAACTAACAAATACAATTTGTAAAATCACTTTATCAGAAAAAAGTGAAAAAAATGCATTTAATGACCTATAAAAACTTCATATATCTAACATATTTATTGCACAATGTACTTAATTATTAATCTGCATAGTCTCGTCTCTGACAACTCATAAAAAAGATGGCATTTCATCAAAATCCGGGCCCTAGTTATTACTAATAAAATTCATATCAAATTCAGTTGAGGTGGAAAAATAAAAATAAAAGTTTTAAATGTACCAGTTGGCAGGTGACGTATTCCTCAACTTTGTTAAAATGATGTATTTAAAATACTATTTGGAGGCCTTTCGTAAGTTAACTTTGGCCATCAGCAGAATGAACGCGCTACTAGTTGATGTATCTAAGATGTTGTAGACGCTGTTGGTCTTGATGAGTTCCTACTAGCGACGCATCAAGATCATCAGCGTCTACAACATCTTAGATACATCAACTAGTAGCGCATACTCATCGTGCTGATGATGGTAGTTAACTTCCGAAAGGTCTCCAAATAATATTTTAAATACGTCATTTTGACAAAGTTAAGGATGACGGCACCTGCCAACAAGTACAGTTTTAATTTCAATTTTTATCTTAAAGTTATTAGCTTCGCAATTCAAATCTGAAAGTTAAACGGGCGGCAAATTTTACTCAGGGACCTCATTTTTAGATGTTATGTTCTTTCACGTGCCGTCAATCTACGACACGAGACCAACACTTCAAGTTCCCTTCTGAAGGAACCCATCCTAAATATCTCTACGCCCCGGTCCTTACACACACACACACACACACACACATGTATATATATATATATATATATATATATATATATATATATGTGTGTGTGTGTGTGTGTGTGTGTGTACATATAACTAAGTATATAACTAACCCACTGGTCTTAATGAATCCAAAGGTCCACGGTTGCGCGGACATAAGCTCCCCACATATCCCAATCTTGAACTAATATTTTCCTGTCATTCCCTGTATAGTTCTCCTCCCTCAAGTCACGGTAATATTATTCTCTCGTCTCATTCTTGGTCTACCTACTGGGCGCTTTCCCTCGTATTTTCCTAGAAGAAGTATTCATGTCCATATTTCATTCATTCTCATTCGTTCAACATTTCCTACCCATATTGTCTACGAGACTTAACTATTATTAGATTATTACAACAACCGGTTTTGTATCAACATTATGTAGATCACTGTTATGCTGCCTACGTTCACCCTTACATAAATATTCAACACATTTTTAAAATATCAAGTTATTTTTGTTTCATTCGCCAAATTTGTCTTAAAAATCTAATATCTATAACGAATTATATCTTTACTCTGTTTATATTCAAGTTTATATCTAGAAATAAGTTTTTCTCAATTTGTTATACCTGTAAGTATATTCGTTGTTGGCATAGCACACTTTTGCAAAAACACAAATTCTATTATCTTTGGTATACGTGATATATTATCATTCCATTCCTTTCTCCTCTTTGAACCCATTTCCTTATATTCTGTATTCCACACTCCTCTCCTATATCCAACATCCACATCTTATCATGCCTGGATTCGCTTTTTTTCCTTTAACACAAACTCATTTGTCTCTAGTTTTTATGGTATCTGATTTTATTTTGACATCTTATACATACTGATCTAATAGATGCTCTTTGTAATTTATGTGATACTTTCTACTATATATATCGAGATAAACGTTTTCAACTGATTTAATTTAACATAAATTTTTAAACGCCATTTCAACATAAAATATATACTCTACTTCATCTTCTTTTCTATAGGCTGATTATTTGCACACACAATGTCAATGATGGTTGCATCTCATTCCATCTCTTGAGGGGTCTGCCCACTTCTCTTTTTCCTCTAGGACGTAGGTTCTTCGCTGCTTTAATAAGCCTCGTATCATCAGCTCTTTTCATGTGGGCGTTCCATTTCCTTTTCCTTGTTGCAATAAATGTACCATCATCTATGATATTACATTCTTCCCTTACATCCTGGTTTCTAACTCTGTCAAATCTTGTTTTGTTTACTATGGCTCTTGAAGTATTCATAAAAAAATATACTCAAATCATCTAATTCATAAATACTATATAACACGGAGATTCATGTCCGCGCGGATATAAGCTCTCCATACATCCCTATTCAGAGCAATCATTATCTAAATAATTCATGTCATAATCATTGTTAATGTTATTATCCCACCTTATTATTGGCCTCCTACTGGGCGCTTTCCCTCTGGTTTTTCCTACAAGAATTTTCCTTGCCCCTCTTTCGTTCCTCATTCGTGCCACATGTCCCACTCATCGCACTCTCCAAGACTTAATTTTTCTTTATTCATCCTGTTTCTCATAAACATTACGTACTCACCGGCATAGTTTCCTCTATTCACTTGTTTGTTCGTCTTTCTCTTTGGTCAAAAATGTTACTAAGTACTTTATTTTCAAAAACTCGTTAATATTTTCTCCTCTCTTAAAATCAACGAGACCGCTTTCGCATCCATACTGCGTAACTGTAAAAAACACCGTTTTAAATATTTGAACTTAAAACATTTTTTAAGAGAAGTTGGGATGACAAGAATACACCATTTCTCTTAGTTACGTATTAATCCTATGTACTTGAATGTCGCCAATCTTCAATATTACCTATGTATTTTAATTGTCCATTACCATGTAATGTTATATATTTTTACATGTGACTACATGTGGGTATGTATGTGTTTGTTGACTCTAAATGTTTCTTCACTATCGTTAATAATACATAATCAGCACATACCAGCATCTGATTAGTATCATTAAGAAATATACCTACTTAGGCCAATCCTGTAAATATTTAATTACATGTTGTAGTATAAAACATAATAGCAGAAACGATAGTGCATTACCTTATTTTAATCGATTGTGATTATGAAAAGTGTGTGAAAACTGTTTGTCTACCCGCATTCTACTCCTCGTAACCGTATAAACGCACTTGTATAGAATTAAGTCCAGCAAACTTTTTAAATATTTCAAATTTAAAGAAAAAAAAAAAAAAAGAAAATCCATAAAAATCTCCCCTTAACTGAATGGATGAATTTCAGTATGATTTACATATTTATTTAACTGTTCGAGTGTGATAAAAAACTTTTTTTATTTCTTAATCTGTTAAGGCAAGAATATGCCCTATTTCTTCTGCTATTCACATATGTATATACTGAGAGGTCTCCAAATTGATTTTTCTCATAGACAACGTGCAATTTTTTTTTGTGTGGATGGCCCCTTAGCCTTTCTAATATTGAATTTAATCAATTCATCAACATCAAATGACTTTTTGACAGAAGACAACAGTGATACTTACATTTGTTTTCGTTGATATAAACCCCTGGACGTCGAAATAGGCCACTTTTGGAATGAAAGAATATGCCATCAAATCTTTAGACGACAAAGAAGGCGTACAACTCAATGCATTAATAAGCTGTTGATATATGGTTATGACGTAGTATAGCAAAGAAATACTTAAAAAAACACACACACATATTCTATTAAATTAGGCATACATTTAGACACTGGAGTAGAAGATAATATCTAAAAATAGAAGAAAAACAAAATATTGTCACAGATAGAAATGATAAAATATAATGCAAATTGACAGTTAAAAACAAATGAGGGAAATTCTGAAAAGTGGCTGAATTCAAATATCCATCCATCCATTGTAATTCTGCCCACGCTATGCATGCTAATGCTTGCAGATTTACCAGGGAATTGTAGATGTGTTACCTTCCAGTTGCTTTCCATACCGGTGAAGGATGATGAAGATGATGATGATATTGATGAGGATGAGGATGATGGCCATATGATTTCGGGGACCGTTTGGGCCTTAAAGTTTTCCTGACATTTGTCTTACAGGTGAGGAAAAAACCCGATATAAACCTCACCCAGAAAAACTGCCCCGACCGGGGATCGAACCCGGGCCCGCTGCGTGACAAGGCAGCACGCTACCTCGAGACCACGGCGGTGGACTAATTCAAATATATAAGAACAATAAAAAACTGAAATTATGTGCAGAAAGAAATTAAGCATGGGTTCAACTCTCGAATCGCACGCTATTTTATGCATTATAAGGTATTCTTAGAGTTCTAACTTCCCTTAAAAAACTTGTTTAAACTTTTGTCCTTGCAGCAATGAAATTCAGAACTTGATATCGTCAGTGAGTTATTTAATTATTAGTAATAGGTAATAGGTACTTTGAATTGCAATCGCCTATATAACAATTAACGAGTCTCAATGGAATTCCGGAGTTGGAGTATATATATATATATATATATATATATATATATATATATATATATATATATATGAGTTTGTGTGTATACGTGCGCGTGTGCGAGAGTGTGTATGTGTCTGTAAACACAAGATCGACCGATTATTTTTCGCTATCAAAATCGGTATATATATATATATATATATATATATCAATTAAGAAAAATAAGATCAAGTTTATTTTAAAAAATCAGACCATTGAGAATGGGGGTTAACCTAACTAAGTCACTGATACTACCGAAATAATAGACCATTTTAAGCAACGTTATGGTTCAATTGGAAGAATAGCAGTTTTATATATTTATTCCGATTGAGGGTCTTTCCACTTTTCAGCGGTTGCCCTTTTACCAGCCGGCTGCTGGCCCTTCACATCCACATGTGTCAATCACAGAGGTAGATGATCAACAGCCAGTGTAGGGGTGACATGTGGTTAGCATGTCGACTCCCCCAGCCGTTATAGCTGGTTCCTCAACCATATATATATTTATTACACCCTGTATATAAGGCGTGTGATGCTTGCTACTTTACAGTTCAAGGTAATGTACTTGTAATCCTAACAACTATTGTCTTTCCAATGGATCCGTGCCCCCGTAAGATATGCGAATTAAAACCTACTTCCTTTTCTGCCTCGGCAAATTATTCCCCTCCCTGCATTCCTATCTCTCTCTCTCTCTTTTCTAACTCAATCTTGCACTTGCACTCCAGTTTTGTTAACTCGACTGCAACCTTGCACTGTTCAATATTCAAGAGCCACTGGGGGAAGTTTGGCAACATCCCTACTCGATAAGTTACTGTGGCCATTGTTTGACATAGTGTTAGGGGAGAGCGGTGAAATGGTATGAGTATTGATGTGTACTTTTCTAAGAACGATATCAGTGCTATAGGGACACAGATCCGATGGTCCGAGTATATTTGAATGGGGTTGATTCTCTCAGCCTTTCTCGTCACTGTTGCCGGTCCAAGGTACACCCGTGGTGATTTGACAGTTGAATGAATGAATGAATGCCGGCAAAGTTGTAAATAAATGTACCTCTTTCACTGCACGATCTACAGTTTTAATGACATTTACTTCTAGCCCCACTTTGTTATTGTTATTTAATATAATGTGGTATGCGGTATTGTAAAGGAGAAAAATAGAACAAAAGACTATCCAATTAAATGTTTACACCACGTCATCTATTGCTGTGCGCCATAAACGATCGAGAAAAATGAAAGTTGCGGCCAGATAGTTCTTGCGCTACATTTTTTAATCCTCAACTGAACAAGTAAATAACCTTGGGTCAGAAAAGAATTCCTGACACGGAGGACCAGAGACAAATGCAAAATAACAATAAAATTTAAAGTCGCTCGTTTCATATAAAATGGACAAAAAATTACAACGACCTATGTAAGCATATCAATAAACGAAAGTATAAACTCACAAAGCAAAACTGCCTTTTATATTGCGACAGACAAATCATAATAAAAAAATCCCCATAACAAGAAGAACGCTAGTGATCGGCCAGCCACAAAGAATTTTTATTCAAATTTTTCTTTTTGACAATTTCCTTAGCAGAAAAGTTGTCTCTTTCAGCGAGAGCTGGTGAACACTTGAAAGAAGTAAAGAATAAAAAGAATGAAACCTATATATATATATATATATATATCAGCAGTACATTCCAAACATCGATCGCAATACGAGACGTTAAGTTCTCTGAGGTCCTTCGCCCCACAAACTCCCTTTTGTATGTTAATAGCGATCTCGGCGACGCCTAGCGTCCATATACAGTACTACTATACACTTTCCATTCGATGCAAGCCTCCGAAAAGCAATTACAATTGTTCACGGCTCCATTGTAAATGTCGAATAGATATAAAGAAAGAAAAAATGTAATTTGTGTCATGTATAATAGAATGTCTATATTATGTGGTACATTTCCAGTTCAATGTTACATTATAAATAATGGGGTAGATATGAGAAATGAAATTGTTATGGGTGGAGCTTGCCTTTTTTTTTTCTGAAACTGTTTGCTTTTCTTAAAGCAGTACTGGCAATTTATTTTTCCTGTCTTGCAAGGTAAAAACTTCACGAAAGATAGATCTAGACACAACTTTGAATCTTGAAGTTGTCATCCGGGCAGAATGACCTTGGTCCAGAGCTGATACGACTCGACGTTTCGTCATCTGCTGCAGTAGAACCCTTATACTAAATCCGATATAAGTTCCTGTTTGTAATGTAAACAAACTTGCTTAAGGTATTACTCCGCCGATTCCGTCTGTTGGGGGAACCATAGTGCTACTTTTACCCACCATACGAGTGACTTGTGTACGGAACTGTAATCGATAGAAACATTGTTCTCAGGTAACATCGAATTTAACGGGAAATAAGTCTGAATACAAGATAAGATGGTACCCATAATTAGGAATTATTTCTTATTTATTTATGATAATATATATGGGCCTACCTAAATACAAGCTTAAGTTTTTCCATGATGTCGATCGATATAATTGATTTCCAATTTCATTACGAGTAGAATTTATGCGCCATTCTGACTCACCTGTAAATTCTGCTGTCATTTTCACCATATTTCATTATATTCAATTCCTAGGGTATCATAAATTATCAGCCACCAGGCAAGAGATCTTTGGACAGACCCTTTAAACGTTGGATTGTGAACATAACTAGGTCTATCACATGAAAGGAAGAAGAAGAAATTCCTAGGGAAATCAGTTATACACTACATGCATGTCTCAACAATTCGTTTTTGAAGGAATATTGCTACATAACAGCTAAGATTTACGATGGGAAGAAAGTGGGATAAGCTAAAAAAAAAATTAATCTATCCAAGTTGCAGGAGATTTTCAACTCTGCGATCTACAATTGAACGAGTACATTCACGGCTCCTTCTATGTTAGATGTAACATATCAAGAGCTGATTGATATTAAATGTAAACTTAATTAAATCTTAATAAGGAATTTATTTATTTATTTTTAAATCGGTGGTTGCGCAAATCTTTAACACTCCGAAAAACAGTCACTGTTAAATAGTAATTCATTCTGTAAACACAAAGCATAATACAATAATAAATTGAGTTGGTGTTTACTTGATGAAAATTCATATTTAAATAAAAATAAAACTTAGTTTTATTTGTACATTGTATCGAAATAGCTGTCACTGACTTATATCTAAATAAATATGAAAATCAAACAAAACTAAGTTTTATTCTTATTATATTATAATACAATAAGTTGTTGTAAATTTAAACCTTAACTGCATGATAATTGTTCAAATTATTTCACCGCTGTAGTCTCGAGATAGCATGCTGCCTCTCACGCAGCGGGCCCGGGTTCGATTCCCGGTCGGGACAGGCTCCTGCGTGAGGTTTTTTTTCGGGGATTTTCCTTACCTGTAAGACAAATGTCAGGAAGCTTAGGGCCCAATAGTCCCCGAAAATCATCCGATCATCATTATCATCCTTCACCGGTGTGTAAAGCAACGGGAAGTTACCACACCTAAAATCCCCTAGTAAAACTGTAAAGCATAGCATGAAAATGCTATGATTGCAGTGAAAGACCTGCCCTCGGGCAGAATTACTATAGATGTATGGATATATAAATGAGTGCCTGTGAGTCTGTCTGTCCTTTATGGACTCAAAAAGTACTTGACCTATTTGAATGGTGTTTTTCCTATAATTTAGACAAATTTTCCTGGACAATTAACGTATATAACATTTTTAACTTGCTATTAACTTCTCAATCACTACCGGTATTCTTCTGGAACTGCTTGTTCGATAACTCACAATAACCATCTTTGTCTTTCACTTCATATAATGGCGAATTCACAATTTTTTTTCCTACTAAAGTACTGGTTATAACTGGTTGTATGTAACTGAATCGGAGAAATAGTGTCATATCCTATTATACTCCAATTTCGTGATAGCTCTACAAGATACTTTTAAATTAGTATTATAGAGCAATTCCATATGTGACTGACTGACTGACATTTACAATACACTTTTGCATGAAAATGGTTGCATAAATATTACAATTGATTGAAATTAGAGTTGTTATCTACGTGATATGATAGAGGAATAGTGTGTGGTTAAGAGTTTACTTAAATATACAACTTTTGAAGAAAAACAGTGTTATTTATTATCTATCAAAGTATGTGTGACTGACTGTCAACTTATTATGCACCTTAACATGTTCATCTGCCACATTCTCTGAAGTGTGATTCCTAATTCAATTTTCCAAAATACCGTTTGGAGGACACATTTCAAGTTACATTCTCAATAAAAAACGAAACAAAAATCACAATTAAGACCAGAGTTATAACCTAATATGTGATGTGTGACTGACTGACTACATTTTGTGACTGACTGACTGACATATCTGAATTTTATTAAGATTTTAATATTGTGGAGCTGCAAATATTATACAAATATTACAAAATAATATGAAATTATAATAGATAAGTCCACCGCTGTGGTCTCGAGGTAGCGTGCTGTCTTGTTATGCAGCGGGCCAGGTTCGATCCCCGGTCGGGACAGTTTTTCTGCGTGAGGTTTTTATCGGAGTATTTCCTCACCTGTAAGACAAATGTCAGGAAAACTTTAAGGCCCAAACGGTCCCCGAAGCCATATGGCCATCATCATCCTTATCGTCATCATCATCACCATCCTTCACCGGTGTGGAAAGCAGCGGGAAGCTACCACATCTACAGTTCCCTAGTAAAGCTGCAAGCATAGCATGAAAATGCTATGATTGCAGTGAAAGACCTGCCCTCGGGCAGAATTACTATGGATGGATAATAGATAAAAACGATAATATGGAGATGAATAAAGAACTTCACTTTTTTTTTTCATGTATAGGAAATGTACAAAAGATTAAATAAATAGTGTAATTTATTTAACTTGGTTACCATGTATAATTTTAAATTTCACAAAATAAACAAAATATTAACTTCTTAACAACAAACGGCCTTCTCTATAGTTAAATATTCCTAATGTGAGTATAATTTTATTACATCCATTTTAACTGATTAAAATTTATCTGTTGCTGTTAGTAGATCGAACCATTGAAATAAATAAAAATACCACTATGGAATTTGCAGTGTTCGTTCCAGAACACTAAAATTAACTTTCACGCGTCTCAACTTTACAGACAAAAAAAAATAACGAAAAAGTACAGTATACAAATTATTCATTTTTTTATTTAAATGTGGAAAATTCTGTTACAATTCTTTCAAAGCAACTGCTTACAAATTATATTGCTGACATGAGTTCTATTTTTAAACTAAACAATTGAAAGAAATCTCTTACAATGCGCGAAATCTTACTTTATGACTGTTCCCAGCTGGCGCACATAGTACAGCGTTGTCATACGTATTTTCACTCAGTTGGTTTCCAATAACGCTACATCCAATAATAATTTTCTTTTACACTACCGGTTATACATACTTAATCACACATACGCCACGCCAATTGTATTTTTTTATACAAGTAACTTCATATGATTTAAAACTGTTGTTGCAACCAACATGCATGACTCTGTTTCACAAAGTAAATGCTAGCACAATAATGGAATGTCAAAGGTCAAAGTAATGCGAGAACCTTTCAAGTTCAAGGACTCACACACTCACATTTTCTAACACATAAGAACCGCTTATTTTAATTCCAGTACACAATACTCTAGTGACTCACTTAATAATATACATATTGAAGAATTGCATAATGAGGAATTATTTGAATGCCATTAATAAAAATATAATTTTCTTTCACACACGAAACTTGTGAATTTTTCGCACTAATTGTTCATTTGAAATTTGTGCATATTCTATAACATACGGCTTCAACACTTTCACATGTGAACTCCATGAGTTGCCGGAATAGCTGCAAGATGTTGAAATCGCTTTTCTAAAAATCTCTTTCCTTCTTCTATCTCATTTTGTGTCACCTCCTGAACTATTATTTGTTTATGTTAATACACAGCGGAGTCCAGCAAACAACTGAGTCCGTCATGTGTATTAGCAATTTAAGTGAGGGGACAAAAAGTCAGTCAG
The DNA here is from genome assembly GCA_030220185.1 of Diploptera punctata. Classification (NCBI taxonomy): domain Eukaryota; kingdom Metazoa; phylum Arthropoda; class Insecta; order Blattodea; family Blaberidae; genus Diploptera; species Diploptera punctata. The sequence goes on along the minus strand of JASPKZ010001234.1, from coordinate 87,911 downwards.
TCACGGGACTCCAGCGGGAAAAATGATTTTACAAGAAAATGTCATCTATACTTTTTTGTTAGTTGTGTACCGATAACCTAGAATCCAAGAGGAAATTTTAATCCATCAATTATTATGTTGTGTACAGTAATTTTTATCCGTTTTCTATGACTGACTGACCATAACGTACAGTTAACAACTACAGGACACATATGAGGTATATAGAATATTAGAATGCAATTAATATTGTTTCATTTACGACCAAGGAGGACCAAACAAAGTATGGTTTAACAAAAGATTTTGTGAAATAAAACGAATTCATACGAACAAATTAAACAAGAAATTTGTAAAATGTTGCGTATTTTTTCAAGTTTGGAATGACAAGTTCTACCGCTATTATTAGATTAAAATATTGCACATTTGAAACATTTTCTTATAGAATTATAAAATTAGATATTTACTGATACATATTACATCAACAAAATTATTCCTGCGTCAGTTTCAAAATTTTCACCTCGGTATGACATTTTCATGGAATCGCTCTATAGTATATTTCAGAACATGAGGACCTCGCCTCACACCACTGGCTCATGCTTTAAAAGCAGATTAAGAAGGGTTGCCTTTTGTTCGCAGGAATTTTTGAATGGAGAAAAGAGGGGGTGATTCCAAGGTATTTCCAGGAACTGAGGTTCTTGAGTTTTGTCGAAAACTATACTAAATTTGCTACGTATTGGATCAATGCCTCTGAATGTCATTACTTTTGTTATATCAGTTGAAATGTTCATACCGTAGCCTTTTGTGATGTTCATCAGCATCTTCAAGGTATGGGCCTGTTGGCCCGTTCCGCTCCCCGGTGCACTATATGCTGCAGGTGCAGGTCATCTTTCCAACGACGTTTTGGTCTTCATACATTTCTTCGGCCTAGGGGCCTATAATGAAGCAGCTGCTTTGATAAACGATTATTAGGCATTGTTTGTATATGTTCAAACCAATTACGTTTATCTCTGTGTATTCTCTCGTTTATATTATATATTTGTAATTCATCTCTGATATCTTGACTTCTCTTTTGATCATGTGATGTTATGTAGAGTAAATAATATTTTTGTAACATATCTTCTGATTTAGCAATTACTACCTGGTCGTCAGCAAATAGTATTGTGTTAAACTTTATTTTCATATTTCTTAATAATTATTTTTAGAAAGGTTGCAATTCGATTTCTTAATTTGTTTTTATTTATCGAGTCTTCCCCTGATTAAGAAGTTATAATGCAGGAGTAGTTTACACTGTTATCAGATTCACGTGAGGCATAGATACAAATTGCCGCCTGAGGATGCGAACCAATTACCTGCAATTACGTGATATGGCATTATCGATAGTGCATATCCCAGACATGCGATTCTATACCTACACATGATGCACCTCAGTGCGTTCAACAAATTACTATCAAACATGTCCTCCAACATAAACATGTTTCACTTAAAAGTTTCATGTTTTCACAGAACAAACAACTATTAATAAGATATTATCTCATAAATAAGAGACGGATTTACATTTTACTACAGCTGTTCGAAGTATGCATGCAAGAACCGCATTACAATATTGTTTAATATGATGCAAAATTACTAATAAAGGCCCATCATTTGATATAGGTTATTTATTTAACTTTCAATACTTAATTTTTGTTTGGTTCGTCTTTAGGGATAAATGACCGTGGTCCGGTTTTCTTGAAGCTCGACGTTTCATCTATACTATGGTAGACATCTTCAGGAAATTCTGCGTGCTCTCAGTTTGCAGCCGACTTTTGAGGAGTTCACATAGAGCACGCAAAGTCTCCTGAAGATGTCTACTGCAGTAGTACATGAAACACCGAGTTTCAAGAAAACCGGACCACGGCAATTTATCCCGGAAGATGAACCAAACGGGAATCACAACACCGGCCGTGAAAGCCTACAATTTTACATTTTCATACTTATTCAAAAAGAGGAAATGTACTTATTTGTTTAATGTAATCAAGTTTTGGCCACTTCATTAACATAATAACTAAATACGAAGTCCCTGACTTCATATTTTCTGACAACAACACTGGAGCTAAGTAGTGCAGGGCTGTGCTGGATATGGAGTCTATCCATATCTTCATTCAATGCAGACACGACTTGGTAAAAGAGCGAAACGGTGTAGGTGTTTTCCAAGGAATATTAATAACTAGCTAATACACGGCGTGCGCTGCTACGCCTAAATAAATGATAATTAATGTGATTTTATGTTTAGTTGAATAAATAAAAGAAAACAATAATTATAAATTTATATTTGTAGATACCCCGTCCTGATTACCCGGCGTTGCTCGGAAATCTATTTATCCCGATCTTCTTGACATACATGAGCTGAAATACGAAATTTTAATGTGTTTTATGTTCAGTTAAATAAGTCTAAGGAAAAATGTATATCGTAATTATTTTTAGATAGCCCGTGCTATTTACCCGGCATTGTCCGGGAATTTACTAATCCCGATCTTGTTGACATAAATTATCTAAATGACAAAAATTAATGTACTTCTTATGATCAGTTGAATAAGTAAAATGAAAAATAATTATAAATGTATATCCTAATAATTTTAACATTCCCCGTGTTCATTACCCGGTGTTGTCCGGAAATCTACTTATCTCGAACTTCTTGGCATAAATGAGCGAAAAGACAAAATTCGTTATTGTGAGTTATCCGTTAAAGAATACCCGCCGTGTGCTGTTATGCTTGCACAGGAATCTACGTATACTTGTCTCGATCTTCTTGGCAACAACGAAAGACAAAAATGATTATTGTGAGTTATCCGTACGACATAAATATCCTGGGAATCTCCTGAACATTTTGGAAAAAGTCCCATCACAATCGGATCAACGGTATGGCCGCGCATAAAGTACGAACAAACAAACAAACATTCATTTTTACATATTAGATATAGAAATAGGAATGATTATAATGATAGGAAAAATTAAATAGAAGTTATAACTCGAAGAATAGGCCCTTTGCAATGGAATGTCATATGATAAGAAATGAAGGTGGTGCATTTCCAATTCGTTGTATAATATAAGAAAGGAAATAGAAAAGGAATATCATGTATAAACTGGATGGCGAGAGTAAGAAGAAGTATGAGACTGGAAGGACTACAATATTATAATAATGGGATAGGGACCAATGCAGGAAAATGTTAAACCGAAATGAAGAAAATTACAGAATTGTAGAAAACCATAATCAAAATTACTTTTCTTTATAATTTAAAAATATGTTACAATTTTTAATAGACATTTCCGTAAGCTGACCAGTCTCATGGGCTAGTAATCAGCGTTTTTGACTACAATTCATGAGGTCCCGGGTTCGATTACCGGTCAGACCATAGACGTAACTCCGCGTTCCAGGTGCCCCAACCTAGCAAATGCATTACAATTCCACCAATTGCAGTGCCAGGGGTTAAAGCCAGATATATCATAAAAGATAACCTGGTGGCATTAAAAAAATCGTACGCAAATATCATTTTTAAATATGAAAGTTTGTGCGGGTTGAGAATTAAAAAAATTCCAATATTTAATTTTAACATAACATATTAACAATATTTTAAATTTTATTCTAAAAAATCTTACCACTTGAATGAGCCAATAAAATCTCATCAGTATAAAAACTGATTTAAATACTATTTTAAAAAAGAGCACAAATAAGATAGATAATTAGCAAATTGAAAATGTGACTATAAGACAAATTTTCATTCAGTTATACACACATTTTACTTATATAAAGAGTCTATAGGAACATATGAAATGTTATAGTATTCCGCCCTCAAAATCATAAATGCTTTTATTTTGAAATCTGCTTCTATTGAGAAGCTGCTTGAAAGACAAAGAGCAGGGTATTTATATTGTTCCGAAGAATTTATATACTATAATCAAATGAAAAGAAACAATATTTGTATATGCTGATTCAGTAAAAAGAAGGGTTCCCTCTCCCGACAGGTCGTGCCAGGTCGGGTGACGAGTGGCATGTAAAAGTACATATCAGAAGAAAGTTAAACGAATAAATAATAGTTTAAAAAACTAAAACAACACGCTTTATTAGAAAACCGAACTAAATAATGAAAAATATTTTTAATTTCCAACACGCTTGGGATAAAATTAAAATAGCCAACAAAAAAATTATCTTAAACACATCTAGAATAAAACTAGATTTATCAACAAAAAAATTACCATCAAAAGCGTGGGATGTTCTTTATCAATTAATATATTTGATAATAAACTGATATTGGTAAAAGTCTCTAAGAAGAAAACGTAAAAAAACATAAAAGGCACCCCACGCTTATTCATGGTAATTTTTTTGTAGATAACTCTAGTTTTATTCTAGATGTGTTGGAGACGATTTTTTTGTTGACCACTTTAATTTTATCCCAAGCGTGTTGGAAATTCAAATTATTTTTCATTTTTCAGTTCCGTTTTCTAATAAAGTGAGTTGTTTTAGTTTTTTAAAATTATGATTTATTTTTTAGTTTGGTTTTCTAATAAAGCGTGTTGTTTCAGTTTTTTAAACTAATATATTTATTTTTTTATTTTTAGTTCGATTGCCATAATACTCTTCTAAAAAAATCCTCCGGCCCGGATTTGAACCAGCGACCTATGGATTACTGAAATTATATACCACTATAGTCCACCGCTCTACCAACTAAGTTCTTACAACGACTGACAAAAAGTCGATAAATCCGCAACCTATTATACCGATTTTCATTATTTTTTATTTTTATTTTCTGATGATTCTGGCCAGGATTTTAGAAAACAATTATGAAATTATTGTATTGTCATTGGTCATTTACAAGTATACAAAGATTCAATTCGATTCAATGTTAAGTGGGTGAAAATCGTGTTCAAAGATTCCGTTACATAGATACAGGTCCGTTACATAGACAGATACAGGTCAAGCTAATATAAAGCGTGTAAAAAAGTATTCATTTAATTATATTATTATAAAGACAATTATTTAAGACTGAAATTTAATAACTTTTACCGTCACAAACTGTAGAATTTTATTGGAGATGACGAAGTTCTGAAGATCATAGGCCGTGAATTTAGGAATTTTGTCCTTATCACTTTTCTATGTCCTCCTACATCGCACTGGATTTTTCTGTTCCCTATCCTGCCATTAAAATCTCCCATGATTAAGAGCATATCTGATTTATTTACATGATTGACAATTGTTTGTAGTTTTGAATAGAATTTGTCATTTTCTTCTTCTTCGCCTTCTATTGGAGCATAAATTCCTATTATCGTTAAATATCCTCGTGAGAGTTTTAGTCTTACTTGAATGATTCTTTCATTATGAAATTATCTATTGGTGATCTAAATTTCTTATGTATCATTAACATTACTCCAGCTCATGCTCTTGTAATGAGATTTACTAAGCTATAATACTGTAAATAATTTTGTGTTTCTTTCGAACCTTTTAATTTTTTTTTCAGAAATTGCCGTACGTGCAATTCTCTTCTTTGCCAGAATGTCGTCTAATTGGTCCTCTTAATGGGAGATTCCTTGTACATTCCAGGTTGCAAATTTTAAAATATTTTCCTTCTTCCATGTCGTATCCTTATTCTCGCAAAGGTCGTCAACAGGTTGATCTGTCTGATTCATCCGAGGCTTGGTTTGAGACTTGAAAGCAAATGTAAATTTTTTCGCCCAATGGGTTGCTGGTCCAGAGGGGTATTATTGTGGGGTTCCCACCAATGAGATGCGATTTATACGCCGTACAGCAGGCTACACAAAGCGGGACCATAAAAAAAATGAGGAAATTATGGAAGAGTTGGATGTAGAATCCATTCTTCACCATATATAAAACTACCAGAACAACTGGAAAGCCCATCTTCAACGAATGCCGTCTCATAGAATTCCAAAAGTCATACTTCGCTACTGCCTCCATGGCAAAATATCGCTGGGACGTCCAAAAAAGCGCTGGATGGAAAATTCCTCTTTGAGACCGTTACAGGCCATACGGTCTAATACTTTCATGGATGATGATGATCATGATGTCCTTATCACTGAACATTAGACCTGAAACCTCTGTTTCTTCTAGAATAATTATTTTTATAACAGTCTACCGTTTTGCTCATCAACCTTTTCTGTCTGGATGCTGTGGGATTGTGGGATCCAAGATTCCAAATATATATCCTTATTACGAGTAGTAGCGTGTCCCAGTACTTCCTCATGACCTGTACAACTTTGCTCCCTCAACACTGCAGTCAGTGATGTATGGTGTGATGCCGAATATTGAGAAGTATTGTTCCAAAAGGACAAGTATAGGACACGAGAGAAAGTTTCAATTTTACTGCATGTTCTCCAATTGTTGTTGTCCTGATATAAAGGTCTACTTGGAATGGCTGGCACTAGAGAGATATCGATAGTCATTTTTTAGGAACCAATCCATTCTGAACAGGATAATGCTTCGCGTTATCTTACTGACGTATTGGCTGGCATAAAATCTTCCCGTGGAAATCGCCTTTACATTTTTAAGATGACACCTGTTCTACTATTCAATGGCCCTCAATGAGTCCCAAATTAGTTGGTGAACTTTTATTATAAATGGCAATTGTATCTTTGTGAGGATGGGTACATTTATCTTACCAATGCACTTTATGCTTTCTTATGTACAGATATGCAGCATAACTTCAGGAAGTTTACATTTAATTTGAAAATGTATGCCATTAACTGTATTAACTTCAATACTCGTCGTCAAATTAATTTCTATTTCTTCTCATTACAGCTGTTTTGCCCATTAAAATTCAGTGTATGGTACATTAGATTAACATGTAAAATTACTTATCTAATGATTACACAGAGCAACAAAACTATTTTTTTTAGTCTCAGAAAGAATAATATGTAATTCTGATAGTACTTTTTCTCCTGAATTCAGATATGATATCGGGTTTTCTCCACCACGCAAGGTTTGCGAGAGACTTCGAACACTTCAATATTTTCTACACAATATTCGAACATTAGGACTCACCTAAAAAGTAAGAAATGACTATTTTCTGCTATATTTCGCCTGTGGAGCATCCCTCCTGATGGTTCAACAATAATCGGCCAGCATAATAGGATTCCATTTGCCTTGTTATCTCTTTTCCATAGCTGAAATCTTCTGATGAAAGTGTTCCCTGTGCTCATCGCTCACTACGCCAAGATAATAAATTGAAGAAAAAAGTTTATTAAATAAATAATTATTTTAAGTGCATTAATTGAAATTGAAATAAAAAACTGTGGGTGAAGGAGAAATTTCATTTGCATACAAACACAATGTAATGCACAGTCACTCCTGTCCCACTCCTCAGAATTCCAATCTATATTTTCAACACTAAATCTGCATGCCATTCTAATTTCCAAAGCATGGCTGAAAAATACCCTTCCTTCTTCTCTTGTAAACATGCAAAGTTACACCTTGATAAGAAATGACAGAACAGGAGAAAATGGAGGTGGTGTGACGATGTATATATGTTCAGATTTTCAACAAAAAAATTGTATCCCATTCGCCTAGTGAATACTCGTCTCGACCCGAATACCTATTTATAGAAATTAGAATAAAAATGCAAAAATGTTTATTAGGAGTAGTTTATAAGCCTCCAAATGTCGGTCACCTGCATGACATTGAAACTGTTCTCCATAATCTGATACCATCTTATGAACATGTAATTGTACTAGGAGACTTCAACACTAACCTACTAGCCACAAATTCTTATAACACTATACAACTACTCACAATGTTCCAGTGTTGCAATATGACAATACTGCCTTCAGAACTAACCCATCATACTAACTACTCTGACACACTACTAGACTTAATTGTAACAAATAATCCTCAAAATGTTATAACTAGTGGACAGATAGAAGCTCCAGGCATCTCTGCACATGACTTAATATACACTGAATATTCACTCCTTTGCCCTAAACGTAGATCTAGACTTGTAACATACGGAGACTTGAAACAAATAAATAATGCTCAATTAATTGATGACGCTGCAAAACTACCTTGGAACAACACATGGACACTTAGGACTGTAGACGAGAAAGTTGAAAATTTTAATGACATGATTTTACAATTGTACTACAAACACGCACCTATCAAGACTAAACGTACAAACAGACCACCTGCACCCTCGATGTCTGATCATATCCGCTTGCTTATGACTGAGAGAGACGCAGCATATAGGAAATACAGGAGGAATAAAGAACTGACAGACTTACAGACATACAAACGTCTGAGGAATAAAGTCAATCAGACTGTTAGAAATGCAAAACTAAAATATGCCCATAGTATTATTACACAATCCATGTCCAACTCATCTGACATGTGGAAAAATTTAAATTCAACAGGCCTCTGTCAAAATAAACTAGGTAGAAACAGCTGACCTACCACTAGATGAGTTGAATGACCATTTCACCCGCCTCTCTACTGACAACAACTCACAAGACAAACAACAGACAATAGATGAGCTAGTGTCATACTCCCAACCCACCCGAGACAAATTCTTTTGTCCCTATATCTCACATGATGACGCCAAAAGAGCAGTATTACGTATTAAATCTAAAACACAAGGGATAGACAATATAACAATAACTCTCCTGCAAAAGATAATTGACATTATTCTCCCAACAATAACCCACATTTTTAATGCCTCTATAATGACCGGGACCTATCTCAGACACTGGAAAATGGCTCTAGTTCGTCCTACACCGAAATCAAACACTCCCACAACACTTTATGATTATAGACCAATTAGTATTCTTCCCTGTTTATCTAAAGTACTGGAACACATAATACACTCACAATTAACAGACTACCTCACCACACACGACTTACTTGATGAGCGCCAGTCTGGTTTTAGAACAGGACATCATACAAGTACTGCACTACTTGACATTGTAGAGGGCATAAGACACTCAATGGACAAGAGCAAACTCATAGCAATAGTCCTACTCGACTACAGCAAAGCCTTTGACACAGTAGATATAGACTTAATGCTAGCGAGACTAAAGACACTATATCTGTCGGAAAACTGCCTTGATTGGTTTGCATCTTACCTCACTAATCGTCAGCAATCAGTTTCTGTTAATAATCGCATTTCTTCCTGACGCTTGGTGAGGAAAGGGGTACCTCAAGGCGGCGTCCTCGTTCCTCTTTTCTTCTCAATTTATATTAATGACGTGACCAAGAAACTACAAAACTGCAAGCATTATCTTTACGCCAACGACTTACAGATTTACACACACTTTAGGTCTGACGAAATTAATAAATATACTGACAAAGTAAACACTGACCTCAGACATGTATCTTTATGGTCCAGACAATATGGGCTAAAATTAAATGCAAACAAAACGCAAGCAATAATTATCGGACATCCAAGACTATTACACTCCATAAACAATGGCAATATGCCGACTGTCATATTAGATAATGAACAAATTCGTTAAAAACTTGGGACTTTACTTAGATTCTAATTTAAATTGGCATGTCCAAGTAAAACAAACATCTAAAAAGATCTTCTCCATAATGCATTCCCAAAAGCGTCTAAAAAATTTTCTTCCTACAGCCGTTAAAATCCCAATTATGTATCATCTCGTTTCCAGTATCTATCCTCAAACCATAACTTAAACACAAGATCACAACATAGTCTCTTGCTTAAACTGCAACATAGGACATCACATCACTCCATGTCATATACCATCTTCACTTTTCGCAACTGGAATTCCCTACCGCAAGAAATAAGGGGCTGCCGGACATTGGCATCTTTTAAAAGAAATCTAAATTTATATTTACTCTAACTTCGACTTCTTCATTACCCAGTGTAAGGTATATATATTAATTGGCGTTTCTCGTATAATTTATCATATTTATACTATTATCATCATCATCATCATCATCATAGTACATTCACGAATTTAGGCCATTTGTTGACCTGTTTCGGCCTCAAGAGAAACACCATCCAGAAGTCTTTTGAGTGGACGTCCTGGTCTTCTTCTTCCTGCAGGTTGATATCTTAACATTAGTTTGGGTATTCTGTGATCTTCCATTCGATGAACATGTTGTATCCATCTTGACTTATAATCAGAAATTTTGTTTTCTAAAGATTCCATGTGTAATTCTTCTAAGATGTCTTCATTTTTTTTTATGATCTAGTAGTGTGTATCCTGCAGTCCTCCGAAGATATCTCATTTCAGCAGATCTAAGTCTCTGTATATCCTTCTGTTTCAACGTCCATACTTCGCTACCATACAAAAGAGTTGGAAGAGCCAGTGTTTTATACACTTTCAGTCTTGAATGCTTTTGGACTAACTGTGGCTTGAAGATAGAATTTATTAACCCTAAAATTCTTAAAAATTTAGATATTTTTGCATTTACATCCTTTTCTTCTTCATATGAGATATTGCATCCTAGATATGTAAAATTATTCACCTGCTCCAAAATTTTATTGTCCAGTACAATTTTACTTCTGACAGGATCTACACCTTGAAATGCCATAATTTTTGTTTTTTCTGTAGATATCTTTAATCCATATTCTTCTGTAATTTTGTTAAGTTCATACAGACCTTTCTGTAGATTATCTTCGGAATTTGCTATTATTATTTGGTCATCTGCAAACAGTAGGGTGTTTAATTTTCTATTTTCTGATATTCTTATTCCAAATTTATATGTTTTGTTCCAGCAACATATTACTTCATTGATATAAATTGCAAACAGTGTTGGGGATAGGGGGCAGCCTTGTCTCACACCACGATTTATAATTCCTTCTTCAGAAAATCTGTTATTTAATTTAATCTTTATGGTGTTGTCTTTGTAAATATTTTGTATGTTCTGCCGAAGTAAATTTGGTATATTTCTGTCTTCCAATATATTTAAGAGTTTTGATCTCTTGACTGTGTCGAATGCTTTTTCAAAATCTATGAAAGCAAAATGTGTTTCTAAGTTGAATTCTCTTCTTTTTTCAAGCAATAGTTTAACAGAAAATGCTGAATCAATACAAGATCGTCCTTTCCTAAATCCATTTTGACATTCCATAAGGAATGTTTCACTGAAACTTTTCAATTTTCCATTTAAAATGTCTGCATAAATTTTGTAGCATGTGTTTAACAAACTGATTCCCCTATAGTTGTCCATTTTTCTCTTGTCTCCTTTCTTGAACAGGGGTATAACAATGCTTGTCTTCCATTCTTGTGGTATATCTGCATTTTTGAATACATTATTAAAGAAGGACAACAGTCTTTCATGGAACTGTTTGCCTGCATATTTGTACAATTCAGAATTCAAGCCATCTGTGCCAGTTGCCTTCCCATTTTTTAATTTCTTTAAACTATTGTTCAATTCTTCCAATGATATTATGGAATCTGTCTCATTATTATTTCGGAAAATTGTATCTTCATAGCTATTGTCAGTCCAAAGACTTTTATAATAATTGAAAAAATCTTCTTTTGTTACTCCGCAATTAATTTTGGTAGATTCTTTAATATCTTTATTCAAATGTTTTAATATTTTGAAGGCATTAGGTTGGAGCTTATGCAAATCTGATTCTAAATGTGTAACAAAATTTAACCATGTTTTCCTATGTCTCTTTCTTATTTCCCTCTTAACAATAGCTCTACAGCGTTTGAATTCTATTTCATTTTCTACTTTCTTTGTGTTCAAATATTTTTTATAAGCTGCATTTTTTTCTTCAATCAATTGTTTTATTTGATCATCCCAGATTTTTAGAGTTCTATTTCTTCTTTGTTGTATATTTACTTTTCCTAAAGTTTCATTAGCTGCATTTTGAATTATCATTTTAATGTTTTTCCATTCTTCTTCGACATCATTACTTTCTGGAGTTGTAGCCATATATTGCTGAATTCTTCTCGAATATAACCATTTAATGCTGTCATCATAAAATAATTTTACCTTGTACTTTTGTTCTATGCTCTGTTGTTGTTTCTTCTTTTTTAACCATCTTGGTGGAAATCTTATTCTTGCTTCTACTAGGTAGTGATCTGAACCAATATCATATCCTCTGTAGGCTCTGACATCGAGAAACAATTTAAAAATCTTATTATTTGCAATGAAATAATCAATGATTGATTTTGAGTCCTGACGATGCCAGGTATATTTATGTATGTTTCTATGATTGTAAAAGGTATTCATTATTTTCAGTTCATTGTAGATAGCAAAATCTGTTAATCTTGTCCCATTCCTATTGCTGGTTGGTTCGCCAAATGTTCCAATATTATTGTTGACTTGAGCATTGCCCACTCTGGCATTTAAATCTCCTATTATGAGAATGTAATCATTTCTATTAATTTTGCTATAAATTTCTTGTAATATTTTATAAAATTCTTCATTGTCTTCTTCACGGCCTTCCTCTGGTGCATATACACCAAGAACTGTCAAATTACCTCTATTTATTTTCAGTCGAAGCTCTAATATTCTTTCATTCCAGTAAGTGTAGTGTTGAATTTTATTTCTTATGGTTTTATTAATCCAAATCATTACTCCAGCTTGTCCATGGGTTTTCCTGTCGACACTGCTATATATTTGTACATAATTTTGTGTTTCTTTCGTTCCTTTAAGTTTCTTCTTAGTTTCTGTAGTTACTGCAATATCAATGTTTCTATTTTTAAATATACTGTCTAGTTCCTCTTCTTTTTCATGGATGCTTCGGACATTCCAGGTTGCATATCTTACAATATCATTGTGCCGTTTTCTTTTAACCATATTTCTTTGCTGTGGGTCGTCATATTTCAATTCCTTCTGGCTTTTTTCGTGTTGAGACTTGAAAGTAGTTTTGAAGTTCCTTAGGACAGGTTACTGGCCCGACGCTAAGTAGTCCAGTGGTAGGGCTGCTACCTTTTAGTCTCTGGACAGACATTAGGATACCGCATTTACTCAGTACCTGATGGAACGGTTATACCGCCGTGACTCGGTCCTCAGAGCCTCGTTTGTGAAAACAGGTTGTACCACGAGAAGGTAAGGATGAGAATTGGGTAGGAGAGGTTATACACACGTCACTACCCCTTACAACCCTTTATACTATTATTATTATTATTATTATTATTATTATTATTATCATTATTATTATAATTATTATTATCATTATTATTATAATTATTATTATCATTATCATTATTATATTAGTATTATCATTATCATTATTATATTAGTATTATCATTATATTATTATCATTATATTATTATTATTATTATTATTATTATTATTATCGTAAGTATTATTATTGTTATTATCGTACAAAATGTTGTTAGTACATGAAATTTACATTGCTACATTTAATGTATCTTTAACTGTTTATAATTAGTATAGTGTATATCTATATTTGTCAAATATTTATTGGTATTTGTGCTGGTTGAGTGGAAGAGAAGGCCTTATGGTTTTAACTCTGCCAGAATAAATAAAACATGATTATATTTGAAAACACGACAAAAACTGCATTAAGTACAACTATTGGTACTCATGAGACAAAAATCATGTTGACCAGTGTTATTAAGAAAACATTCAAATATCTAGGATCATTGATGACATATCAAAGTCATACAGTGAAGAAATAAAATATCTTCTTAAAGCAGAAAAATCGTGTTATTATTCAAGTCTCCTGTTTCCTTGATTTTTAACTCAGAATATATATATATATATATATATATATATATGCCATTTTATCTGTGATACTCTAAGAGTAAGCAATATGATTATTTGTTTGAGGAAAAAAACAGCAAAACTTTTAAAAAATGTGATTATAAGGTAAATAATCGATTCACGAGAGATGCAAATAGAAGAAGATATATAAAAAGAACTCTAGAATTTATATCGTTGTTTTAATATTGCCAGGGATGCTTGTCTAGGAAATTGAGATGTTTAAATCGTACAGTTCTAATGGATGCAAGTAAAAAATTCTTTCAAAATTTATATTATGAAACTCTGGTGAAAAATTTCATTAGAAATGACTTAGCGTAGGTGACAAGATAATATTCAAATGTATCTTAAGTAACTGGATATCGATGACACAAACTGTTTTCAGTTGGGGGAGGACAGAGACCAGTGGAGGGCTTTAGAGATTGTACCATTAAACCCATAATACCCATAAGCCATAGAGATATGGTAGATAAATCATATGCATTTAACCAATAAACAACGTAAATTAAATACACAATTAAATCCGTATGTTACAGTATTGTCTTACACAAACAATATATATATATTATTTGTAGTATCAAAGAAGACACTGTAATTGAACGAAATCACTATAGTTCGACATGACTGCCCTCCATATCGAAGCAGAGTTGCCATCTCTCCTCAGCGCACCTAAACACATGCCGCGACATTGCTCGGGTAATTGTATGCACCGATGCCGAAAATGCGTTCACGCAGGTGTTGCAAATGCCTAATCTTGACCTTGTAAACATGACTCTTGATGTAACCGCATGCAAAAAAGTCCAAGGGCGTTAGATCAGGCGAGCGTGCTGCCCAGATCCGTGGTGAGCCTCGTCCAATTCAGCGCCCTGGGAACGTCTGGTTGAGGTAATCACGTACAATGTGCGCAAAGTATGGTGGGGCGCCGTCTTGTTGGAACACCACCGAATCCAGAATGTTGTCGGCAAAATTGGGGCTCCAGGAATAGCTCAAGGCTTACACTAAGAATGCCAAAGGGAAGATTGCCGAATGATATTTTGAATTGGAAGGCACAGGGAACACGACCAAGGGGAAGACCCAAGGATCGATGGGAACATGACGTAATTGAAGATTTGAGAGAGATGGGGATTTTTGATTTGAAATCTACTGCACAAGATAGGAAGAAGTGGCGTAAACTGGTTGAGAAGGCCAAGACATTCCACTGGAAGTCGTAGAGCATGACGAAGAAGAAGAAGAAGAAGAAGGAATAGCTCAAGCATGTTCAGGTACGATGTTGAATTGACTGTTGCTTCAGAAAAAAATAATGGACTGTAAATGCGCTCTGGGGTGAGGCCCAACAATACGTTCACCTTCTAAGGCGATGTTTGGTTGTTAATCAGCCCATGTCCTGCTGTTGTGGCGACTGGAGAGGCCACAGGTATGAAAGGTAGCCTCATCACTGAATTGGTCGTGTTCCAACAAATCTTCGTTGTTTACTGCCTCAATTAAGTCATGGCACATGGCCATGCGTGTTGCATAGCCTTCAGGTTCAAGATGATGGAGCACCTGGGATATGGTAAGCCTTTTTCTTCAGTACGAAGGGCAAGATTACCACACAATGGATTTTGGGATGTCGTGTTCCCGACTGAGACGACGTACCGACGCTTTTGGACTCTGCTCGATCGCCTGTCATATGGTCTGCACAGTTTCCTGTGAAGTCAATGGCCGTCCAGAACGTTTCTCGTCACAAACATTCCCAGTTCATTGAACTTGTTCATCAAACCTCTTATAGTTGTTCGCGTTGGGGCTTCTGTTCGGTGCCGTCGGCGAAACCGTTCTTGTACCTCAGTGAAGGGCAGTCCATTGAGTCTCCAACTTAGGACGTCTATTCGATGTTGTGCGGTCAACATATTTCGGATTACGTACAATAGAGAGTAAAAAATTAGTGTTTTCTCAGAAATGGTTAGGGACTTTTCGGACACTCTGTATTTAAGTTTAGGTTATTTTTCTAAACCCGATCCTAAGGCTCAATATGTCCACTTGGCTATACAGACTCTCAGTTGTTTTGCACTTCCTCTTCATTTGAATCTTTAGGTTAGTGCAAAACTTTTTTTTTCTCTCGACTATTTAACTCATGGCCCAAATAGGAGTGAATGACCAATCATATTTCAATTATTTTTTATTTGCAACCAATCACAGTCGTTTTTCACCTCGATTTTATCAGTTTAATTTTATCACTGTAAAATCAAGCTCCTCCTAACATTCTAAATAGGCCATAGTATTATCTCGCAGCATCTGCATACGGGTACCAGATTGTGTGTGTGTGTGTGTGTGTGTATATATATATATATATATATATATATATATCGTGCTCGAATGTAACCTTACCGTGGTTGCGGGAGATAATATAAAAACATTTATAGCAATTGATTATACCACAAAAAAAACACTGATTGCACTATCATAAACGTATTTTTTCCCAGGTAATAACGTTCTAGAAAAATATAATTGACATCTTTACATCATAGGACATTAGAAATTAATTGAATGAGTCATTTCGAAAAAAGGATTATCTACAGTTGATTAAAGTTTACAGGAGAAGGCGAAAAAAAAAGATTAAATTGTTCAGGATACAGCATTAAATCTGAAATTGTTACTGAATAAAGCCAGAAAGTGATAAAGGAATAGTGTAGTTGATCCGTTCTCACGCGGAAATGATGGAAGTAGGTATGTAAACATGGAATAACAAATAAAATGGATTCCAGAAAAAATAGTAGATCATCCCTTTTCGGAATGACTCATTCAATTAATATACAGTTTGATATGTTTCATTTTTTTTTCTCCACTAGAGTGCAATCTTACAATATTGCGATCCTTTGGCAATAAATAATATGATCTGGTTGCAGTGATAAACAAGTGAAGCATAACGTTTCACATTTGTTTTCAAACATCGCCGTTTACACTAAATATATAAACATTGTAAAATAACTATATTTAAATAAAGATTTGTAAGTAACTTTCTGTTATTTATGTATGTAACAAGATTAGCCTCAAACAAAATATTCAACTTGTCCACCAAATTAATATTACTTCCATTCATCTTGGTCCCTCTCCTTCTAATAATATTTAATACTTTTTCACTCCCGACTCCACGCCGCGCCGGTCTGAACTCAGATCATGTAAGAATTTAAAGGTCGAACAGACCTATTATTTAAGCTGCTACACCTAATAATGTTCTTAATCCAACAAATTTTATTCGTTAAATAGCCCTAACAAATGCCACTCTTGATTTCGAAATTCTCTAGATAAATTCACTCCTTCGCGAGTCGTGAATGTATCGATAATTTGGAAATCACTCGTGGCATTGCTTATGATAATCGGTTTGGGTCCATTCACTGAACCTGTTCTTACACCTCAAAATGCTCACTGGCCTATACAGACTCACCGTTGTTTTGTCCTTCCTCTGCTGTCGAATCTTTAGGTTAGTACAAAAAGCTTCTTCGCGATAGTCGGTTTAGGTCCATTCGCTGCAAATGATTCTACAAATAATTCTGGTAAGTCTGAATTCTTCTATAATGTTTGTGACTCTTAATGTCGACCTTATATCTGCTTTTTACTTTCATCTAGTCCAACTAAACCTAACAGTGTATGTAAGAATCTCATTTGGATTGCATATAGTCTAGATTAGAACTATATTAATTCAAATCTTTCTAGGGATCCTAGAAAATTGACTATTGATAAGTTAACAGTATTTTAGAAAGTAGGTGATTTTAATATCACAGCGATTTTTTTTTTTACATTTTAAGGCTTTAATTTAAATATGTTTCAAAATTCGGTTACTTTTTATAATAATAACTAGCTGACCCGACGAACGTCGTATCGCCTTTAAATATTTTTACGTTAATTTTTCCGATGTTTTAATAGTTATCTGCTATTCGAGTTATCTGCTATTCGGGGCGGAAACAAATCCAACAAATCAAAGATCATAAAAATCGGTCCAGCCGTTCTTGAGTTATACATAGTGTAACTAATCCGACTTTGTTATTATATATATATATATATATATATATATATATATATATATATATATATAAAGTCCTGGCCACGCGTTGCTGAGGCTAAGGTTTACGTTAAATTATGTTGCAGTAAACTAAGTGAGAAATCTAAATCAGAAAGTTTTTGTTTTACACAATTTTTTAGTTCTGGTACGTTAACTGCACCCGGTATAAATATGAGTGGTGGTTTATGTGGAAGTGGTTTTGTTGATTGAGATGAATTTATGTTGTCTGCACTCTCAGTATCATCCATAAGTGTATCATAAGGATTATATACATTTATCGATGGAATATTTTGAGGAGGCTTGCTGATTGTTTTTTTTCTACGAATTTGTTGGCAGTTTGGGTTCTCATCATCATCAAGAAGTCTCTGTGTAGTAATATCATCTTGTGATATATTATAGTCATCTTGTTTTTCATTTAATTGAGGCATGGAGATTGTTTCTGTAATATTATACATATTATTATAACTAACAGACTTACTTACAATTCTGTTACTCCGTTCCTTAGGACCTTCATATGTTTTTAAATTGACATTCTTCTTAAATGTAAGATTTATGTCACATAGGCCTATACCAATTTGCGGAAATTCACTTGATATCTTATCATTCATGGTCTCTAGAACTGATTCGCCATATTGTTCAATGACCCTTCTCGGTCCAGTTAAATTTGAATTAAGTTGCTGTCTTTCAGCCAGATTACTTAAAACTAATACTTACACACGAAATTAATATTATTATCAATATATTGAAAATAAAATAAACACAAACACACTTAAATTATAAAATAATCAATATTTGTAATTCCATTGAAATTCGCGGTTGCAACAAAAAGCACAGCCATCTGGTTAAATAATAATCAAATTACCTTACACGGCCATCTGTTAGAATCGTATGGAACTCACAGATAATTATAACTCTTTGTTAATAATAAACAAATCATTTGCAATAAAAAATAATGCGACTATAAATTTAGTTATAAACTTCCCTAAGTCTCAAGTTGGATGAAACTGCACACAGTGTGCAAAATTTTATTAAAATCGGTTCAGTAGTTTAGGATTCCATCGCGGACAAACAACGTGACACGTAATTTTTATATATTAAGATTAGCGAATGTATATCATTCTCAACTTTACTATAGCATGACTTTTTACTATAAAACAATATGTGCAATATGTAATTGTAAAACAATATACAGTACATATATTTAGAATGAATAATTATTTTACATTAAATATATTTCTTTTCTATAGATTATGCCCTAGGGCAGATCGTTCACTGCAATCATAACATTTTCATGCTATGCTTTGCAGCTTTACTTGGGATTTACAGGCGCGTTAGCTTCCCGTTGCTTTCTACAACGGTGAAGGATGACGATGATTATGATGGCCGGATGATTTTGATTTTCGGGGACCTTTGGGCCCTAAGAATCTTGACATTTGTCTTACAGTTGAGGAAAAACCCCGAAAAAAAACTCACCCAAGAGTTTGTCCCGACCGGGAATCGAATCCGAGGCCGCTGCATGATTTGGCAGCACGCTACCTCGAGACCATAGTGGTGAATATATATATATATATACTTTTACAACGAAATTAAGAAAAAAAATGGTATGCGAGGATTAAAAGAAAGCCAAATAAGTAAAAACAATTTACATGTTACTCTTCCTTTATGGAAACTTTTTTTGGGAGTCTTGAGGCCTACAGGACAAAAAGAGAACAAATATCCATGACGCAGGAGACAAAACAAGAGAATGAGACAAAACGAGAGAATGAGAGAAAGTCAGAGAAGGCGAGATTTTCTTGCTCTTTACATGGGTATAGCGTCAAAGTATAGGAAAAGGAAGTTAATCCAATGCAGACGATGAGAAAAGTTTAAGTTTGTTCTCGGCGAAAAGAGAGATAAAGAGGACATGAGGAGAATGGAATTAAACGCCATGTACAGTAATAGGTAGAGAAAAAGTAGCTACCATCATGGTTAATAAGATATCGACCAGTGTCTTCTCAAGCAAATGAAAATACCAAAACTGCTGTCTCTTAGCTACTCGGGACAGATTCAGCCTTTAAAGATGGCTATAATGTTATCTAACTTATGTGTCCCTCGATTATAAACATCGCTAAATCTCCTCCCCACAAATAAAAATATTACTACACAGCAATAATACAAAAACAAGGCGAACCAAAATTACGAATACAATGTTCAAAATACATTTCTTTTTCGAGTACTTGGAACCATATATTTAAATTCTGTCTCAACTTGTATCTTACTTCATTAAATATATTAGCTAAATTAACATAATTAACTCATTGGCAGTATCGAACCTGAAGGTTCATGGCCGCACGGATATAAGCTTTAATTCACCCCAATCCTCAGCCTATATTTTCCAATCATTTCTGTATAATCAAATCATCATTATTCCCCCCACCACATCCTTGGACTAGCTATCGATAGATTTCACTCTAATTTTCCATTCTCCCACTACATCATTTGACTACCTATAGCTTTCAATCTAATTTTCCTACATGAAGTTTTCACGCCCGTCTTCTATTCTCTATTTCCCATATGTTCTCCTCACCGACGCTACAAGACTTAACTGTTCTTACACTAAACTAATATAAATAAAAGTAACTAAAACAATGCACATAAGAAAAGTCGATTGAATCGCTAATGTTTATACCACAACCTCTAATAATTAGAATATCGGTATTGATATATAATTGTACATCTGTAATGGTGTTCTGAGAATAAAACCCACCTACTTGAACCGATTTTGAATTCGAGATCTTATAGTTTAAATACAAATAAAAATATCATCACATACAATATCGAAAAAAAAAGACAATGATGGATATAAATATTTTATTTAATCGTGCTCTTTAATATCTTGTGTCACTAATTAACTAACTCACTCACTGGCACTATCGAACCCGTAGGTTCATGGCCGAGCGGACGTAAGTTCTCCATACATGCCTATCCTAAGCTAAAGTTTTCCGATCATCCACTATAAATCTAGTTCCCTCAAATCATGGTTAATGTTATTCTCCCACCTCACTCTTGGTCTATCAACTGGGCGTTTTCCCCTTAATTTTCCTACAAGAAGCTTCCATGCAACATTTTCATTCCCATTCGTGCCAGATTTTCTGCCCATCGCAGTCTACGAGACTTAACTGTTCTTATATCTGGGTTCCTATAAATACCATGTAGCTCACTGTTATGCAATCTTCTCGATTCACCTGTCTGTTCACATCTCGTTGGTCCAAAAATTTTCCTAAGAACTTTATTCTTAAATGGAGTTGATAATTTAAAGTGAGCGAGAATAGACAAATACATTTTTAGCGCGACAGTGCGTTTTGTCGTACTTACAGCAATGGCGACCATGAAAGTTCAACTTCTCACATTTCCAACCTAAATAACTATACTGTAGTAAAATAACTATACAATATTACATATTACAAACACGCGTGTGGGAAGTAAAACCACTACCCTTTATGTATACTTCATACAATATACATACAAAAATATCCAAAAGGTAGTGTTAATATACACAAATCACTGCATTTTAAACGAATTGAACTTTATTTGAAGCAATATAAAACAATAAATATGTGCTTGCTGCCATCTTATCACTAATTGGTCTCACGGCTTCCTGTTGTTTCAACTAATAAATACTGCCCACACTGTTAACGTTAGTCAATTGTTTATAATGAACGTAAATATTTCCAAGATATTGTTTTACTATTATTTATTATTTTGAAAACACCATCGCGCAAAAAATAATGTACAACGCACGTTTGTGAAGTGTTTTACAGAATCTCGGAAATGAAAAACCTCGCTATCACTCGGTTTTTAAACATTTTCCTCGATTCTGTAAAAACCACTTTTCAACCTCGCATCGTAATATACTGTTGCTCAAAGACGTCTGTTTTTAACTTGAAGTTGTTTTTTTTATTATTTGTATATCCATGCCATATGGGTTTACAGCCTTATTTACTTTCCGAAGGTAGTCCTCCATTACGCATCAAATCATTCATCCACCTCAACTGTTCAACCAACGAACTCTGGTAGTAACTAGAAGGGGATCAAAAAATTAATTTTATTTTTCATTCAGGCCTATGTTACATCAGTAGATTTAATTCAGGGGGGAAATGACTGGATAATGTAATAAGTTCAGATAAATAAACTTTGTTTTAAGTAAGCATAATAAATTAATACTGTACTACAATTATTATTATTATTATCGTTGTTATTATTTTTATTATTATTATTATCGTTAGGGTTGTAAGGGGTAGTGACGTGTGTATAACCTCTTCTACCCAACTCTCATCCTCACCTTCTCGTGGTACAACCTGTTTTCACAAACGAGGTTCTGAGGACCGAGTCACGGCGGTATATCCGTTCCATCGGGTACTGTGTAAATGCGGTATCCAAATGACTGTCCAGAGACTAAAAGGTAGCAGCACTACCACTGGACTACTTAGCGTCGGGCCAGTAACCCGTCGTAAGGAACTTCAAAACTACTTTCAAGTCTCAACATAAAAAAAAAAAAATCCAGTAGGAATTGAAATATGACGACCCACAGCGAAGAAACACGGTTAAAAGAAAACGGCACAATGATATTGTAAGATATGCAACCTGGAATGTCCAAAGCATCCATGAAAAAGAAGAGGAACTAGACAGTATATTTAAGAATAGAAACATTGATATTGCAGTAACTACAGAAACTAAGAAGAAACTTAAAGGAACGAAAGAAACACAAAATTATGTACAAATATATAGCAGTGTCGACAGGAAAACCCATGGACAAGCTGGAGTAATGATTTGGATTAATAAAACCATAAGAAATAAAGTTCAACACTACACTTACTGGACTGAAAGAATATTAGAGCTTCGACTGAAAATTAATAGAGGTAATTTGACAGTTCTTGGTGTATATGCGCCAGAGGAAGGCCGCGAAGAAGATAATGAAGAATTCTATAAAATATTACAAGAAATTTGTAGCAAAATAAATAGAAATGATTACATTCTCATAATAGGAGATTTAAATGCCAGAGTGGGCAATGCTCAAGTCAACAATAATATTGGAACATTTGGCGAACAAACCAGCAATAGGAATGGGACAAGATTAACAGATTTTGCTATATATAATGAACTGAGAATAACGAATACCTTTTACAATCATAGAAACATATATAAGTATATGTCAGGACTCAAAATCAATCATTGATTATTTCATTGCAAATAATACTTACTTACTTACTCACTGGCACTATCGAACCCGTAGGTTCATGGCCGCGCGGACATAAGCTCTCCATACATCCCTATCCTGAGCTAATGCTTTCCAATCATTCCCTGTATAATCTAATTCCCTCAAATCATAGTTAATGTTATACTCCCACCTCATTCTTGGTCTACCAACTGGGCGTTTTCCCTGTGACTTTCCTACAACAAGCTTCCATGCAAGTCTTTCATTTCCCATACGTGCAACATGTCCTGCCCATCGCAGTCTATGAGACTTAATTGTTCTCATTATATCTGGCTTCCTATAAAGACCATGTAGTTCATTGTTATGTGGTCTTCTCCATTCACTTGTTTGTTCATCTCTCTTTGGTTCAAAAATTTTCCTAAGTATTTTATTCTCAAATACTTGTAATCTTCTTTCCTCCCCTTTTAAATTGTTTCTCGATGTCAGAGCCTACAGATGATATGATATTGGTTCAGATCACTACCTAGTAGAAGCAAAAATAAGATTTCCACCAAGATGGTTAAAAAGAAAAAAAAACAACAGAGCATAGAACAAAAGTACAAGGTAAAATTATTTTATGATGACAGCATTAAATGGTTATATTCCAGAAGAATTCAGCAATATAAGGCTACAACTCCAGAAAGTAATGATGTCGAAGAAGAATGGAAAAACATTAAAATGATAATTCAAAATGCAGCTAATGAAACTTTAGGAAAAGTAAATATACAACAAAGAAGAAATAGAACTCTAAAAATCTGGGATGATCAAATAAAACAATTGATTGAAGAGAAAAATGCAGCTTATAAAAAATATTTGAACACAAAGAAAATATAAAATGAAATATAATTCAAACGCTGTAGAGCTATTGTTAAGAGGGAAATAAGAAAGAGACATAGGAAAACATGGTTAAATTTTGTTACACATTTAGAATCAGACTTGCATAAGCTCCAACCTAATGCCTTCAAAATATTAAAACATTTGAATAAAGATATTAAAGAATCTACCAAAATTAATTGCGGAGTAACAAAAGAAGATTTTTTCAATTATTATAAAAGTCTTTGAACTGACAATATACAATTTTCCGAAATAATAAGACATTCCATAATATCATTGGAAGAATTAAACAATAGTATAAGGAACTGGCACAGATGTACAAATATGCAGACAATCAGTTCCACAGACTGTTGTCCTTCTTTAATAATGTATTAAAAAATGCAGATATACCACAAGAATGGAAGACAAGCATTGTTATACCCCTGTTCAAGAAAGGAGACAAAAGAAAAATGGACAATTATAGGGGAATCAGTTTGTTAAATACATGCTACAAAATTTATGCAGACATTTTAAATGGAAAATTGAAAAGTTAACAATTGATTGAAGAGAAAAATGCAGCTTATAAAAATATTTGAACACAAAGAAAATATAAAATGAAATATAATTCAAACGCTGTAGAGCTAGTGTTAAGAGGGAAATAAGAAAGAGACATAGGAAAACATGGTTAAATTTTGTTACACATTTAGAATCAGACTTGCATAAGCTCCAACCTAATGCCTTCAAAATATTAAAACATTTGAATAAAGATATTAAAGAATCTACCAAAATTAATTGCGGAGTAACAAAAGAAGATTTTTTTTCAATTATTATAAAAGTCTTTGAACTGACAATAGCTATGAAGATACAATTTTCCGAAATAATAAGACATATTCCATAATATCATTGGAAGAATTAAACAATAGTATAAAGAAATTGAAAAATGGGAAGGCAACTGGCACAGATGTACAAATATGCAGAGAAACAGTTCCACGAAAGACTGTTGGCCTTCTTTAATAATGTATTCAAAAATGCAGATATACCACAAGAATGGAAGACAAGCATTGTTATACCCCTGTTCAAGAAAGGAGACAAAAGAAAAATGGACAACTATAGGGGAATCAGTTTGTTAAATACATGCTACAAAATTTATGCAGACATTTTAAATGGAAAATTGAAAAGTTTCAGTGAAAAATTCCTTATGGAATGTCAAAATGGTTTTAGGAAAGGACGATCTTGTATTGATTCAACATTTTCTGTTAAACTATTGCTTGAAAAAAAGAAGAGAATTCAACTTAGAAACACATTTTGCTTTCATAGATTTTGAAAAAGCATTCGACACAGTCAAGAGATCAAAACGCTTAAGTATATTGGAAGACAGAAATATACCAAATTTACTTCGGCAGAACATACAAAATATTTACAAAGACAACACCATAAAGATTAAATTAAATAGCACTCTTTGCAATTTATATCAATGAAGTAATATGTTGCTGGAACAAGAAATATAAATTTGGAATAAGAATATCAGAAAATAGAAAATTAAACACCCTATTGTTTGCAGATGACCAAATAATAATAGCAAATTCAGAAGATAATCTACAGAAAGGTCTGTATGAACTTAACAAAAATTACAGAAGAATATGGATTGAAGATATCTACAGAGAAAACGAAAATTATGGCATATCAAGGTGTAGTTCCTGTCAGAAATAAAATTGTACTTGGCAATAAAGTTTTGGAGCAGATGAATAATTTCACATATCTAGAATGCAATATCTCATATGAAGAAGAAAAGGATGTAAATGCAAAAATATAAACAATTTAAAGATTTTTAGGGTTAATAAATTTTATCTTCAAGCCACAGTTAGTCCAAAAGCATTCAAGACTAAAAGTGTATAAATCACTGGCTCTTTCAACTCTTATGTATGGTAGCGAAGTATGGACGTTGAAACAGAATGATATACAGAGAGTTAGATCTGCTGAAATGAGATGCCTTCGAAGGACTCCAGGATACACGCTACTAGATCACAAAAAAATTAAGACATCTTAGAAGAATTACACATGGAAGCTTTAGAACACAAAATTTCTGATTATAAGTCGAGATGGATGCAACATGTTCATCGAATGGAAGATCACAGGATACCCAAACAAATGTTAAGATATCAACCTGTAGGAAGAAGAAGACCAGGACGTCCACTCAAGACTTCTGGATGGTGTTTCTCTTGAGGCCGAAACATGTCAACAAATGGCCTAAATTCGTGAATGAACTATGATGATGATTATTATCGTTATTATTATTATCATCGTTAGTATCGTTAAAATTATTATTATCGTTATTATCTTCTTCGTCTTCCTCCCAAGTATTAGCCAAGGCCTGTTACGATCTTATAGAAAAATTTCCCTCCAACGTTTCATAGGACGGCCCAGAGATTTCGTTCTCATGGTATATAATTATAAAGAGCTTTGGGGATCCGATTTGAACTCATTCTTTCAAGATGGTGTTTCCAATTTAGTGGTACTGTTTAATATATTCCAAAATTGGCGTAGTCTTCAATTCTTTTAAGATATCGGTATTCCTTTTCCGATTCCATCGGGTGTAACCCGCTGTTCTGCGCATGAATCTCATTTCACAAGCCGTTATTCTGCTTACATGTTGTCTTTTTAGTGTCCATGCTTCACTACCATAGGTCAACACTGGTCTAGCCAAAGTGTCATAAAACGTAATCTGGTGTTTTTTTTTCTTTTGTACAAGGGGTGGTTTCATAACTTGATTAATAATTCCCAAACTTTTATTATAACTAGTATTTTTTTCAGGGATATCCTTTTCATCCCATATAGAGAGATAATATCCAAGATATTTAAATTGATTAGATCTCTCTAAAATGTTATTCTGGAGACATATATTACTTTCTATGGGGTCTTCCATGAAATGCCATAATTTTAGTTTTGTTAATTGATATTTCCATATTAAATTTGGCATCGTTATTATTATTATTATCGTTATTATTATTATTATTATTATTATTATCATCGTTATTATTATTATCATTATTATTATTATTATCATTATTATCATTATTATTATTATCATTATTATTATTATTATCATTATTATTATTAATTAAATAAAAATAAAACGTAGTTTTATTTGATTTTCATATTTATTACATAATTCAGTGACAGCTGTTTCGGTATACTATACCTTCTTCAGACATGTTAACAAATTATGAATTGTGTTCCAACTGATCTAAGCAACAATACAACAATATTTATTTAAATTTTTTAATTTAACAAAGGGGATTCATTCAAATCAAGTTGAAAATTTAACAGTTTACTTTTAAATTTATTAATATCTACAGCCTCCAAAAGATCTAACTTCTTACCCTTATCACAAACATGTAAAATTTCAAAATTTGGATCGAAACAATGATTAAATTGGAATAGGTGGTTAGCATAATTTGAATATTCTAAATTTCTGTTATATGCTCTCATGTGTTCCTTTATCCGAGAGATAAAGGTCTACCAGTTTGTCCTATATAGACATATTTATTATTATTATTGTTATTATTATTATTATTATTATCGTCATCATCGTCACCACCATCACCATCATCATTATTATTATTATTATTATTATTATTATTATTATTATTATTATTATTATAAGCTTAGGATAATGTACAGCACTGACCTTTGTAACAACATTTGCGTTACAACACATCGGTAGAAGGTGGTTTTAAGCTTTTCTCCTCACTTGGTTGAGTTGCGCATCGGTGCCTTAAATCTTTAAGCTAACTGCTAGCACGAACTAGCTGTGCGCAGGAATAATCATTGTCATCAATCAGTTTTTTTATCAGATTCAAATTCCTATGCTCATTTTTATCTGTATACTCAATTCCAATACCTTATGTCACACCAAAACCAGTAATGGCACCTCCAATTTCACTTTATGACACTTTGTTTTCAATGGTGGTCATTTTTATATTTTTCTTCTACTTTTTCTTCTTCTTTGTTATATTTTTTTACAATATAATAGTTTTCTTACAGCCTATTGTAAATTTTACACCTCCATAAATCCCCATTCTCTGTATCACTATCTGTTAATCCTCTGACACTATACTTATATGCACTCCTTGAATCTACTGTTATTTCAATCTCCCTTTCTTCTGTTGTCCTCCGCTTCAGATTTTAATATCATCTTATGTAGGCTGTCATCTGACATCCTCTTTACGTGATCTAAACATTTCAGTCTTCTTTCTTCAATAACTTGTAGAACATATTTTTGAACATTCATTATTTCACTGATTTTAGTATTTTTAATTTCGTCTCTTGTTGGATTTCTAGAAGCCGTCCTCCAAAAGTCCACCTCTGTCACCAACATTTTATGTGCTTGCTATAAGCTAGGATGTAATAGGTAGATAGTTATTTTTATATCTGTTATAATATGTAGATCAAGTATCATAGCCTAGTTATGCATAATTATCTTAATCACATTTACTTCCAATTACATTTATAAGAGTTGTTGCTTAATCATATTTAAAATCAGGATTTTAGCGAATTTCAGTGGATTCAAGCTACTGATGTTGTTCTCATGAAAGGATTTTTTGATGTCATTTAAATGACACAGAAAATTACCATGAAAAAATTGCATACATACATATATATATATATATATATATATATATAGTAAAGGAAGGTATTTTCGAGATATTGTTAATTGTATGTTAGTTCATTTTGAAACACTGTCAACGTGTTATGGTGCGAGGTCAAAATACATTTAATTATTTACAGTAGAGGTCAGCCTTTACAGAATACTGCCTTTTAATTTCAGTATTATAACTAGTATGATAATACCGTGGCAAACTTTTAAAATTAACATTCACAAAATGCCCGTATTACGAAGTTAATTCTCTTTACCTTGTGTGTGTGTGTGTGTAGCCACGAGAAGGCAGTCAGACCGATATCCCGCTGCCCCCATGATAGAGAATCATATAATAAAACAAAAAATGAAGGTTGTGCTAGAATGCCTCGAATGGCGCAGTTGGGAGCGCGCTAAAGTTCAGTTTTCAAATCCCGACTCACGCGTTTATTTATTTTTCTTCATGTTATATATATAGTCCACAGCTGTGGTCTCGAGGTAGCGTGCTGCCTTGTCATGCAGCGGGCCCGGGTTCGATCCCCGGTCGGGGCAATTTTTCTGGGTGAGGTTTTTATCAGGGTTTTTCCTCACCTGTAAGACAAATGTCAGGAAAACTTTAAGACCCAAACGGTCCCCGAAATCATATGGCCATCATCATCATCATCATCATCCTTCACCGGTGTGGAAAGTAACGGGAAGCTACCACGCCAACAATTCCCTAGTAAAGCTGCAAGCATAGCGTGAAAATGCTATGATTACAGTGAAGGAACTGCCTTCGGGCAGAATTACTATGGATGGGTATATACCTCGAAACTCGTGATGCAGGAAATAAGAACTGGAATGAGAACAAGAGGACTAGAGGACATGGATTGGATGGAGAGAGACGAGTGGAGAAGAAAAATAAAACTTTAGGCACAGAAAGATGTGTAAACATTAAAATTCTGTATATAAAAAAAAATTTACATACATGTATGTGTGTGTGTGTGTGTGTGTCCTAATGTTCTAGTTGCCGTAATTTATGTTTATATTTTGCAACAAACAATTAATAAAAGAGAGGTCGAGTTCGTTAACCAGCAAAATAGGAGAATTAACCTGAAGCGACAATTTAAAAATCGCTCTAGCTGCCGCGATTTTCGATTTTTTTTTCAACGAACTTCGTATATGCTAGTGAAATAAAATTAAATATCAAATATCCAAATATCATTCAAAACTTGATCATTATCTGAAGGCTGAAATAAAAAATCATTTTAGCGGACCTCACGTTTTTCTCACAATGAAAATGAATACGTAGGATTTAATTAATAGAAGGAAGATATATTATGTAAACCAGCCAAATTGAGTCATAAATTCAACTTCATCAGGAATTCACTTAGTTTACGCAGTTCCTACGTGACGGAACATTATTTTCATTATTTAATATATTTTATTTATTTGCAGGAATATAATTTTTTCATTAAAAACATTTAGTAGTGTTATACAAAAATCCATCCATAGTAATTCTGCCCGAGGGCAGGTCTTTCACTGCAATCGTAGCATTTTCATGCTATGCTTTGCAGCTTTACTAGGGAATTGTAGGTGTGGTAGCTTCCCGTTGCTTTCAACACCGGTGAAGGATGATGATGATAATGGTAAGGATGATGATTGCCATATGATTTCGGGGACCGTTTGGGCCTTAAAGTTTTCCTGACATTCGTCTTACAGGTGAGGAAAAAAACCCGATATAAACCTCACCCAGAAAAAACTGCCCCGGCCGGGGATCGAACCCGGGCCCGCTGCGTGACAAGGCAGCACGTTACCTCCAGACAACAGCGGTGGACATACAAAAATGATTATTTAAAATGTATCATAGGAATATAACAATTTTCTTAAAAATTGTTGGAAACTGTATAAGTATATTGATTTAAACCTTGTTCTTTTTGGGCGGGGAAGCTATGTTTTCCAAAAATGTGAGAGGTATTATACAAATATAAGTAACTAACTCATTGGGACTAACGAACCCGCACGTTCATGCCGCGCGGACATAAGCTCACCACACATGCCTACCCTGAGCTAATGTTTTCCATTCATTCCCTGTATAATCTACTTCCTTCAAATCGTGGGTAATGTTATTCTCCCACCTCATTTTTGGTCTACCAACTGACCGTTTTCCTTCCGGTTTTCCTAAAGGAATCGGCAATGTCCCTCTTTAATTACCTCATTCGTGCCACATGTTGTGTCCATCGTAGTCTATGAGACCTAACTGTTCTTATTATATCTGGTTTCCAATAAATATAATGTACCTTTCTGTTATGTAGACTTCTCCATTCGCCTGTCTGTTCATCTCTCATTGGTCATAAAAACATCCTGAGAACTTTATTCAAAATAGGCTTACTCGTAATCTCCTTTCATCCCTTAAAGTAAGAGTCCCAAGTTTCGCACCCATATAATATAACTGGGAGAATAACTGTTTTATATATTTTCAGTTTAACGTTTTTGAGAGAAGTTGGGATAACAAGAATCCCTGTAATGCATAATAATAACTTAAAACAATTTTGCGACGTTATTTTCCTGAAAAAAAGTGTGTTAGAAATGTTACGACAAACACACTGATATAAACCATTTGAGAAAACCGGGAGTTATGGTATGTGGTTATAAATCGAATGAATGAGTTCTGTGAGAGGTGGAAACAGCCACTTCAACTCGACAACTATCAACATAATTTTGGTTTTGCACTTGACAACAATTATCGTTTTTGTACCGGTGTATGATGATACCCGGAGAAGAAACTCTGGTTCCCCGGAGCGCAGTTAGGGAAACTATCTCTCTCTCCAGCCGCTAGGATGCGCCACTAGTTATGTTATGACTTATGGCCTACAGAGAGAACACCGAGTACTTTGCAATTCAAAATTCCGCTTCCCCTCTCGCCAGCCCCAACCCATTCACTGTACCCGAGCTCTGTTCATATGCAGGCGTGCACTATTCAATGCAATAAGCGTATATAACTCTTCTTTCAAGTTAACCCAAATTTCCGTAACAAAAATAAAAAATCAATAAATAACACGAGAGGACAATAGCACCAAGTATTGTAAAGCAGGATATTTAGGTATAAACCTAACATTAAAATAAATTAATAATTTAATATTCTAAAAATATTTAACGCATACATTTTAACATTGAATAGAATCTAAATATATCTTATAAATGCGTTTGTTGAATAAAAATAGCACCTCAATACCGGTAATTAAAATATTGAAAGTACTTTACACGTGACGCAAAAAAAAAAAAAAAGTCTAAATTCCAATCATACACCATACCATGTCAACAGATGCAAAGCGGTTTACACAATGGAATCACGGGATGCAACCAACATATACACGATATTTAAACTCGCGTTATCAACGAACCTAAAAGATAACTTAAGCAATTTAAGTACTCTAACATGTGAAAGAATGCACGCTCATTTTGTTTAGTGTAAATTAATTAGTAAAGACTATGTTGGCTGCACTGGAACACAGAATATTCGTTAAAATCAATATGGTTGCCACGTCTTCATGTAGTTCAATATCGAGAAAAAATATAATAAAACAATCGTTAGAAAACATGTAAAAATCATTGTAAATGGTGGGAAATATTCGTAATTTTAAAATAAAAGAAATTTGAAGAAAACATATTTAAGCGTTTATGGGTGTTACTTCTTGAGATTTAGAGTTTTTATCAAAACTTACACACCAAAAATAACACATTATATACCGAAATATATATAAAAAAAACTAAATGTACCAGACGTTCACTGCAGGTTTTGACGACACTTGTATTCTAGCAGCAATAATTCAGTTATTTCAAGGTAGCTAGAAGTATAACTAAGTCACTGGTACAATCGAACCCGTAGGTGCATGGCCGCACGGACATAAGCTCTCCATACATCCCTATCCTGAGCTAATGTTTTTCAATCATTCCCTGTATAATATACTTCCCTCAAATCACAGTTAATGTTATTCTCCCCACTTCATTCTTGGTTACTCACAAAAATAGAGCGGCTGGATACCTGAGTTTTACAGACAACACCACCCGGATGGTTCCCTTCCCTTCTAGTTATATTATTACTAGTGTCCGGATTTTTATTTAATATTGATCTCCAAATATGTACATAATTATGTAGTAAAAATAGTCAAAATACGTAAAATTACATACTTAATATAAAGAATCAAAATTCACGTTTTAATAAAATACAATGTTTTTTCTTGTCCAAGCTTTATTTTGTTATGGTGATATATTTTTCTCTTAAAATACACTGATTTTATAAGAATGTTTATACTACCAATGATAAAGTAACAAACAAATTCAGAAACATATTCGTGTAAAAGGGTATAATGAATGTATTTTAAATATATGTCCTGAACTAAAATTAAGATATACAGGCCCTAATATTACTAAAAATGACATATTGGCAGATAACGATGAGTCAGCCGAAGCCATTTTCATCCGCGTTCATTGACATTCAATCACAGCAATATAGGCCTACTAAGTCAAAACTTAAAAAAAAAAAACTGAAAATAGTCATACAAAATCAGAATAGCCCACATTTAATTTTGTGCAGCATATATGTGATCTATCCTCGTATTCATCATTCCATCTCAGAATATCAACACAGTGGAAAATATTGTTTTATATGTTATTAAAGCGTATTCAGTTTTAACAGAGATATCTTTAACAGCAGGATGCAACGGAGCACCCTGTTTGGATTATCCTGGTATAGTTAGAAATAGCAGAAGCTATTTAACCTTTCACTTATCCTCTTGCTGACTCCTCATGGAGGTGGGGGAAGAGGAGGCAAACTTTTAAAAAAAAAATATTTAAATGGATTTTAAAAGATAGGAAATATAACTGAATCTAAAGTTTTCCAGGAAAACTATGAACCTTAATGAAGGTTTGCATTTTGTTTAATTGTGGGACATTCCATGTCATTGTTTACCTAGAAAACCATGAAGGGTTGTATTGTGTTTCAATGTGAGGTAGTCTTTGTCAGTAGGTTGAAGAGAAAAAGTAGAGTGATGCAGTGATATGGTTATGACCTGTCAATCATGAGCCTCCAAACAGAGTTCAGAACAAATCATACAGAAATTTTACCTGTTTACTGGCATTGTACACACATTTGAAGACCATTTTATGTAAAGATACGCATCAAACTTGAGTATAAGGTGTAGATTTATGTGAATCGTTAACATTTTCGATTATTACGATGAAAGAACACATCAGGGAAAAAAATGTAATTAGTTAATTACATACAAATTCGTACTCTAATTATTATCCATGCTAACTGTATTTAACAAATAGTGTACAGGCTACAAGCGAAGATGTTTATGGGAGCGATTATTTATTTAAATGGTTATACAGTGGAACAGGTTTCACATTTCCAGTATTTGGGCTGCGATACAACTTATGAAGATCAAGATATAAATAAGAAAGTAATGAAATTTCAACATATGTGTGCAACAATCAGACGAACACTGAGGAACAAAGTAAGAGAGGATATCCAGCTAAGATTTTACTCGACGATGACACTACCAGTGGCGATGTATGGGTCCTGAGGGCAAAAAAAAAAAAAAGTAAAATTCAGGTAGTGGAAATGAGATTCCTACGGGCTGTGAAAGATTGTACAAGAGAAGAACATATTAGAAATGAGAATATTAGAGAGGAACTAAAAGCACAACCACTTCTTCTATACATAGAAGATCATAGGAACAATTGGAAGGAGCATCTGCAAAGAATGACAGAGGATAGGATACCAAAGATGGCACTGATGTATAATCCTGTAGGACGAAGATCGGTGGGAAGACCAAGAAAGCGTTGGGCTGAACAGATGTAAGATCGGAACAGGCAGAGATCTAATCCGTGAAGGATGATGATGATGTATTGTAGATGCACTTGATCTTATAATAGTATAATAGTAAATCCTTCAGTCCCAGCAACTTTTATCGCGAGTAACGACTATAGATATTATTTAACGGCCTCAGTGGTCTAGGAATTAAGTTTCAAGCCTCTGGTACCGAGGGTCACGGGTTCAAACCTAGCGGGGATCAGTAATTTGTTAGGATGCAAAATGCATGGGACATGACCTCCGGAACGGGCTTTAAGCCATGGGTCCAGAATCTGCAGACTTTCGGGCTCATAAATCAACATCAAGCCTAAATTAGATCATCTGAGAAAATTTAATCGACCATTCCCATCATGTAATAACTTAGTTGCCTGTTAGATGTATGTTTGAGACGATTTGCTAACTACATACCACTCATTGACATGTATTGGGAAATAGCTTAACTAAGTTAGCTTGGTTAACTAATTTCCGCACAGGAGCAGCTTTACTACACATGGGATGTACTGGTATAAACATGTATTATTTATATTGTCTTTTTCATTAATAATTTCATTACATTATTTAGATGGTCAATCAGTAATCCAAATTCGTAACAAAATAACATGTCTAGAAATTGTCAATTAATTTTGCGCAACCCTTATACCACCAGCGTTATATTCATCTGCCAATCAAACTTAATACACTGGTATATTCAAAGATGTCAGCATGTACAAGAAACAGCAAATTAATATAAATATTTACACTGTTAATTTGTTGCAGGGGCGGCGTGTATTATACCTCCCGGGGCAACGCGACTGCTTTGATACACGGAATATGTTAACGATAATCATCTCTTACGTCACAACAGAGAGAGACAAAATTTACAATCAAACCTTCTCGCATCAAGTTGTTTAAAGGATGTCTCTGAGAGAAGCAAATAAATACAAGCGAATCCTTCTTTCTTTGTTTTATGCAATACAATGTCACCATGCGGCGATTTGGAATTTAAATAATAGTCCATTGTTATCATAAGAATGTCACGAGTGATTTCCAAATCAAGAGTGGCATTTGTTGGGACTATTTAACGAATAAAATTAAGCTGTTTATTAAAAGATCATTATTTAAATATAATTATTTTAAAACATTTACATACTTAACATAAACGGTGACGTATGAAAAAATATCAGAAATATGTGGTTATATTTCATTTGCTTATCCACTGCAATTGATCATGTTATTTATTGCCAAATAGGTTCGCAATATTGTAAGAATGCACCTTAGTGGAGAAAAAATGAAACACATCAAACTGTATATTATAACCAACAATATAGGTTATTAATTCATTTTTTAGCAAACATCTCAGTAAAATCATTATTTAAAACTCAATAATTGAACACACAATTATTTAATGTGTAGTTCGAAGGAATTTGTCCATTATTTGCTATATTCTATGTATTTGTTGGAGTCAGTCACTGAAAAATAATGCTTCGATCTGTTCAGAATATTAAAAAAGGAGGAGCTTTCTTTATCACAAAAGCTGGAGGTATTTAACATAATTCATTAAAAAGCGAGGTGAAACACGACTGTCATTGGTTGTAAAACAGAATTCATTGAAACGTGATTGGTCATTAACTCCCATTTGGGCCATGAGTTACATAGTCCATACAAATTAATTTCTTAGAATCATCTAGAATTTAAAAATTAACTGAACAGTCTACATATAAATCAAAAATACGCAGTACAATGACACGCCATGCGGAGATTTGTTATTTAAACTACAGGGTGTGTCTAAGGTCACTATCCATTTCCACGAAAACACTACTATTTTTTTCATACACTGTTAGATTGGTGCAACATGTTTAGCACGGAAAAACCGTTGCCACTATATGTGCACCTGTACGCGGATTGTCATATGAATACGTCAGAACTGAATTTATCCATAAATTCCGTAAACCAACCCTAAAAAAGGCATACATTCGTCTTCTTGTAAAACAATTTAAGCACCAAAACAGAAAGAGATTTGTTGCAATTCTACATTACAGCATAACATTTTTGCGGACCCTTAAACACATTGGCGGATTTCGTGACCCACCGAACCCTCTGCCATGAAAGGACCAATCAGTGGGACGGGGCCCATAGGAAGAGAAACGCTAACCTATAACTAACTCACTGGCATTATCGAACCCGTAGGTTCATGGCCGCGTGGACATAAGCTCTCCATACATCCCTATCCTGAGGTAATGTTTTGCAATCATTCCCTGTATAATCTACTTCTCTTAAATCATTGTTAATGTTATTCTCCCACCTCATTTTTGATCTACTAATTGGGCGTTTTATCTCTGGTTTTCCTACAAGAAGCTTCACTGCAAGTCTTTCATTCCCCATTCCTGCCACATGTCCTGCCCATCGCAGTCTACGAGATTTAACTGTTCTTGTTATATCTGGCTTCCTGTAAAGACCATGTAGTTCACTGTTATGTAGTTTTCTCCATTCACCTGTCTGTTCATCTCTCTTTGGTCAAAAATTTTCCTAAGAACTTTATTCTCAAATACTCGTAATCTCCTTTCCTCCCTTAAAGTAAGAGTCCGTATTTCACATGCATATAATATCATATAACTGGTAGAATAATAGTTTTATATATTTTCAGTTAAACGTTTTTTGAAAGGAGTTGGGACGTCAAGGGCATCTTTAATACATAATAGCACGCATCTCCAGAATTGAGCCTATATTTAATGTCTTTGTGCATCTCATTCCTATTTGTAATTATTGTTCCTAGGTATTTTAATTCAGCAACTTCCTCAAAATTTCCCTAATTTGTCACTAGCTGTGCATTTCCATTATATAATGTATTTCTATGTGTTACCATATATTTAGTTTTATTGATATTTACTTCCAGTCCCAATTTCTTAGTGTTACTCAATAGTGTGTGCGTGTTGTCTTTCAGTATCTCCTCGCTATCGCCCAATAGTACTACATCATCAGCATAAACTAACAGCTTATTAATACCATTGAGTTGTAGGCCTTCTTCATCCTCTAAAGATTTGACCTATATGATACGAAAATAATAAGGACGGAGAAATTGAGAGAACGATAATCAAAAGAGAGAGAGAGAGAGAGAGAGAGAGAGAGAGAGAGAGAGATATGGAGAATATCAAAAAGTAATCATTCATTATTATTATAAGTTGGATGAAGATGTCTAATGTAAACCCAGCAAATGATTAAACTATTTCAAACTTTATCACTCAAAAGCGAAGTTTTTGTTGAAACCTCGAATATGAAACAATGTAGAAGCTGAAGACTGCTGCAGGTGAAGAGAGAAGGGGATGCTTTCAAGTCGACGAATTTCCTGGGTTCGGAAGAATACACAAAGATACAATTGTGTTCACTAGACATAAATTAAGTTGGCAAATTTATACAGATTTGTTTTCTCTCGTCTAACACACAATTTCACTTCCTAAATTTACATTATCTACCTTACAGTCATTTATGTTTCCTACTTTTAAATAATTCACACAGTAGATGCATTTTTTTTTACTTCAAAATGTCAACTATGTATTTCTATGTCCTATTTCTAATACAGCATAACCATTACATACAAAGACTAATGTTTTTTTTTTATTCAATGCCCCAGGTTGTCATTTCGACATGCCTGGTGTTCTCTCTGGCATTGGCGTAATTGTAACCCACTTCTGAGTTTGGGGCGCCTGGAAGACGGGATTACGGCTGCCCCGATGATATGATGGTTGATGATGATCATAGTGGTCCACCAGGAGAGTTCTTAATCCTAAGCTTAATTTACGGGGAATATAAAAGATGATTATGATGGCCAAATATGAAGTTCGGAGACCGTTTGGACCTCAAAGTTTCTTGATATTTGTCTTACAACTAAAGAAAAACGCCGAAAAAATCGTAACCCAGGAAACTTGCCTCGACCATAGCTATGTACACTGGGTTAGTAATTTCAATTTTATATTCTGCAAATTAATGAAATCTACAACAAATATACATACCTAATTTTAGTGATTCAAGATAAATATAAATAAAAATACATATTTTAAATAAATTTATAGTAATTTAATACAGCCATATACATTCCTTAGGTTTAATTCATTTACACCTTGTGTATTAACCGCTTTGCTCTACTCCCGGGTCGCGGGTTCAAACCCGGCCGGGATCGATGGATTTTTAGAATGGAAAAATCGAAGAGACAAGTCTTCCGGGAAAGACTTGAAGCTGTGAGTCCAGTGTCTAAGGATTTTCGGGCTCGTGAATAGAACCTCAAGTCTGAATAAAAATATATCTGAGCAAAATTTAACCGACATTCATTTATCCGAGTAATACCTTATTTCCCTCGGTGCTTCGAGGCGATGTATTAACCACATGTCCCTCATTGATATCTGTAGGGAAATATGCATAAATAAATTGGTTAAGAAACGTACACTAGGGGAGCACCCATGTCCCCGTAGCGGGTCGAATGGGGAACACCCACAATCATATTAACCGCCACTACTAGTACTACTATTGCAACTACTACTAATTATTATTATTATTATTATTATTATTAT
The DNA here is from genome assembly GCA_030220185.1 of Diploptera punctata. NCBI lineage: Eukaryota > Metazoa > Arthropoda > Insecta > Blattodea > Blaberidae > Diploptera > Diploptera punctata. The sequence goes on along the minus strand of JASPKZ010001234.1, from coordinate 49,131 downwards.
TATTATTATTATTATTATTATATTATTATTATTATCATCATGATCATCTTGCGAAAGAAAAGTGCAATTTTTAACATACTTAGTACAATTTTATTATATCGTTTTAACATACTTAGTACAATTTTATTATATCGTTATCCTCAAAATTAAAATTAAATTGTGCTGAATAAAAACAGTGGATTAAAAAAACTGATCTTTAGACGAGACACGAGCATATAAAAGACCCTACCGTTACAATAACTTTATGATTTGTGTCCACCGCTGTGGTGTCGAGGTAGCGTGTTGCCTTGTCACGCAGCGGGCCTAGGTTCGATCCCCTCTCGGGACAAGTTTCCTGGGTGAGGTTTTTTTCGGAGTTTTTCCTCACCTGTAAGACAAATGTCAGAATACTTAGATGCCCAAACGGTCCCCGAACATCATCTGGCCATCATTATCATCAATGTCATATTCACCTTATTAGATTAAGTTTAGATTTAAGGCCTCTCCTGGCGCATCATTACCATCGTCATCACACATCATATCATTGGGGCAGTGTAACCCCGCCTTCCAGGCGCCCCAACCTCAGAAGTGGGTTACAATACGCCAATGCCAGGAGAGAATACCTGAAGTGTCGAATGACAAACAGGTGGCATTGAACTAAAAAAAAATACTTTACGATTTGTTGAAAATAATAATCGATCTCTATAATTTGATAAGATAAAGTTTCAGTGGTGATAAAGTTTAAGACAGAATGGTTTAAGATATCTAAAATTACAGAAAATCGTCATGAACATAGCAGTTTAGGTTCTATTAACCTGTTCCTGAGTCTCAAGATACCCTCGACGGGCCAATTGTTCCACTACTCTGAATCCTATAGGTTGTACAAAAAAACTTTTGATTGTTGGTTCGGATTAATTCGCAGCTAATAGTCCTGCCAATTACCGATTCTGATAACTCTGAATGTCTTCTATGATGTTTGTGACGTTAATCGTTACCCTGATCTGTGTGATTTTTTTGTATGTAAAAATCTCATTTGGGGTGATTTTGGTAGGGATTTGACTTCCAAGTATGAAATCCAATTTTCACAGCTATATTTTAAAGTTGTTTTATCGTAATACTAGCTAATAACCGGCGTGTGTTGCTAAGCCAAAATAAATGAAAATTAATGTGTTTTTATGTTTAGTTGAATAAGTAAAGGAAAAATAATTATAAATTTGTATAGGCCTATAATAACTATTTTTAGATACCCCGTGCTGATTACCTGGCGTTGCCCGGGAATCCACTTATCCTGATCTTCTTGCCATAAATGAGCTGAAATACGAAAAATTAACGTTTAGGTGTAGTTGAATAAGCGGAAGGAAAAATTTGTCGTAATTATTTTTTGATACCCCGTGTTGATTACCCGGCGTTGCCCAGAAGTCTACTTATCCCGAATTTCTTAGCATTTATGAGCTTAAGGATGAAAATTAATGTGCCTTTATATTAGTTAAATAACTACGAGGAAACTTATTATCGTAATTATTTTTAGTAACCCTATGCTGATTACCCGGCGTTACCCGGGAATCCACTTATACCGAACTTCTTGGTATAAATGAGCAGAAATACTAAAATTAATTGTTTTTATGTTTAGTCGAATAAGTAAAAGGAAAAAATTATATCGTCATTATAAGCAGAGTCCACCGCTGTGGTCTCGAGGTAGCGTGCTGCCTTGTCACGCAGCGGGCCCGGGTTCGATTTCCGGTCGGGACAGGCGCCTGGGTGAGGTTTTTTTCGGGGTTTTTCCTTAGTTGTAAGACTAATGTTAGGAAGCTTAGGACCCAACGGTCCCCGAAAATCATCCGGCCATCATAATTATCCTTCACCGGTGTGGAAAGCAACGGGAAGTTGCTAGTAAAGCTGAAAAGCATAGCATGGAAATGCTACTCGTATGATTGGCAGTGAAAGACCTGCGTTCGGGCAGAATTACTAGGTATATGTGTTGGAATACTTGGGTAGCTCAGGTCGTTAGAGCGCTAAACGTACAGAGTTCAGAGACTCAGGTTCAAATCCCGACACAAGCATTCAGACTCGGGTTCAAATCCCGACACAAGCATTCATTTTTCATTTCATGTAATATATATATATATATATATATATATATATATATATATATATATACACACACACACAGGGTTCCCACAAATGCTCTTTCGGGTTTCGAACACGTGTAACTGCGTTTAAATAAACTTATAAACATGAAACTAGTACTAATGGAATGAGAAACTCAAAAAGTTTTGCTTAAAGTACCTTACAGATGTTTAATGTGAGCTCCTTTGGTAACATGACACACATTAAACCTATAGTCAATTTCCGCCCAGAAACGTTGTAGCATATCATGGTCATTTCAAACGTTTATACAGAACTTTCCATACGGTGGATTTAGGGATCTGCAGCTCCGTACTAGCTGCAATGGTTGATTTTTGAGGACTACGTGTGAAAGATTCACGAATCCGGTCTACAGTTGCCTCACTTACAGCCGGGCGTCCAGAAGATTTCCTCCTATAGATGCACCCTCTTGTCGTAAAATCAAAGTACCTTTTACGAACTGAAGGACCACTGCGAGAATCTTCACCAAATCTTTTTCGAAAATATCGTTTTACAACAATTACAGATTGATGAACGTGATAATCGAGTACAAAAAACGCTCGCATAACCGCTATACGAGTCATTTTCTCACTTTCAACAATTCACAATGTTGTATGTAATTATATGTCACTGTTGTCAACTGTAATACTATAACCAAAACTTTTTGAGTTTCTCTTTCCATTAGTACCAGTTTCATGTTTGTAAGTTTATTTAAACGCAAGTTAAACGTGATCGAAATTCGAAAGTGCATTTGTGGGAACCCTGTATATATAACCATGTTAAACGGAGTTTTGAGGGATAAGAATAGATACCAAATTAAAACATTATTAAATCTACAATTCCAAGCACGCTCACATACGGTGTAGAAACTTGGCAGTTGAATAAAAAAAATTGAGTTTAAAACTTATGTCTACTGAAATGGATTGCTTTAGACGCTCAATTAGACATTCTAAAAAAAAAAACAAATACTATCATCACACAACAAATGAAAGTCCAAAATACAATATTAGATTACGTGAGATACAGACATGTAGAATGATATGGTCATATAGTAGAATACCACAGACAGGGTTACACAGACAAGCTTTGGAATGGATTCTACCTGGGAAGGAGAAGAGAGGTTGACCTAGATTTTAAATGGATGGATGATATAAAAATAGGTATGAGGGAGATAGGTCTTGACGAATTGGATTGGGAAGATAGAGAAGAATGGAGAAAGAAGATAAAAATTTAAAAAGCTTTGGGCACGTGAAGATGTTTTATTACATCGTAAACCTGTTTAGCTTTGGAATGGATTCCACCTGGGAAAGGGAAGAGAGGTTGACCTAGATTTTAAATGGATGGATGATATAAAAAGAGGTATGAGGGAGATAGGTCTGGAAGAATTGGATTGGGAAGATAGAGAAGAATGGAGAAAGAAGATAAAAATTTAAAAAGCTTTGAGCACGTGAAGATGTTTTATTACATCGTAAACCTGTTTATAAATAAATGAACTACTATAAATTACTATTATTATTATTATTATTATTATTATTATTATTAAAATACCAAAGAAGATCCTTAATTGGAAAACTAATGGAAGAAGTGGAAAAGGCAGGCTAGAGAACGTTGGATGGATGGAGTGAAGAGAAGTATGGAAGCTAGAGATTTGAGGGAAGAAGATGCTTTAGACAGGAACCTCTGGCGACAAATCACTTTGGGTTGAAGGAGAAACACTGTATTGTGGAATATTCCTAAAAATATAATAATAATAATAATAATAATTATTATTATTATTATTATTATTATTGTTATTATTATTATCCGTTATTTTTCATCGTCTTCACACCTGACTCCATATAAGCCTTGAACCCCACAACATCCCATTGAATCGTAACGAGAGTAAAGAAAGGGAATGTGTAAAAAGTTGCGTGTCTGACCAACACTTCCGCACGCTTACGATACCGAGTAATTTACAACATTCAACTGTTTCTCGTCCTTCCGACATCAAAACATCACGTGACTAGATAGTAAAGTCTGTTATCAACTCACAAATACACTAACCTATAATTAATGTTACACATGCTATTAATAAATCCTTTATTTTAATGTTTTAAACATTTTAATTGCAGCTTCATATGATGTATAGAAAATATATTCGCACTGATTTTTGTACGGCGAATCTTATCAAGTAATTGACGTCTGCGCATGCGTGACCTTATTGTAATACGAAAAAAGGTGACACGCTATTCTAGTTCATTTTTATTGAATTAGAGAAATAGAGTAATATTGCAACCGATTCATTTTTAAAGATTAATTTTAACAGTTCCATGATAAATATCCGATCACCGCTGTGTTGTAATGGTGCCAGGATCGATTCCCGGCTAATCTACATAAGTTTTTCTATGGGTATAGTGTCTGAAACATGTCCATTTAGCCTCATTTATATAAGAACTAGCGTGAGTTGCTACGCCTAAATACATGAAATGTGTTTTTATGTTTAGTTGAATGAGTAAAAAGAAAAATAATTATAAATGTATATCGTAATTTTTTAGATACCCCGTGCTGATTATACCGGGCGTTGTCCGGCAATCTACTTACCCCGATCTTCTTGGCATTAATGAGCTGAAAGACAAATATGGTTATTGAGAGTTATCCGTAAAATGATACCCGCCGTGCGCTGCTATGCTTGCCCGGGAATCTAGTTATCCCGATGTCCTTGGTATCAATGAGCTAAAAGATAAAAGTGGTTTTTGTGAGTTATCCGTAAAAGATAGACATATGCTGTCGCGGACTTTTTTGTAGATTTTTTTAGATATTCAATATTTTGTGTACATTCATTTGGATTAGGCAGCGTAAGCCATTTAAGCGTCCAAAAAGTTCTAAAAACACGTTTTTCTCTACAAAGAGTGATTATTATGGGTGAAGGGGTTGAGTATTACAACTCTCTTACGGGCTAAAACCATCCCGGGAAACTCCTCAACATTTTGCAAAAAGTCCCATCGCAATAGGATGAACGGTGTGGCAGCGCATAAAGAACAGACAGACAGACAAACATACGTACATAATACATACATACATACATACATACATACATACATACATACATACATACATACATACATACATACATACATACATACATACATACACACATTCGTTTATATAGGCCTATATATTAGCGGCATTTTATTAAGAAAACTGAAACTAAGATTAGTCCCGGTAATGACCATTGCTAGATAATAAAGCAATATTCAGTCGGCACTGCCACTCCGGAGTAATGGATTTAATTTAATATGCGTAATTTATTTTCTCCGTTATTATTCACAATAATTCTAAACCATTCCTTTTGTTTATTAGCTTTTTTTCACAGATAACATCAATCAAATTCGTGAGAGCGTAATATGACCATCCCTCTCTTTGTGACCCAATAGGTCAATACCGTTACAAAGGATTGTAGAGCTCCTGACACTTGCCATGTGACAGGTCGTGCGAAATTATCTTTCGTCAAGTCTACTTGTTTACGTTGCAGGAGCCGGCCTTGCACTTACTTCCCCCTGTTACACTCTAATTCAACCCAGGAAGTTACTACAGACCTTACGGGCTACGCCAGTGTCCCCTCTACGTAGAGGGTAGATGTTGTCACTCATAATAACGGTATTTGTTTGTTTAGGTTGGGGAGGAGGGGGAAGGTTAGCAGTATTTGTTTCCAAATCTATGTATTTGACATTTAAAAAACACAGTTTTTCTTTTACGGCGTGCAAACTAGTTTTATAGTAAATATGAGAGTCGACACACACAGGATAATACAGGTCCGCACGAGGTCAGTGACAAGTGGTAATTGTTTTTTCTTCTTCTTTAAGAACGGCTACAACTTACAACTATATACCTGTTGTGTTGCATACTTCAGTTTTATTTAAGAATTTCTTTCAAGAAAGTACTGTTAAAATGGCAACCCAGTTCTCTATTCCAAACACACAGTAACTTCCTGGGCTGAATCTGACTCTAGGTTATAACTAGAGCGTGGAATTATATGAAATATCATGTTTTAAACTATTAGTTGAAAATCACTAATTGTAAGATAAAGTATGTCTACATTTTATGATGTGCAGAATCAAATAAAAAAAAACATATTTCATATTTTTCTCTTCAAATATTTCATAATATTTTGGCGAAGTGTTGAAGAAAAAGGATTTTAATCTGGGTATGTTTTAATTATATCCAAGGATAGGGTTCAGGCTAATTGTTGCTCCGGACTAGTTGGGTTCAGGTTTCGGTAGAACAACGGATTTATATCTCGGGAATCCGTGAGAAAGGGTATTCTCTGGGGAAAACAGCAGACTTCCTGTGATCAATTCCACTGGATGATGCATGTTTATTGTCGCTAAGGTTACAATTGTCGTATTAGACGACGAGTTAACACGAAGACTATTGGTGGCTGGTTTAAATAATTATTCTAACTTCAACATTTGAGTCAAACAAATGCGCTATCACTTATTATAGTCGCCTGACTTTATAGGGTCAGAGCTAACAATATTTGTAACACTAAAAAGCGCGCCTGAATGATAGCGCTGCGGAGAATTCCCGCCCCGATGAGCTACGCAGAACTCAGAATGCCGAACTCAGAACGCTGAACTGACTTTTATATGTGGGCTGCGGAGAACTCCCGCCCCGATGAGTTACGCAGAACTATCTTTTATCTGTGGGCTGCGGAGAATTCCCACCCCGATGAGTTAAGCAGAACTGTCTTTTATCTGTGGGCTGCGGAGAATTCCCGCCCCGATGAGTAACGCAGAACTAACTGAACATAATTATTGTTGGGTATAAGGTAAACTTCGTTTTCTCTCTCCTTGTCATCGTGTCGTCATGAGGTCATTACCTTGTTGTGATATAACCCTTTATTATATTGGCTGACAACGATTCCTTAGTACCAAAGAAGGGATCGCGCCGTCTTTCGATTGGACAAGGATCCACCATGTTTTCTGGAAGAATACTCCCATTCTAAATACAGTCCTGCCAAAAGTTCGTACCCTGGGGAATCCCGGTCTAAATTTATTATATAACTTTCTTTAGGTCAGTGACTTTTTTCCAGCTTGTTTGCTTGGCTTCGCGTCCTCGCGGTTTGTCGAGTTCGTTATAATGAGTTGTTTACTTCACGCTGTAGTTTCCAAGCCATACATCAATGCTTTGTTCATGACCTGTCCGCGAAGCTCGGTTTAAGATCTTAGATTGCTGGTCTACACAGAAATGCCCGGTAATCCGCTAGTACAATAGACTTCCTCAAATGTTAACTCTTTGTAGCCGCATCAAGTACCTGTCGTTTGACAATAGCGGTACCATGTACTTGTTAAATGGTTTCCGTAATTACTAACTGATCGTTTATTCGGGATCGTATCAACTTCTTTAATTCAATTTATTTTTATTTAATGATATAACAATCAAATCCCTCGTGTTCTCACGATTTGAGTCCATATACGTTTCATATACTTGTAATGATCGTTTCATCAAATAGAGATTTAACATTACAATAATACACGTCCTAATTAATTAATTTATTTTAATTTCATAATCTAGGAATCTGAGTGAAAGATTCTGCTTCAGTGTTCATATTCGATGTTTAATACTAAACTGAAAGACAAATTAAATTTGAAGAGAAAAATGTATGTCTAAATCGGGCTTTGAACCCAATATCTCTGGTTCGTACACCAGTGCTTTAACAATGATATGTGTTGATTTCCATTTAAAAGTATTCTCGTTTAAGAGGACGCTAGATGGCGTTAGTGAAACGAAGTTCACTGCTACCAGCCGCGCGGGAATCGTATTAGTACAAGAGAAAAATATATTTTTAAATTTAGATGCCTGATAGCTTAAATCGTTAAAGCACTGGTGTAAGAACCAGATATATTGGGTTCAAATCCCGATTTAGGCATATATTTTTCTCTTCAAATTTAATGTTCATATTATAGCGAAACTTTCATATTCCTTCATATTTTCAGATGGTATTTTTTGAAATAAAAGTTCTACGAAATCAATATTTTTTTTTTAAATAACCACTTATCTTTTCTGACAATTTAATACGGTAGACTGGTAAACATCCCCCAGTATCCCCTTCTGAACAAGATAAATAGGTCTGATAAATGGAAATAATTGGATGAGGAGACATGGAATGAACAAGTTAGATGGATCCTTTTCTGAAACTCGATCCCTAGAACAAGAACATGAACTTGGATGAATAAGTAGAACAACAATATCAGAATAAAATTCCCCTACTCTTCTCTAGTCAGATAGCAGCCAGTTCCTTCTCGCTACCTAAGGGCAATCCTTTTTCTGTCGATGGATTACAACATTTAAACATAGGAAGACTGTCGTTGCTGAACTTGCATATGGGAATAATCCTAAAAATGAAAATAATGAGATAAAGATAAATGTTCTTCCTTTATTAATATGTGGAGCAGTGTTGGAAAAAATGCAAGTCTTAACTCCACACTTTGTCAAATAATCAGTAAAGTTAAAAAAACTACGCTATGGCGTGAGCCATTAAAATTGCTTCAAATCCTGAACATAGTATATACTATGGGATCAGAATTAATGAAAAAACTACTTAAAACAGACATTCAGCGAACCTCTTTACTTCTTGAGCTACAAATAACGTATAATAATCTAATTTATTTGCTAGTATGTACACCTATAAATAATACAGGGCCTATGTGTGTAAATATATGTAACAAGTTCACAAATTAACAGCTTCATAATAATTTTGTGTCTTTTTTTCATATTCTTCACATTTTACTCTTTAGATTTCACATCTTCCTATAATTTTCTTCATGTAATTCCTCGCTCTAATCAAAACTCTTTTAACAAAATTGAAATTTTATTTTTCTAAATAGCTGTATAAAAATCCCACTATGAATGATAAAATCAAATGTTTCCTACCACTCCTCATATAAATATTATCTTTAACGATTTTTCTGACAAAATTAGATGTGATATTCAGATCCAAACATGTTTTAATAAATTTGACATCCATCATCTTCTTTCCTGTTTTTTTCTCTTAGTTGATTGAACGTTTTAATGTCTCTTCTTATTCCCGATAAATTTATATTGAAATCTGAAGTTGAGGTTATGTCACGATCGGCCATCTTGTTTCCTATATAGACTTGAATCGTCACATATATTTAACTTTTATAGGCATTAATCACTATGAGGTTTGATTTTAACACAAATTAAGCCTCATAGTGATTCATTAAAAGTTAAATCCCATGATGTATTTTTAAGAATACACTAAACTTCCTTATTGCCGTTAAATGAACACTAGATGTTTGTTCAGTTATTGTGCGAGTTGTTTCCATTTTTAACACCCATGTACAGTAGATTTAGTGTGTGTAGTTTAAGCCACAATAAATCAATTTAAATATTTTCATAAGCCAATGAATAAATTGTTTAGCAAGAGATTATTTGGAAAGGGAAGGAAGAAAATGCAATGTATTGTCATTAAAATGGTGTGCAGTAAATTTACATGCAAACTTTAATTCAATACACTGGGTCGTAGCAGTGAAAAACTTGGATTATATGTGGAACAATGGTTTGCTGCTTTTATAAAGTTCAGGAAGTTCTTTCATCGAAACAGGATAACACAACACACGCGATTACACCCACACGTTACTTTCAAAAACAGCTCTCATAATAATAATAATAATAATAATAATAATAATAAACTCCAAGCGCAACAGGCCTAGAAGGTCCTTGGCCTACCAGCCGGCTGCTGACCTCACAACTACATGTGCTAATCACAGATGTAGACGATCATCTAGCCAGTGTAGGGGTGACAAGTGGTCAGTATGTCGGACCCCCCAGCCGTTATAGCTAGCCTTCTCAACCTGGAGTCGCTGCTTATTGTAGCTACCCAAATGCCTCACGATGCTGGGTAGGCACCGGTCCCATACTGGCCAAAATTCCATGAGAAAATGTCTTCCCCCATGGGGACTCGAACCAGCGCAAGTGCAAGTCCTATAGCTCTGCGCCAATGCTCCTTGCCTTAACCACTCGGCTACGGCGCGAGACATACTAATAATAATACATTGTAGAATATTTATTTATAGGCCCTACATGGTTTCCTCTTATCTTTCTTCTCCAATTCTCTTGATAAATCCAATTTAAATCTTTCAAATTTCTCCCCTTCATGAATTGTTCTACCTTATATTTCCATCCTATATTCGGTCTCCCTTCTTATATCTTCCCACGTAATGCTACAAGTCTTCTTCTTCACTTCCTGGTTTAGGCAAGAGTTGCCTGTTCCGTCTTCACTAATAGATCTAAGACCATCTCTTCCGAGGACGTCCGACATCACTTCTTCCTCTTGGAAAATAATGGAAGATTTTATTTGGTGATCTACTTTCTTCCATTCTTTCTACACGTTCTTTCCACTGTATCTTGTTGTTAAATATATTTTCTTTTACGGAGTAGATCTGCAGTTCTTCGCGGATATCCTCGTTTCTTATCTGGTCCATTCTAGTGCAGCCTTTTACTCTTCTTAAAAATTTCATCTCGGCTGCTTGGATTTTACTTTCTTGTTTGGTAGTGGTAATCCAAGATTCACTCCCATACAAAAGGACAGGGACCAACATTGCTTTATAAAATTTTAATTTTGTTTGTTTATGGGCTTTATTATTCAATGTTCTATTTATTGTACCACAAATAGCTTGAAACTGATGTGTTTTGTGTTCAATATCTTTATCATACCCATAGCTGATGTCACATCCTAAATATTTAAAGTGGGTACTTGTTCAATAATTTCGTCTCTAATTACTCTTTTTGGACGCAGAGTATTTCTTCCACAAAATGCCATTATTTTTGTTTTACTTATTGAAATTTTAAAATTATAATCGCTACATATTGCATTTAGTTTGTAAGCAGCCAATTGTAACAGATCTTCATCATGGTGTAGTAAGACTAAATCATCGGCGAAAATTAAGTTATTAATACTTAAGTTATTGTTAATGATTAATTATTTCTCTATCCGCTATTCGTCTCACGTGTCGTAGTCATTCGGATTCGATTTCTAAATTATCAATAACATATTCTCTTTCATATTCCTGTTGTGTTGTCTCGGAAGAGGCCTTGGCATTAAGCTGATCACTCATTCAGACAGGCCCTTCATGTCCTTGCGCGATCAAATGAGTATGTGTGTGATTAGTAAAATAAAATCCCTCTCCAAACAGGTCGTGTCATTGCAATGACCGGATGCCGAGTGGCACATAAAAAGTACTTCTAAGATGAGAGATTAAATGAAGTTAATGGAATGAAAATTAAACATATACGATTTTTGAACGTTCTTTTGTTGTCTAGTGCTGTCATTTATTACTAACACCACAGGTATTGTAACCTCGTCTTCAGTGAACTCATATCTCGGATATCCCGTTCCCTAACAATCAAGCGAATAATATTCTCAAGGCCTTCTAATGATATTTTCTGCAAGTATTTTCCTAATAATTTCTACTGTCACTCATTCGAACTACATGGCCTGCTTATCTCAGTTTCGTAACTTAATAACATAACATTATTAGGACAACGAAATAAGAAACGAATATAAGTATCAGATTGTGATGCTTCTTCCAATTTCATCACTTATGGGGCCGAATTTATTGGTCTAACGATTCTATTATCAAATACTAGTCTTGTTCCCTTAATGTACAAAAAAACATATTTCTCGCCAATAGAGCATCACAGGCAAGGTTATAGTTTTGTAAACTGTAATCTTTAGGCTGAGATTCTGATAAATTCATAGTCATAACTATATAATAATAATAATAATAATAATAATAATAATAATAATAATAATAATAATAATTCTTGTAAGCCCATGTCTTCCCTTTGCAGAGATTTAGGCGCTCTCCACCTACAGGGAAGAATTTGAACCATACTATTTAGTTACGCTTGTTTTCGTATAGATGTCATTTTTGAGTGGTCCGTGGTCAACGTTCCGCCTCATACTGACATCTAGGAAACCAAGGTAGTACTAGGACGGGAAAATTCGGTAAATTTTTCTTAGAGGCCTTTTCATTCAGGCTTAAGGATTTTTTACGAGCCTGAAAATCTTCAGACTCGGGACCCACGGCTTAAAGTCCCTCCCTGAGGACTTGCTCCTTGGATTTGTCCATCCTAAAAAATACATCGACCCCGGTCATCATAAAAATAATAGGCATTCGATCGTGTTGACGGAGATAACTTATGGAAAATTATAGAAATACATGAACTACCCCGCAAAATTAATTTATGTGATAAAAAGTTTATATGAAAAATCTCAAATTATAAAAATACAGGCACATCAAAGACCGAACGAATTTTAATAAATAGAGGTGTAAAACAATGTAGTTTACCACGTACCCTTTTTAATTTGTATATTAATGACATCTTCCAAAATTGGAAAAGTAATGTTAATGTAGGTATAATAATGGACCGTTTTAAAAATTAAACGTTTTAATGTATGCTGACGATGTGGTTATTATTCAAGAAAATGAAAATAATTTGCAGTACTCTTTACATCAATTAAATCAGTTATGCCAAGAATATAATTTTAAAATATCAAAAGAAAAACACGAACATAATGGCATTTTGGGGAAATGATATATAAGTTCAAAAATCATAATACACAACAAACCTCCGGAATTAGTAAACAATTTTAATTATTATTAGGGTTGTAATTTTACTACAAAGACAAAAACTGAATGAGACATAAATATCAAAGTATCAAAATTTCAAATGATATTTCGAACTATATATAGAACAGTAAATAACAAAACAAGAGATACTAGATTGAAGTTTAATAAAATATTGGCAGTTCCTGCATTACTTTATGGGAGTGAAACTTGGGTAGGGTAGAGTGGTACATTTTCGAACACCTAAGACATTTTTAATATTTCTGCATAGAATATTCCACCAAATGTTACAATTTTATTATGTACACAAGGCCACCTATCCTCTTTAGTAACCACGTGAATTTAAACAATAAACGGATAACTGTGGCTAAGAAAATATTGTTTTTCTAGTTTTATGAAATTGTTCGAAAATGTACTACAGTAGGTACTATTATGAACAGAGCATGGTACAATTTCGATCACTTACATTTGCCACAAATAAATTGTTTTTCCCTTTAGCAACCACACATTCTTCATGATACCAAAGATTACAAGTTTGACATCTGATCCAATCGCCTTTCAAAACAAATTCTACACTGCAATAGTTCCTGAAACAGAAACCGCATTCATCTTCCTTTGATGGAGATGAGAGAGATACTTTTCTCTCTTTTTTACTCTTGCATTCACTGGTTTTCTTATTTGAACTGTCTTTAAACAATTTCTTCATGGCATACGGAGGTCTGCAATGTGTTGTGGTGATGTGAGGTGAACTGAACTAAGACACTTTCTTTTGCGTAACAACTTTTTCTGCTTTTCAGGTGTGGGAAGAATTTGGTGAACAATTTCTGGTGAAGTCTTACAATTTGTGGAATTTGGTACAGTCGATAGAGTCTCACTGCCAGTAGCTCCGAAATTTGGGGGTTCAATAATCTTTGAGTTGTCATGTTTTTCCTCGTTGCTTCTGCTGTGTCCGAAGTTGCAAGGGATGTCTTCAGGAGAAGCTGTTTCAAGAAGAACTGCTGGAGAAAGTTTTTCCAGTGGCACAATATCTTCGGAGAACGGCATGATTCCTGTGCAAGCAAAACCCTTCACTGCACAAGCTACCGTGACTGCTGTATTGAATGCCTCCCAGAATATGGGGTTGAATCTAACTTTGGACAGTGTTTGAGTGGGATTACGTTGCATCCACTCTGTTGCCTTGCGATGGTAATGGGCTTTCAGGCTCTTGAAAAAGGTTCTGTCCAACGGCTGTAATACATGGGTGCTGTGAGGCGGCAATTCTAGCAACTCAATTTGATTTCTTTGGCAAAATTCCAAAGCTTGGAGACTTATCTGGCTACAATGGTTGTCCATTATGAGTAAAACTCTTCCTGGAATCTTAAATTTATTGAAATGTTCCAGCCATTTTAAGAAAAGTTCTTCATTAATGTAACCTGAGTCACTCATTTCTACAACACTGCATGCTGGCAATCCATCGGCAAATTCCTGCTTCTTCCTTGCCCCTTTAAAGATGACCATAGGTGGAATATATGATTCTGATGCAGAGAAACAGGCGACAACTGTCACGTTTTCTCCTCTTTCAACATTTGTCAGACATACAACTTCTCGTTTACCTTTCTCACTGACAATTTTAAGTGGCCTGTTGTTTAGAGGAACACCACTTGCATCAACGTTGTACAGATATTGAGGTTTGTCAAACAATTCAAAATCTGACATAACTGTTCTTAAATTGCTGAAGTAATTTTTCACTTCCTTCTCGTTTAAACCTGCAGCTCTGGCTCGAGACAACCCTTCCGGTTTTCTCAAACTTATATTTCTATGCCTCTTCAAAAAGACCCGAAACCAATCTATTCCAGCCACTTTATTCTCTGGATTCCAAGGATGTCCGATTCCAGTACTTTCAGCAATATCGTATGCAGCACGCCTTACCTGAAGAGCAGTTAAGCCTAGACCTTTCCTTTCTAGAGCCAGCAGCCTATCAACCAAAGAGTTTTCTATTTCCAAGGACAATACAGTCGAGTGCCCAATTTTAACAATAGGAGGCGTATTAAGACCAAGTTGCCTATCCTTTTCTTTTCTCACCCTATCATGCAAAGTGCTGAGTGGAATTTTAAATAGCTCAGATGCACCTCTCAAAGATACATCGCCCGAAATAACACTTCCCCTTGCAGTTTGAAGAACAGATGGATTCCATTTTAAGTGTACCTTTCTTTCATTTAACTTGCGCGGCATCTGCAAAATGAAAATTGACACTAAATTACCTGATTACTAAGTGTTCGGAATAGAACCGAATTACTGTTCGAAATTGTACTTTTACTATGATTTTTTAATGAGCACGTAGTTTCTGCTCGGGACTCACAGATGTCAGGCTTAGTTAAGTATAAATGTTCCTCAAGAATGACACCAACAACTGGTAAAAAAAATATATTCATTGTTTAGAAAATTAAGTTGTAGCCAAACGAATTATTTCGTATTATGTTACATACCACCGAATTCCTGGAAGATAAAACACTTACCTTTACATAAAATTAAGTTTAATTCAGGTAACTGAAGCACTTTTCAGAACACTTTACTACAGAGAAACTCACAAATGTTCACTCTTCCTAGCCATACATCCAACTCAGTGTTGCAAACACTTTAACACAAAAAAATATAGCCAAAGCTTAGCTTGTTCGGAATTGTACCATGTTCGAAATTGTGCCACCTTACCATAATGACCAAAAAATTACAAAGTAGAATACAAAGCGGAGAAATGAACTTCCTTAGAAGAACAAAAGGCTGCACAAGAATGGATCGGATAAAGAATGAATATGTAAGAACAGAGTTAAATATATATCCATTGAATGGTAAAATCAAAGAATACAGAGAAAAATGGTTTAGGCTTGTAGAAAGAATGAATGCAACAAGATTACCAAGAGCAGCATTTAACTACAAGCCAAGAGGTTCAAGGAATCTAGGAAGGCCAATGAAAAAGATGGACAGAACAACTGTGAGGCGTAACAGGCAATTTGCCTAGTCCGTGAAGTGTAGAATAATAATAATAATAATAATAATAATTATTATTATTATTATTATTATAAATTCAATTCATGACCCGGTAGGTCCAGGAACGATAGAATTCGTTGCTGTCATCATCCCCTATATAATCCATTTCCCTAAAACCATGGTTAATGTTATCCCCCCCCTCATTCTTAGCCTGCAACTGCGCGTTTTCCTTCTGGTTCTCCTACAAGAAGCTTCTATGTCTCTTTTTCATTCCCCATTTGTGCTACATGACCTCCCCATCACAGTCTCCGAGGCTTAAATGTTCTTATTAGTTAGGCTTGAGCGGCCGCAATTTTTGTTTCTTCCAAACCAAACATGGAATATAACACTTGATTAAAAAAAGTAAGGCGGAGTTCGTTAGCTAGCAAAATCGGACAATTAGATGTAAGAGTTCGCCTGAAACTCATTAACTAACTCACTGGCATTATCGATCCCGTAGATTCATGGCCGCGCGGATATAAACTCTCCATACATCCCTATCCTGAGCTAATGTTTTTCCAATAATCCCCTGTATAATCAACTTCCCTCAAATTATAGTTAATGTTATTCTCCCACCTCATTCTTGGTATACCAACTGGGCGTTTTCCCTCTGGTTTTCCTACAAGAAGCTTCCATGCACGTCTTTCATTCCCATTCCTGCCAAACGCAATCTACGAGACTTCCT
Source organism: Diploptera punctata (assembly GCA_030220185.1). NCBI lineage: Eukaryota > Metazoa > Arthropoda > Insecta > Blattodea > Blaberidae > Diploptera > Diploptera punctata. Next base: position 32,706 of record JASPKZ010001234.1, on the reverse strand, counting down.
GTAAAGACCATGTAGTTCATTGTTAAGTAGACTTCTTCATTCACTTGTCTGTTCATCTCTCTTTGGCCCAAACATGTTCCTAAGAAATTTATTCTCAAATTGTTAGGAAAATTTGTAGACCAAAGAGAGATGAACAGACAGGTGAATGGAGAAGTCTACTGACAGTGAACTATATGGACTTTTATAGGAAGCCAGATATAAAAACGAAAATTTAAAAATCCTCTAGACGTCGCTATTTTCGATGTTTCACAACGAAACTCAGTACATTCTATTAAAATAAACCGAGGAAGGTAATCTCAAAAAAAAAAAAAAAAAAAAAGTGAAATCGAATCATTAGAAGTGGGGTTTACCTAAAATAATTTACTCTAGCAAATTCAATGTTTGCTTCAGCGCAATTTAGATAATACAATTTAATAAACCCTTAAATTGGCAATGTATCCTATAAGATACATAACTTTTTTTCATTTAATATTCTTAATACAGTAATGGAAATATGAATTGGTAGATATTTAAATTGGTGTTAAATTTTACAACATTATGGAAATAGGTAATAACTTACGGTAATGTGAGATGTATGCATTTATTTATTTTACTGTAGCCCAATACTTTTTAATAAGCTGGCATCAGATATTGAGTTTCTCCAATTTAACAAAAGAAATATATATTACGTAAACCAGCAAAATGGGACCATAAATTTGACTTGCTGAGGCATTCGCTTAGTTTACGCTGTTCCTGCGTGACGGAGTTAATCACAGGTTGAATATATGATAATGTATATAACTCATCAATCTTTTTTAGATAAAAAAACATCCAACAACATATTTACTGTTATTTTGTTTTATCTGAAGATATATCAGCCACGCCCATGAAACGAGTTACTCAAGTCGTCAAATAATCGATATTTCACCTCTTTTCTTTGTTTAGCATTTTTTTTTAATTTTCACATCTAAACATATTCATATTTTTAAGTGCTCCATATATATATTCCCATCATAGCCTGAAGTAATATACTGTATAGGGAACAATATACGTGCGTTATTACAAAACCAGATATAAGCTTAAAATTAATTTTGAAATATCAAGCAATTTATTATTATACAATATTGGTGAATACTAATAGTTTTATTGTAACCCAATTTCTAAATATTTTAGATTTTAAAGCAGATCTGAACCCGTTGTACAAACTATACACCGACTACAGTCCCAAACAGAACGCAGAAGATGAAACTTAATATTGAAAGCCTTCATCGTTTTAAACACTTCACGATGTTTCTTAATCCATTCGCCTCAAAAGACGAGGGAAACACCGGCTGTTAAATGGCCTTTAACTCAGAAGACGAGGTACACTCGCTTAATTCTATTGTTATATATTTTGAAATATTTTGTACATGCCTTGGCAGGGTAATATTCTGTCAACATTTATGAATATTAGAGGAATGTGCTCTGCTTTTACCCTTATTGTGATCTAAGTACCGTTATCTTTTGTTTGTTTTGAATGTCTGAAAATAAACAATATACGGCAACTTAAATTCAATTTCTGGAAAAATGCATCGAACATTTAAACCTGAAGCGATTGGGTTAAACAAAAGTTTAACTTAGTTGAGGACGACTGTTATCAGGTACCTATTTTAACATTATATTGCATAACCTCAACGGTGTTTTACAATGAATTTTAGAAGTATTGATTAGCACATTCACCTCAGATCTTTCTTATTTCAAGCTTATAAATCTACGACACGAAACCCACTGAAATATCAGTTGTGAAACTAAAATCTGAATAGTTCGTTCTTCTTTTACATTCTTCATCGCCCTTCTATATTGTAAGACTTACATACCGACATCCTAGGCGTATTGACTCTAGGTAGGGAGCAGAAACTGTGAACAACACATTAGACAAGGTCTACCGCTGAGGTCTCGTAGTAGCATGCTGCCTCGTCACGCAGCGATCCCGGGTTCGAACTCTGAAGGGGACAAGTTTTATGGGTGACTTTTTTTTTCGGTTTTTCTTCCTACCCGTATGACAAATGCCACGAAAACTTAAGGCTGAAACGGTCCCAGAACATCAACTGGCCACCATTATCATACTCATCTCATTAGATAATGTTCAAGATTAAGGCCTATCCTGGCGCATCATCATCATCACCTATCATATACCATCGCCGCATTCCAGGCCCCTAAACCTCAGAAGTGGGTTACAATAACGCTGATGCCAGGAGAGAATACCAGAATGTTGAAATGACATCCTGGTGGCATTGGATAAAGAATTAATACTAGACAGGTATTGAGTATCCCGGGATCCGTCAAAATTCAATGGCGAAGATACCACACGTAAAGAACACACAACGAAAACGAAAATAAACTTCATCAAGCGACAAACCTAGAAGATCTTCTGCCGGCTGGGGTGTACTTACATGCGCCCTGGAGGTCCGTTTATCGGGCCCCAGCTGTGCTCACAACAGCAACAGGGCGCGTCCCCAGGTGGCGGATAGGGGACGGTCGGTGGTTTGCTTGCACTCCTCCCGGCTAGGTCCAGACCGGACCCTCGGGCCGTTTGTGAGGTCGTCAGGACTCGAGCGACCTGATGTACTATATAGCTCGTGCTGCGCCCACTTCAGCAGCAAATCGCGTCCCCTCGGTGGCGTAGTGGGGAAAAGGTCGGTGGATCTGCTAGTCAGTCCTCCCTGCCAAGTCCGATGGACTCGCTGACCATAAGTGGGGCCAACAGGAGATGAGCGCCCTGTTGTACTAAAGCTTAAATATCCCGGCCCACAGCGGGATCAGCGGCCGTCGTGGCGAGGCGGTGGGAGATTGTGGAGATCAGAAGCTCCCTTCTCTTGGTTAAAATCCCGAGGTCCTTTGTGGGGGCACCATGGGCGATGAGCTCCCTGGATGCCTACATTGCTCATTGGGCTGACTCACAGCAGCGGCACGACTAGGCCTAGTCTTGCGAACGGGCTGGTTGGGACAATACCGGGCGTAATGCTGGGAATTACCACCAGGTCAATAAGCTCGAGAAAGGAGGAAGCGCGGTCTTTGGGTTGGGGACTTAGCGCCGACTCTGGGACAGAGAGACCCAAGGACAATCTGTGAAGGTCGTCAGGAGTTGAGCGACCTGACGTAATAATGTTCAGGCTGGACCCACTTCAGCAACAGAACACGTCCCCAGGTGGTGCACTGTGGGAATGGTCGGTGAATTTGCTAGACAGTCCTCCCGGCTAAGTACAAGGGACTCGTGAACCATTAGTGGGGTCGGCAAGAGTTGAGCGCCTTGTCGTACTATTTGCTCACCTGTTGGAGCTTGCGAGCTCCGTGCTGGACCACAACTGCAAACTGGACACGTCCCTGGGGGCACACCAGGGAACGACTCGGACCAGTGCAGAGGGGAGCAACTGTTCTGGTTCCCGGCTAAGCCTACGGGCTCGTGGACAAACTGTGGGGTCACCAGGAGATGCACACCTGGATGTACTAAAAGTCTCACACTGCGGGGCGTTTGAGGATTCAAGCCCTAGCCGGTCTCACAACGGCTGCAGGACACGTCCCTGGAGGCAGAACAGGGGAACGGTTGGTGGATCTGCGACAGCAGTCCTCCCGGCTAGACTCGAGGAGCCCGTGGACCAACTGTGGGGTCGTCAGGAATGAGCGACTGATGTACTATGTAGCTCAGCAATTTTCCTGAAGTTGCGAACTCCAACACCTTCTCCCTGAGGTGTTGGTTTTAAGACCGAGAACCTGGAACGTGGACGCGAACATAGGATAGGGAGGACAAGAATTCTAGGACTTGGGAGTATGGTCATGACGACCGAGGTATCCCAAGGGGTGGGGGAAGGGCCTAGATGTACTTACATGCGCCCTTAAAGGGAAAGTATATGGGTATCATGGAGTCAGTACGTAGGATCACCAGCCGTTATAACAGGTTTTTCTCAACCTAAATCTGCTTCTTACTGTAGCTAATTGAATTCCCTACGATGCTGGGTGCATCAGTCCTATATTGTCCGAAAGTCCATGAAAAAATGTCTTCCCCTGCGGTGGCTCCAACCAGTGAGTCGTAACTCTGTGCCAATGAACTATAGGCCTACTCTAGAGCGCTCGGTTACGGTACAGTACAAAAACATAAATAGATATATAAAATCGTCTATCCCGCCGATAATAATTTTATCCGAACCGTTGGAGTAAAAAGTTAAGACTCTACTTGCCGTGTCACGGCGGCGAACACAATTATTGTTACATTTATTATACGTTATTCGTTTCATTTAAAAATATTTTTTACATCTTACTGTAATATCAGCTTATTAACTTACATACATAAGTACCGGTACTTACATTACTGGAGGAAGAATTACTTAGAGTTTATGATGTCTAGACTCACCTGAAAAAAAAAGAGACATATAATACAGCGTGTACATAGAAACACTGTAGGGTGGTAAACTGTAATTTTGAAACCATAAGTATTAGGAAATATATACATCCACCATTAGAATGAACGGCTAAAAAAAAATTGAATATCGCGAAATGTATAATTACAAATGAAATCAGTATATGCTACTTTTATTTATTTATATACTTTATTGAATAATTCCACTCAGATTGATGGTAGTTTTCAAAGTTGTATTATGGAATATTCTGAGTTCAAATCATGGGGACGAAAAACTGAATGAATTTTCCTTTTTGCGATTTTTTTCAGCCTCAAGACAAATGGTGCCATAAAACGTTATTCATACGTAACATATAATTTATTATACTTTTTAATTAATAATTAAATTCAGTCCAAGTGTAAAAAAAAACAAAGATGTTGTGTATTACATACAGCAACACTTTTGAATTTCATATTAAAGCACCGTTGAGGTTATGTGATAAGATGTTAATTATATAATTTGAACCTGGTAAGTCAGTCGTCCTCAACTAAATTGTTAAACATCAAGTTATTCTAATATGGAGGCCTTTCAAAAACAATGCATCTTCTGCGTTTTAACTGGAACTGATGGTGTTATATAGGTTGTATAACGAAGCGGTTATGTTCCCGTTGACTAGGTCTTTATTCCTTGCTTCTTTTGGAATCTCTATGTTTTCAAGGATGCTGATCCTGTTGTTGTTATACTCTCTGTGTAGTATTGACATAGAGTTATCGATTTTTTCAAATCGATGACCTGTTTCTAGTATATGTTTGGCAAAACTTGATTTTTCTTCATTATTAATAAAATTTGTGAAATGTTGCGAATACCGTGTGTTAAAGTATCTTATTGTTTTGCCTATGTAGAATTTTTCACAACTATTGCATTTAAGTATATAGACGCTTTTATTTTCGTACCGTGTGAACAAATATAAATAGAACAGTTACCTGGTTATAGAGGAATTTGTAACCCAAGAATCCTTACAACAAGTATACAAAGTTTCAAGTCAATCCAATGTTTTAAGTGGGTGAAAATCGCGTTGAAAAATTCCGTTGCATAGATAGATAGATACATACAGGTCAAGCTGATATAAAGCAATAAAATTATTTTACTTATCGCAAATTTATCGACCTTGGTGGTCTAGGAATTAAATTCCTTGCCTCTGGTCCCGATGGTTGCGGATTCAAATTCAGCGAGGGTCGTTGGATTTATTAGAATTGAAAAATCCAAGGGAAAAGTCTTTAGGGAAGGACTTTAAGCCGTGGATCCCGAGTCTAAAGATTTTTGGGCTAGTAAAAGAACTTCAAGTCCCGTGCCATAGCCGAGTGGTTAAGACAAGAAGCCTTGGCGCAGAGCTACGAGACTTGTGCTGTTCGAGTCCCCATAAGGGAAGAAATTTTCTCATGGTATTTCGGCCAGTATGAGACCGGTGCCCACCCAGAATCATGAGACATTTCGGTATCTACAATAAGTAGCGACTCCAGGGTGAGAATACCAGCTATAACGGCTGGGGGATCCGACATGCTGATCACATGTCATCCCTGCACTGGCTCGACGATCGCCTACATCTGTAATTAACACATGTGAATGTGAGGCCAGCAGTCGGCTGATAGGCCAAGAGCCTTCTAGGTTTGTCGTCGCTCTTCCAGTTGGAATTAGAAGAACCTCAAGCCAAAATTAGAGCATCCGAGCAAAATTAATCGCCCTTTACCATCCAAGTAACGCATTAATTGTGTATTAAATTATTTTGGAAATGTAACTCTCTTAAGGGAGCATCTTGACCTATGTGGGGATGTATAGGTAGACAAGTATAAATAAGTTGTAACTTACTAACATTAAGTAAGTGTAGGCCTATAGGATGGATTGAGATGTTTTTAGACCTTATTTAGTTATTGGATGATACTCGATAAATGGAGATTTAATAATATTTATTTTCTTGAAGTGGTCTAGGAGTGACGTCGTTGTCTCGTATGCAGCGGGCCCTACAGTGTTTGATTCCCTGTCGGGACAAGTTTCTACGGTAAAGTTTTCTTCGAGGTTTTTCTTCACCTGTAAGACAAGTCGAGAAACTTAAAGGCCAAAATAGTCCTCGCTTGCTGACAATCTAAATGATATCTAGTGCTGATTCTCCAGAAAAGGTGGAAGCCCCGTCTACTACACCATTGACCTCCTAATGCCTGTAGTGTGATCACTTCAATTTATATTATTATTATTATTATTATTATTAATAATATTATTATTATTATTATTATTATTATTAATAATATTATTATTATTATTATTATTATTATTATTATTATTATTATTATTATTATTATTTACACCCTGTTGGCTTACAACCAAAATATTCTGCCGTCGATATAAAATATCATTTAGATAAAAGTGAATAATCGAAAAAGTGGAATTTTGCAGCTCAACACGTCGAAGCAGACATTTATAAAGAAAAGGAAATGAAACGAAAGCCCAGGAAATTAATATCACTGTGACAGTAAGAAGATATGAAATTTAAGTATACTGTGAGGTGCAAGAAGGTTCATACAAGGTGAAGAATACTATTTATGCCCTATCAATGTTTACGTATTATCCGACACAGCGGAACCTTGACCTGCTTTGATTATGGATGATTTTCGAAATAATATTTTCCCGCGTACACTCGCTTCACGTCAGTCTGTGACGTCGAAGAGTACAGTGCAATTCGAATAGTGTTTAATAACCTTGGTAAGTGCTTCATTTGCTACTTCTTCCTGACTATACAAGGTTAGTATCTATGTTCGTGCGACGCAGCAACAGTGCTGCTACGACTGGAGGTAAACGTTCCGCTGTGTCTTATAATGTGCGTCCATAAATAACATAATCGGGTTGGCCCGATAGTAGGTCTCGCCCGAATAAAAGTCGCATCGTAAAAAATTAAGGGAGAAAATTTAAAGAATACGATAATCGGACATAGATGTGGTAAAACATGGCATTATTAATATAAAATATGAGCTGTGTTGCAGATCCGATCGATAAGTTCATGAACAAGTTTGTTGTAAGTGATAAAATTAATATTTTCCTAGCTGTAATATATATTATTTTTTTGTAAGAAATTAATTTTATTTTATCTTTTTCTTCTTCTTCTTCTTCTTCACTTCACGGGCTAGGCAAAATGTCTGTTCCGCTTCACAGTTGTTCTGTTCATCCTTTCACTGGCCCTCCTACATTCCTTGAACCTCTTGGCTTGTAGTTAAATGCTGCTTTAGGTAAACTTGTTACGTTCATTCTTTCTACACGTCTAAACCATTTTTCTCTATATGCTTTGATTTTATCATTTAATTGATATATATTTAACTCTGTTCTTATATATGCATGCTTTAGCCGATCCATTCTTGTGCCCCTTTTGTTTTTCTAAGGAAGTTCATTTCTACGCTTTGTATACTACTAGGGAATGTGGTTGTGCGTCTGGGCTAGTAACCTGACCACGTAAAAATTTTCCAAACTATCTCGCTCACAGTGTTCAGCCGGACGGATTTTATTTTATAATTTCTATTATCTATTATGCACAGAAAGTCCCATACGACCTATATTTTATTGCAATGCGACCTTCTCCCCTAAGTAGGTCGTTGCCGTACAACCTGAAAAGCAATGAATACGCGATCTCATAATTATGTAGGCCTAATGTGCGTCCGAACTCTAAGACAGAGCGGCGTGTTGGTGAACTACGAATTGCGTCGTCACTATACAGAGTATATTATATGTATACCAATATAAAAAAAATACACGCAACGACCCATAGACGATTAGTCTCATCACGAGTTAGTGTAATAGATGACATCAAAATATCTATTTTAATGACGCATAACCGGTTGATGCATAACATCGTCCAATTACTCAGAAGATATTAGTTATACAACCCACGTTTATAGGAATATTTCTTTCTTGCGTTGCTGCATACCACTATAGCACTAAAACTTATGGACAGTTGGAAAATACAGGATCTAGTAAAGCTCCTCACTACATTTGTTACTCACACCCTCCCGAAATGTCAATAACGACCACTATCTACCAATAGACATCTTTGGTTCTATGATACATGCTGCTGTCACAGTCTTATTACTTCTACAAGACTATTTTTTCTATATAATTATCTACATAATATGATTAACATCTTGCTTAGCTGAAATTTATAGCATACTTTTTTATTTTTCTAAGATTAGTATTCATTAATATGATGTATCAAAAGCTCAATTTCAAAACAACTCTTGTCTACCTAGTACCAAAATTGACTTATGTGTGTCTGCACTGACTCTTGTTTACAGCAAAATAGCAAACTTACATTACTTACTCTGAAAAAAAAATGCCGAAACATCCAAAACAAAAAAAATATTGGGGGAAAAAAAACTTATAAATAATGAATAGTATGGAATGTTAAGAGGATGAATGAAGATAGACTGCCAGTTAGGGGTTTGGAGTGGACTCCAAATCGGAGGAAAATAAGAGGGAGACCTAAGAAGACATGGATAGAGGGAATAGAGGGAATGATGAATTTGATGAAGGACAAGGACTTCAGGATGGTGACTGCAAGGATAGGTATGAATGGAGGAAGAGAATCAAAACTTAATATTGGGCAAAGAAACATGTTGTATACATTTAAAACAAGTTTTAAAATATGATAGAATCAGAAATTAATATATTTGGGAGCAATGTAAAATGAACCGATAAATGAATGGATATCAAGAAGGAAGGAGAAATGGAATGACCATGTCTCAGGAATGTGTGATGATAGGTTTTCAAAAGTTGTATACGACAATATTCCATCTAGCTGAAAATCCCCAGGAAGTCCACGACAAAGATGGAAAAACTCTGATCCCAACAGGCTGCAAGCCTAGGATCAAGAGGAGGAGAAGAAGACGAAGAAGAAGATCATTTCCACAAATTTATGAAAATGGATGTTTTGAAAAGAAGCTCTAACAATAATTATTGTTAGGTTTAAGTGAATGGATATTTATTTTCGTCAATGTCCAAATTATGGAATAATATTCATTGAATTGGGTTTTTGGTGTTTTGAGCAGCATTAGGGAAAAAGGATTGGACGATGAAGATTGGAATGACAGAGAGATGTCGAGGAGAATGACAGTAGATTGATTGAGCGCAGGAAGATGTTGTGAAAACCTGCTAAATAAATAGAGTATTATTGAATTGTGTAAAAATGGATAGCTGCGCTAGTTAAAACATAGAATACACGTTTCTACCCTCAACATATCTCGCACTAGGACGGAGAGGTGGGTTCTACTGTAGGGCGTGCCACAATGAAAACGAGGTGGAACACTAATTTTTAACATGACTAGCTTCGTGGTCTTACTGTCATTGTTCTTGGTTAATAAGCTAAAGGTTCCGAGTTTGATTCCCGATGTTGTAAATGTGGATTTTTTCTCTAAAGATCAATATAAACATTCCATCATAGTATGGGTGTGAATTATTTTTTGTGTGTATGTTTCCATGGGTTAAAACGCTTTAAGAACATTGCAAGAGAAAGATAAAGGGCAAGGAAAAAGTAGGGTGAATGAGGTAAACGTTGAAAAAACGTGTATTGGAAAAAAAGGTCATTAAAATCATTGCTATTCCTGTTCGGACCTTTAACTAATCGTTACATCTTGTTTACAAAAAGTTCCACTCTTCTACAACGGCATTATAGCGTTTTTGTTTCTCTTGTACAACGGCATTATAGCGTTTTTGTTTGTGTCCAAAGCTAGAGCACCTCTTTGTAAAGAAGATCTCTGAATAGCTCCTCTGAAATTAAGGGGAATACACGTTATGCACTAGAAGTTAGGATTGTTCCGCGCCGTAGTCGAGCGGTTTAAGGTATCATGACTTGATGCAAACCTATGGGACTTGCTTAGTTCAAATCCAATTGTGGGAAGACATTTTGTCATGGTATTTCGGGCAGTATGTAACCGATGCCAATTCATCATTGTGAGGAATTTGATTAGCTACAATAAGTAGAGGCATCAGGTTGAGAAAGCCAACTATAACCGCTGAGGACACGTGTCACCCCTAACCTGGCTGGATGATATCTCTGATATAAGTATATGGGTGTTTCAGAAGTGATGGTCAATAATTCACACATGGAAAGTACAGGCCAGAAGTAGCTTAAAACCTCCAATAACAATGGGTCCGCAAATCAACCGTTGTCGAGATATCGCAATAATTCGAGTTGGGAACCAACTCTAAACGACCCTGGAAAATTATGTTGGTATCTCAAGGTTTGGGATCAACTACTAGTTTGTTGACGCATTCGCAGCAACTTCCCTTTCTCCCTACTTGCACTGTGCTTACAGACCTCACAATCAATTACGAAAGTAAAGACACCATAGACAGAGGTTACACCAATGAAAAATACGCGGATATGCAGTTCATGTATGGCAAAGCGAATTGGCAGTGCACTTGAGGCAGCACGATTGTATGAAGAAACTTTTCCTCGCCGCAGGCAGCTCGACAGGCGTACATTTATCAGATTACATCAGCGCCTTTGGGAAACTGGGAGATTCGCACACCATGTACAAGAAGGTACACCCAGATCCATAACACCTCATGTTGAAAACAGGATGTTACGCAGTGTACACGAACGTCCGAGTACTTCAACAATGAGGATTGCAAACCAAGAGAGTGTTCTGAGTCATATAAGTGTGTGCCGGATTTTACATCGGGAATTACTGTATCTGTATCATCACCAGCAAGTTCAAGCTCTTAACAATGCAGACTTCCCTCCTAGAGAGAATTTCTGCCAATGGATGCTACAACAGTGTACCCTGAACCCCCTACTTGTAAGGAGTATTCTGTTCACGGATGAAGCTGGGTTTACCCATGATGGTATTGTTAACTCCCATAACTATCACATTTGGACCGATATCAATCCTAATGCAACACATGTGTCATGAAATCAGCAGCGTTTTTTGTTGAACGTCTGGGCAGGACTGCTCGGAGACCGCATATTTGGATCATACTTCCTACCACTGAGACTAACCGGAGAGCGGTACAGGCGGTTTCTGCGGACAGTACTTCCAGATCCCCTTCATCATGATGATATTCCACTGAACCAACCCCTGAACATGTGGTTCATGGATGATGGTGCTTCAGCACATTTTCAATTACGTGAGCTCCGGCTTCTAACTCGAAGGTATGGTCAACATTGGATAGGTAGAGGAGGGCCTGTGTCATGGCGTCCAAGGTCATTATATTTAAATCCCATGGATTTCTGTGTGTGGGGTCACATCAAAAGCCTGATCTATGCTACTGAAGTCAACTCTCTTGAGGGATTACGCTTGCAGATTGAAGCAGCCCTCCAGCATTTACAGAATTCTCCAGGACTGCATGACAGGATTCACAACTCACTTCAGAGACGAGTTCAATGTTGCATTCAGATACATGGATAACATTTTGAACATCTATTTTAAAGTTTAGAGATGCCATGTGTTCATAGACAAGGAAGAACTGCAACAGAAAAAATGTTCTATCTCGACAGCGGTTGATATTTGAGGACCCATCTTTATTGGAGCTTTTTTAGCCTGTACTTTTCATGTGTGAATTATTGACAATGATTTCTAAAACACTCTGTATGTGGATGTGAGACCAGCAGCCGGCTGTTATACCGTATAGTTCTGTTCTCTCATGGAGTTTAATTACTAGTTTAGTTTTTAACAGTTAAGATTGCAATACTGATTAGTAAGCTGTTTATGTAAATTCACCTATTTTTTTCTGATACAAATTAACATCTGAACTAAATTTAACCGGCTTTCTCCTTCAAGTAATACCTTAGTTCCCTACTAGATGCCTCATTAAAACGATGTGCATACCACGCCATTCACTGGCATCTGTAGGGAAATAAACGTAACTAAATTAGCTTGATTATGAAATTACGCTAGGGGAGCAGCCCTATGTCAACAGGGACATATGGGTACATACATACATACATACAATAGCTAGAAATTATGTTATATCCTACAGAAAACATTGAAGCTTCTTTTTTTAAGTTTCTCCATTTTTACTATGAATGTGTGAGTGTGAATGGTGTGTTTTGTCTTAATGTTCTGTTGTCTATGGGGAAGCACTGGATTGAGCTGATCACTCATTCAGGAAGCTGCTCCATGTCCTTATGTAATCAGAAAAGTATGTGTGTTATCCAAATTTCAAACTCTCTCACTGTAAGGCCTGGGAGACGTGGGCCATGTAAAAATACATATAAACTGAGAGGTTAAACTATGATGGAGAAGAATGAGAAAATCACTTTTCAACTGATAGAAGAAATAAGCCTTGTATTCAGTAGAAACGTTTCAATCTTAACTTTTAATGTAAACACATAGCTCCCTTGTTATAAAGGCGTCACCTTAATTTAAAACCTCGTGTAAGTCTAATTTAACAAAATGTTCAAGACAACATTTTTTTTGACATTGCTTATTAATTTATAATTATGTTAAGATATAGAAGAGGAGCGTTGGACATGGAGTGGGTGGATAGGGACAAATGAAGAAGAAAAATAAAACTTTAGAGACAAAATGTTGTATAAAAATTGAAAATCTGCATATAAATAATCTTATTTTAAATGTAAGCATTCAAAATAGGGCATTAAAAGCATAGTTACAAAATAAAAAGCAATGTTTAAAAAAAGTTTATACTTTTCTGAAAATATTGTTAAATTAGACTTACAAGGTTTTGCAAGTAAGATGACTAAGGTTTCCACAACATGAATAAAAGAAAACATCACCATCCGTCACGAATTAGGACTTTGTAGACCTGTTTCGGCTTCATCTAGAAGTCTTTTAATAAGTCTTCCTGGTCGACGACGTCCTTTGGGCTTATATTCCATCATCATTTTTGGAATTCTTGAATTATCCATTCTTTTTACATGATCTAGGCAGTTTAATTTATATCTTTGAGATTTTCTTCTACTGATTCTACTTCTAACTGATCTAAAATTTCTTCTTTACTTTTTTCGACTAACAAGAAAACAAAAGCATATAATTCGTACCTTCTGGTTACGAATATGACATTCAAAAAGGTTCAATGCACCATATTTTATAAGGATCGTATATTTTCCAACAATAATTAATAGAACCTCTTTGCAGAACATTCTATATTGTAATGATGTGAAAGAACACATGTGTGGGAAGATATTGAGGACAAGTAGAGATAGTGTGGTGGATGATAAATTCATGAATATGCTAACATCAACACATGCTTCAAGGAATAGCTAATAAATCAGCATAACTTCAAGTGGGTCAGCAATACCTGCATCAAGTATTTTTACATAACTGACAATGTAAACACCCGAGTTTCTTTTATCCCAAAGCATAAGGTGTGTTTGCCCAGGAGTGTTTACATTATAAACCTATCCCGTACTCAACTCCACAGACAACTTCAGCTATGAATGTTGTGTTATGTGTATCTTGAATTAAGCGAGAAATGCATATAAAATCAATGTTGGTATTACACATCCTGAGGTAGAAACGATGATGAACTTGAGCAAAACCTCCAGTTTACATGAGTGTTAAATGATACTTTAGATTTCAAAATAAAACACGTATTCTTATACTTCTAAAATCAGTCAGTATAAATTATTGTTTTAATTACACTGAGCAACAAGCAAAAAAGTTTTTTATCTCAGAAAGAAAAATATGTGATTCTGATAGTATTTTTTCTCCTGAATTCAAATATGGTATCTGTTTTTCTCCATCACGCAAGGTTTCCGAGAGACAGGAATTTATAGTTTCAAAGACTTTAATAGTTTCTACATTTGTAACTGCACAATATTCGAATATTCGGACTCACCTAGAAACTAAGAAATTACGATTTTCTGCTATATTTCGCCTGTGAAGCATCCCTCTTGATGATCCAACAATAAGTATTATAATCGGCCAGCATATTAGGATTCCATTTGCCTTGGTATCTCTTTCCCATAGTTGAAATCATTTGAGTTAGCTCATTGGTTTTATTTTACAATGGACAAATGGATAAAAAACTGTGGGCGATGGAGAAATTCCGAACACATATTTGAAATCACGATAAAAAAACTGCATTAAGTACAACTACTGGTACTCATGAGACAAAATCATGTTGACCAGTGTGATTTTAGTTAACCATTGCTTAGCTACTTATATTGAGGAACATTCTTCTCGACTTATGTAATAAATAAGAAAGTAATATTTTAATATTAGTCATTAATGACATTGTATACGGAAATCTATCCGAGCAGGTTATTGTTTAACCTGTAATAGGATATGAATTTAATTTTAAATTCGAAAATGTTGTTTCACGAAAACTATTGATGAAAATATGGGTTTCAAGGTTTATTTAACTGAATATTCTACATTAACTTTTCCCATATACATTACTCAACAAAAAATGGAGGTTAAATCAAAGCCACAAAATAATACTGTAACAATTTAATTGTTGATAGACGTTTTGAGTTCAAGTACTGTTTAAAATAAGATTGAAGATCTTCTAGGTTCAATAATCACTTCACAGGTATAACTACTACTCCAAAGGATAAAGAACAAACAATAAATGAATTATCACTGGCAAATCAACCGACAGAGAACATTCCACTTCTCATATGTTACAGATTACGACGTAAAGAAAGCCATCATGCGAATAAAAACCAAAGCAGAAGGAACTGACCGTATAAATATTACTTTGCTGAATAAAATAATCGACGCTATACTACCTACTATAACTCATATTTTTAACTCCTCACAAGAAACTTCTACATATCCCTCATTGTGGAAACAAGCCCTCGTATGCCCACTGTCTAAAGTTAAACGCCCACAACTCCGAACGACTTTCGACCCATTAGCATTTTACCTACCCTTTCAAAAGATCTGGAACGATTAGTCCATAAACAACTGGCTGACTACCTAAATGAATACAACCTTTTAGATCAATTTCAGACAGGCTTCAGGACAGGACACAATACAAATACTGCTCTACTAATATTTGCGAAGGCATACGCGAAGCTGCTGATAATCGAAAACTTACCATTCTTACATTACTGGACTTTAGTAAAGCATTCGACACGTAGACTTAGACTTATTGTTGCATAAACTTAAAAACCTCTTACTCTCTGATAGTGCCACGCAATGGTTCAATTCCTACCTTCATGAGCGCCAGCAATCTGTTGTAGGAAATCAGGCATTATGTTCTTCTTGGTCCTTCTGTAAAGTTGGGGTTCCACAGGGTTCGGTGATTGGACCTTTGCTTCTTTCAATCTATATAAATGATATATCTAACTCCCTAAAACATTGCAAACATAATTTATTTGCAGACGACATGCAAATCTACATCCACACAGACAAATATTCTCTAAATGACGCTGTTGCCAAAATTAACGAGGATCTTGACTCACTAATGAGTTGGACAGTTAAATATGGACTGCAATTAAATCCTAGAAAGTCAAATCAATCATGATGACTATTATCTACAATTAACCTAAACACAGACTGGCATGTGTCACTAAATGGAGTTCAATTCCGTTATAGTGAGGAGTATTTATTGACAACAACTTAAATTGGAATACACAAATAAACCATACATGCAAAACAGTCTTCTCATTAATATATTCATTAAATCGCGTAAGAAATTGTCTTAGGAAAATGTTAGTTGAAACACTTGCAATGCCCCATTTTGACTATTGTGACACTCTTTTTACAGACTTAAATATTATTTCCACTCAAAGACTTCAACATGTTCATAATTCTTGCGCACGTTTTATTTGTGGTATTCGCAAATTTGACCATGTTACATCATCATGGAACTGTCCACTCCCTATCCCTTCTCTATAAAATACTTCACACACCATCCCCTAAATATTTATCACGTCGCTTCATCAGACTATCCGACACACATAATCTTGACAGTCGATCCCATCAGCACATTGTGCTTTATATCCCTCCTCATCACACTGTATATTATTCATTGTCTTTTACGGTCTCACTTACCAAAACATGGAATTCCCTTCCCCCCTATGCCAGAGACTGTCAAACTATTACATCCTTCAAAAACAAACTAAAGAATTATTTAATAACAAATTAACTTATACACCTCACTGATAGTACTCTTTTAACAATTAAATTTAATTATTAATGAAAATAATATTAAGAATAACAAATATTTTCATTTGTTTTGTTTTAAATATTGTATAATCGTTAAATTAGTTTTCTATATCTCATTATTTTTCTTTGTTCTTTTATATACATTAGACAGGGACAATTTAATATGTCTTCCTTGTATACATTTTATTATTAGTTTTAGTCTTAATTTTAACTAATATTAACTGGTTGCATTATAGATCGTAATATAATAGATATTATCTTCTTGATCAAATTTTTATTTAATATTTAATATTAGAGTTAATTGAGATTGTTATATTCTGATGTAATATATGTTTGTCCTGGTGAGTGGAAGAGAAGGCCAAATGGCCTTAACTCCACCAGGCTAAATAAATCTAATATAATATATTCTAATTAATTTTTCTCTGAATATGTTAGTGAAATTCCATGAGTTGCTGAAACCAAAGTGAGTTCGTATTGATTTATTTTTTTAAAAACAGGTTTGAAGAATAATCTGTAGTAGGGAATTGTTATTTTGTGTTCTCTGAAGCTAATACAGAGCAATGAGACATCTGAATTAAACATCAGTTGAATGAGCAGTTGCATTGTTTGAAGATGGTCGTTCCATTCGCCATGTCTCTAGGATACTTGATGTCAGCCCTTCCGTCATCCATAGGCTATGGAGGCGATATAGAGAGACACGTGGATACAAGAGGAGACCCGGGCAAGGTCGTGAGAAGACTACAGACGTACAGGATACACTTCTTGTCTTATCAGCTTTGCGCAGAACAAAATCTACAGCCAGAGATCTACAAAATCATTTACGCACAGCAACAGGGACCGTAATTTCTGATCAGACTGTAAGAAATAGACTGAGAAATGCAAGGTTGAGGTCTAGAATCCCTTTAAAGCCCCTGGTTACCACGTCAGCACAAAGAAGCCCGGCTGCGAATTGCTCAGAATCATGTCAACTAGCAACTCCGCCAATGGAAGGGTGTTTCCTTCACGGACGAATCAAGATTTCGTCTAACAGGTTCTGATGGTCGTACACATGCATGGAGACGTCCTGGTGAACGTTTAGAACCAGCCACAATTATTGAACGTCACAGATTTGGAGGTGGTTAGGTTATGGTTTGGGCTGGGATTACTATTGAGTCTCGGATAAAGCTTGTCGTTGTACCACAGCGCATGAATGCTGATATTTACATTAATGACATTATCCTCCAACATGTTGTACCCTTTGCTTATGATATGGACCCTAATTTTCTTCTAATGCAAGATAATGCTAGATGTCTTACAGCACACGCTACCAGAGATGTCCTGCAAGAATGCCAAATTCGGGTGATGGACTGGCCTGTATGCAGTCCGGACCTTAATCCGATCGAGCATATGTGGAATAAGTTGGAAAAACTTGTTCGCAAGCGTCCTGCTGTACCTCAGAACCTTGAAGAACTTTCACCGAGGAATAGGAGAGAATGTCACAAGTTTCTGTAAGAAGGTTTCTCCGAAGCATGCCTCGTAGGTGTAATGCGGTCATTCACGCTCACGGAGGACACACTAAGTACTGAGTGTTGAAATAACCATGGAAACATTGATTCCAAAAATTGTAAATCTCAAATTTCCACTTTGTTTTCTGTTACAAATGATAACTTTTCTGTACAAGAAAATATTGTTTGAATGTGTATACTAATTTTACATAAATCTTCAATTTATAGTTACAAAGGATCAAACATTAAATTGTTTCAATATTTATTCTCGTGTTTTGGTTTAAACATGTGTTGAAATGTAAAAAGATATACATTAATCCATATAACAGCTATAATATTACAATTATTATAGTAACTGCAAATACAAGTAAGTATCTGATTCCATATAAAAAAATTAATGGCGTGACATGCTCACAAAAGCCCTTGGCCTATCATCCGGCGGCGGTTCTCACATCCACATGTGTTAAAGAAGTGTATGATCATTCAGTCAGTATAGGGATGGCATGTGGTCAGCATATGAAGCCCCCAGCCGTTATAGCTGTTTTCTCAACTCAAGAGTCGCTACTTATTGTAGGTTCCCTAATTGCTCGAGATGCTTAGTGGACATAAGTCTATACTGGCCGAAATTCGACGAGAATTTGTTTCTTCCCATGGGGTACTGTACCAGCGAAGGTCCAGTAGCTCTGCACCAAGGCACAATGCCTTTAAACTGCTCAGCTATGGCGCAGACTTCCAATTCCATACCGCGC
Source organism: Diploptera punctata (assembly GCA_030220185.1). Taxonomy (NCBI): domain Eukaryota; kingdom Metazoa; phylum Arthropoda; class Insecta; order Blattodea; family Blaberidae; genus Diploptera; species Diploptera punctata. Next base: position 14,005 of record JASPKZ010001234.1, on the reverse strand, counting down.
TCAAATATGCTTCAAATGATAGTTTATAGATTTCCTATTTTAGTTAGTTCACGTTCATACTATATACACAGCACATACAAGTCGCCTCGGTATAAGCGTGGCTACCGCGAGCGGCTGTCCCGTTTGGGATCCCCTAAGCTACGGTGGACCAATTTTATGCACAGACATGTTCGTGAAATACGGTATCACAAAACTCACACACACACACACACACAAACGCATGCATACAATTACACACAACACACACACACACACACATACAATATTTTATCGAAGAGCTCCATTACAAACATTGTTATAATCCTTTATGTTGAAAAAAATAAATACATTTTCCTCACATATTACTACCTAAAGGAGAGCTCTTCTTCATTGAGTAATACAGTTCGATGAGCCTTGGACTCCTCCACTAGATGTCTCCAAAGATATTACTCTCTGCCATAGTTCTCAATCCTCGGATCTTTCTCCACACTATCCATCCTTCTAGTTCTAGGACATCCCTTTATTTTCCTCCTCGAGTAAAGTCTTCCCTCCCACATTTTATTTGGGAGGTGATTATCATCCATTCTTATAAGATGGCCCAGCCATTTTAGCCTTTGAGACTTTATAAATCTGACTATATATATTGGTCATTCGTCAGATCATTCAGCTCCTGGTTATTACGAATTGTCCATGTGTGTTCATTCTCCTTCAAAGGTCCAAATTTCTTTCTCAATATTCTTCTTTCAAAGGATCTAAGGGCATTAACATCAGCAAGAGTTTGAGACCATGTCTCTGAACTATACGTAACAACAAGCCGTATCAGAGTCCTGTAGCTAAGGAAATATAACTAACTAATTAACTAACTCACTGGCATTATCGAAAGCGAAGGTTCAATGTCGCGCGGACATAAGCTCTCCATACATCCCTATCCTGAGCCAATGTTTTCCAATCATCCCCTTCACCTCGTATAATCTACTTCCATCAAATCATAGTTAATCTTATTCTCCCACCTCATTCTTGATCTACCAACAGGGAGTTTTCCCTCTGGTTTTCCTACAAGAAGCTTCCATGCACGTTCTTCATTCCCCATTCGTGCCACATGTCCTGCCCATCGCAGTCTACGAGGAAAGGAAAATATATACACATATATAGGGGTAGAGGTACAGAGAGAAAATGAGTAAAAATTAAAGATATAGTACTCATCAGAATCAAAATACTGGAATAGCTGATCATGTAGCAGTATCTTCCACAGACAAACAAACAGGGATTTACTTGAAATATAGGGATACCTGGGTTAGAAAACAAACAAATAATCATAAACGTTAACGCAAATTAGATAAACGTGCAAGAACTGAGGCGTATGAAACGATCGACACTTAGATAACAGAGAAAAGCGCTATCTCTATTCAGTCGACTGTCGGGGTGGCCAAAGAGCACATCAGACATGAAAATTTAGTTTCAAACAAAATTTATCAGTAAGTCGGGTTGCAACTTCTCGCTACATTAAGCCCTAATAGATATTTAAACTATCCATTAAGATCACGTCCTGATATCAAATCCAGTTACAGCTTCTTCAGGAATGGCAAAGTGATAGTCTTCAACAAGATAAAAATTACCTGACGAAATCCCTTTAAGTACTAAATATGGATTAATTTATCAATACTTTTCATATATCCTTACTAGTTGGATAACCTGTAATATTTACAGCTTCTTCTTCGTCACGGTTTAGGCTTATTTACTAGCTTGTGCCGGCCTCCAAATTGCTGCTCTTTCCATCTTTTCTTTGTTCTTCCCGAACTTCTTCTTCCTCGTGGTGAATAGTTTTATGCTGCTTTTGGTATTCTATTCTCAGTCATCCTTGATAAGTGTTCTTTCCAGTTTGTCCTATTGTTGTATTTAATTCCTCTACTTTTAGTTGTCTTATTTCTGTGTTTTTTTGTGATTTCTTTGATATCCTGCTATTGGTCTGAGGAATTTCATTTCAGCAGCTTGTATTCTGGCAGATAGTTGTGTTGTCACTGTCCATGTTTCGGATCCATAAGTAATAATAGGAACTGCCATTGTCTTGTATAATTTCATTATAGAGTCTTTCCTGGCTTTATTTTTCAAAGTTCTTTTTTTAGTGTTCCTTTTATATAATTAAACTTATTTAGTTTATTATTTGTATCTGTTTCCGCTGTGTATGATATTTCGCAACCTAGGAAGTTATATCTTACCACTTGTTCTATTGGTTTATTTTCTAATATTATCTTAGTCCTAACTGGATGAGCGCCCTTGAAAGCCGTTGTTTTTATTTCTCTGATGATATTTCCATGTCGTATTTTTTGATACTTCATTTAGTTTATATAACATTCTTTGTAATTCGTCTTCCGTTTTGCTATTAAAATCTGGTTATCTGCAATGGCTACTATTTTTATTACTGTATTTCCTAAGTTAATACCGCCAGTTGTCATTTGCTTCCATGATCTTATCATGTCAAAATAATTGTTAAAAAGAGTGGTTGATAGTGGGCAACGTTGTCTAACCCCTCCTGTTATATGTTTTGGTTTCCTTTGATTTATTTTGTTTTTTGTTTTCTCATACATTTTCTTAATTACTGCTATCAAGTGTAGTGGAATTCCTTTTCACTTAATCTGTTCCATAATTTTGGTCTAGACATTTTATCAAAGGCCTTCTATAAAGAGGATGCGTTTCTAAGTTGAATTCTCTTCGGTTCTCTATTATTTGTTTTAAAGCGAATACGTTGTCTGTGCAGCTTCTTCCTTTCCTAAAACCTGTCTGCTCTTCTGATATTATTACGTCTACTATAGTTATACAGCTTAATACATCAAATATGGTAACTCGCTTGCACCCTGGAAATTAGTCTATCAAAATGTACGGTCGGGTAACTTCGATTAACGGGCGGTTAATACGCGAACGTACAGTTGACTCAAAAATCGTAGTTATACTAATTGGTTAACATATGAACCTATTTAACCAAAGTTACCAGATTTTCCAATTTATTTTGTAGCCTTCCAAGTTTCACAGCCCCGTATTTAAAATTGATTTCATTTGAATTAAATAATCTTAGTTTAAGTTTTAAGGAGATTTGTTTCGGCCTCCAAATTGATTTGAATTGAACGTAAGCATATCTTGCTTTCTTTATTCTGGCAACATGATCATCATCTGAGCCACCATTCACAGATATTAGGACTTACAAGTGCTGATAAGTAAAATACACATTTTTGCTCCGGCACAGTATATTTAATTATACCTGCATTCTGTTCAATTCGGTACATTTTTACTATAATAAAAGTGAAAGGAAAATTGTCTCACCCTTTATTCTTGCAACTTTTCCTTAATGTATGAAATTGATGGCTGCATTGAAATTAGAGCGCGGTGGGGATTTCTCTGTGTGGAAGCTTCAAAGCAGATCTCTGTAATGACGCGCAATCGTCACGTAAGCCGGGGTGGAGACACGGATTGGATATTAACTACCAGGACAAAACTTTGCGGCACGTAATAGCTCACACAGGCACATCTCATTCACATTCATGCCACATCTCCAGCGCTATGCTCAAACCATACATCTTACGCACTCATTGTCAGCAATCAACATATGCCTCAAAACTACACTCCTAAACAATCCCTCATATATATTATCTAACAAAGGATCTGTTAACCATTGCATGCCGAAACCTACTTTGAAATTTCTCTCAGAGAAGCGTTGTGATATACCAAGATCGAGTTCATAAAATTATCTGCAGATTTTAACTGCAAGGCAAAGAAATCGCAGCCAGAACTCAGCAATTGTACAGAGGAGATGGACTCCCTGCATGCGTAACAGTGGAGTGAAGTGAGGCGGGATGTAGAGCGGACGGCAGGTAGTGAGGAAGTTAGGCAATTCACGAGTTATATTCCCCATAGTTTAAATGAGAGATTTGGCGCTGGAGTTTAGTGCTTTGCAGTAAAAAACGGCATATACAATTTCGACACGGCCTTTGTACATCACAATGCTTCTCTGGGAGATATTTCAAGGTAGGTTTCGGCATTTAATAGTTACCAATTACTTTTTAAGTCTACGATTTGTATTATTTTCCATCGTCTTATTTCTGGGCGATGACTGTTTCTTAATTATATCAAACTGTTGTGTTTTATATAGCCAACTTTCAAACACTGTAATTTGTCAAAATTGTTAATATGTAGCCTAAAATTTCATTAATAGCATCTGAGAATAAAATGGATATAAACAATTCTTAACAATGATCTAATAACTAACTCACTGGCTCTATCAAACCCGTAGGCTAATGGCCGCGCGGACATAAAGCTCTCCACACATCCCTATCCTGAACTAAAGTTTTTCAATCATCCCCAGTATAATCTTCTTCCTTCAAATCATGGTTGATATTATTCTCCCATCTTATTCTTGACCTACCAACTGGGCGTTTTCCCTCTCGTTTTTCTACAAGAAGATTCCATTAACCTCTTTCATTCTCCATTACAACAACCTTCTAACAGATAATTGAAAAAATATATATATACATAACTATGATCAACATCATCTTAATGGAAAACCACGTGTAATAATGATAAAAGTTAAGTGCGATTAGTAAGACACGTGGCACGAATGGGGGAATGAAAGAGTTGTATCGAAACTTCTGGTAGGAAAAGCAGAGGGAAAGCGCCCATATTAATGAGGCCAGAAAATAGCATTAACCATGATATGACGGAAGTGAATTATATAGATAACTATCGGAAAATAGCCCAGTACAGTGATGAATGGCGACCTTATGTCCGCTCTGCAATGGACCATGAGCTAGTTAATAGTTAAACATAGGCCCATAATATGCCCAAAGTATTTAAATGTGTACCTTTGAGAAATAGTTTAACAATTCCTGCAACACGATTGACATAAAGCTCATATTTAAATATGTTACTTTATGTGATCTTCATGATCGCGTTTGTATCTCAGCCACTCGATATGGGGTTCGTAGTGGACATTTCGGAGTTAAGACACGTTTTTCTGGGGATTTCTCCCGTTTTCCTTTGCTAAATTATATATTTCACGATTCTCCATACTTATATCAACTATTTTGTTCTATTTCATATGCTCATGTTAGCCGATATCCTTGTATATCACAGACTTTCAATAATAGAGGGCTTCACCTGATCTCTTCATTCGACCTGCATTTACACCAGACATGGGTAGAAGTTGTACGGAAAGGGGATTACACCGCCGTAATAACAATAATAATAATAATAATAATAATAATAATAATAATAAAACAAAGGAAATCAAATGGGGCAACATATATTATATTGAAGTAAATCAGAAATGTAAGTTAACTATTATATAAATATGAATTCGCGCCACAGAAAATTAAAAATATCATAACCTCCTGAGTCCTGAGACATTTTTTTTGACATAACTTGTGCTAATGTAATTGCATATGATTTTACATTATTTTCAGAGGTATATCATAGCAGAACTGCAATACTAAAATAAAAATAATAAATTATTATTCAGTTTGACAGATAAAATATAGAATATAATAGAATAGAATAGATTTATTTAAGAGTATAGGAGAAAACGGTATGAACATGTCTGCAGAATGAATACCAACAGATTGCCTAGGAAAAGTCTGAACTATCAACCAAGAGACTGGAGACAGATAAATACATTATATTTTAATATAAAATTGGTACCTGGTAAGTCAGTCGTCCTCAACAAAATTATTAAACTTCATCAAGTAGTTCCAATTCGGAGGCCTTTCAAAAACAATGTTTCATCTTCTGCATTTTAGAGAGTACCAGTTAAAATGCAGGAGATGAAACATTGTTTTTGAAAAGCTTCCATATTGGAACTACTTGATGAAGTTCAATAATTTAGTTGAGAACGACTAACTTACTAGGTACAAATTTTATATTTAATACCTTATTACATAACCTCAACAGTGCTATAATATGAAATTTAAAAGTGTTCATATAAATACATGCTATATCTTAGATTATATTAGAACATATTGGTTCGACATATAAGACCCTAAAAAGACAAATTTATTTTTGGTTCATTGTATTACTCATTTTTATTTCATGGAATCAATTAGATTAAATATAATGTACGATTATATGTAGCATGTTATTGTGTTCCTGATGCGACACACGACTCATAACGACATATATTTGGGTTGGGTTCAAAGCCTCAGGAGGGGCTACAAATCCTCCTTTTGGCCCTATTCTCCCCTAAGTTGACACACAAGCTCGGAGTCATGAAGTAGTACATTAGTGTGCCCATTAGATCACCACAATCTCACGTGTTAAACACCTGTGGTTTTGATAAACCACAAACTACTTTCTACCTAATATGTGATGAGGTGAAAGATTATATGAAATGAATGAATGGAGATGAAATGAATAATATGAGGGAGGGAAGAGGAATGGAGAGTGTTGGTGGGATGGAATTCGAAAAAAAAACACTAGAACCCCGAGAAAACCCGTAAATCCATGTATGGCCCACCACCAATACCCCTCTGGAACCGTCAGGAATTAGGAATCTTAATGTTTTTAAAATAAAGTAAAAGTAAACCTCTCGTTATCCAGATAATGCCAGGCAGAAAGATGAGATGAGATGAAGCTTCTATTATTGAAGATATGTGACTACCTTCCTTCGTACGATTCGTCCATCGTCAACTTCACAAGGAGTGAAATTGATGTGAACTAAGGACACAAAGCTGGAAGGCAAGTGCCTAATCACTTGACCCATTGAGATTTTTAAATAACTTGCCTTTACTTCAGTTCGTCCTATAACCAATTGAAACTTGATTAAAATGACTTAAAAGTGATAATGTAACATATCCTATCAAAATCTAAAATGCAAATATGTGGATTCGAGAGGGCTAAGAAAGAATGTCATCTTAGATACACCATAAGACACTAGACACTTTTAACACCAATGTCACTCTTGTGAAGGGAAGACGCCCTCCCAGGAAATGGTATTGAGTGGTCAAGACAACCCAACACTGTTAAAAATAATGTAATTATCGAAAATACATAGGGTTATTCAACTTATGATCCAACCATAGTTAAACCATATAAAGTAAAACTAACTAACTGGCACTAACGAACCCGTAGGTTCATGGCCGCTCAGACATAAGCTCTCCATATATCCCTATCCTGAGCCAATGTCCTCCAATCATCCTCTGCATAATCTACTTCCCTCAAATCATAGTTCATGTTATTCTCCCACCTAAATCTTGGTCTACCAAGTGAGTGTTTTCCCTCTGTTTTCCTACAAGAAGATTCCATGCACGTCTTTCATTTCCCATTCGTGCCACATGTCCTGCCCATTGCCGCCTGAAAGACTTAACTGTTCTCATTATATCTGGTTTCCTATAAATACAATGTAATTCACTGTTATGCAGTCTTCTCCATTCACCTGTCAGTTCATCTCTCTTTGGTCCAAAAATTTTCCTAAGTACTTTATTCTCAAATACTTTTAATCTCCTTTCCTCCCTTAAAGTAAGAATCCATGTTTCGCATCATATAATATAACTGGTACAATAATAGATTTACATATTTTCAGTTTAACGTTTCTTGAAAGGAGTTGGGAAGTCAAGAGTCTCTGTAATGCATAACAACATACATTTCCGGAATTGAGCCTATGTTTAATTTCTTTGTGCATCTCATTCCGGTTTGTGATTATTGTTCCTAGGTATTTGAATTCCTCAAAATTTCCCTCATTTATCATTAGCTGTCCATTTCCATTATATAATGTACTTTTATGTGTGACCATATATTTAGTTTTATTGATATTTACGTCCAGTCCCACTTTCTTAGTCTTACTCAGTAGTGTGTGCGTGTTGGCGTTTAGTATCTCCTCGCTATCGGCCAGTAGTACTACATCATCAGCATAAACTAACAGCTTATTAATACCATTGGGTTGTAGGCCTTCTTCATCCTCTAAAGATTTGATGGCATCCTCTAGTACAAAATTAAATAGTAGAGGAGATAGTGCATCTCCTTGCTTCAACCCATTCTGGATTTCAGAAGTATCCGAAAACTGTTTGCCTACACGCACCCTACTCTTTGTGCCATTTAGACACATTCGTATTAGTCTAACTAACTTTTTAGGAATTCCGAACTCCAGCAGGATACTATATAACTTCTCCCTCTTAATTGAATCGTAAGCCTTTTGGAAGTCTACGTATAGTTGATGTACAGTACCATTATATTCCCATTTCTTTTCTAAAATCTGTCTTAAGCTAAATATCTAATCTGTTGTAGACCTGTTTCTGCTAAATCCACATTGATGATCTCCTAGAATCTCATCAATATAAGGAGTAAGTCTGCTTACTAATATATTTGTTAGAATTTTGTACGAAGTTGAAAGTAATGAGATGCCCCTGTAGTTGTTGCAATCAGTTTTATCTCCCTTCTTATAAATTGGTATGATAATCGATTCTTTTCATTCATCTGGAAGAGCTTCAGTATCCTAAATCATATTAAGCAACTGGCGTATCTTGTCCATCAATTTGTTTCCTCTTGATTTTATCAGTTCTGCTGGGATCTCATCTGAACCTGATACTTTATACAGCTTAAATTTTTCTATCGCCATTTCAACCTCTAATGCACTTGGTTCTACGATTAACATTTCTGTTGTCTGTAAATTATCCTCTTCAATATCCTGTTCTGTATGTACATTTAATAATTGATTAAAGTAACTTTTCCATCTATTAAATATACTCCTGGAATCTGCAATCATATCCGCATTTTCATTCCTAATTATGTTTGTTCTTGCCTAAACCCTTTCCTCTCTATCCTAATTCCTGATATAATTCTCTAATGTTCCTATTTTTGGCATTCATTTCAAGATCATTAATCTTCTCTCTCAAAAATTCCCTCTATCTACTCTTTAGTAACCTCGTGGTTTCCCGTCTGACACTACCCAAATGTCCAAATTTACCTCATTTGGCTCGTGTAACCATTTCATTCTTGCTTGCTTTCTTTCTTTACAATATCGGTACATTCCTAATCAAACCATTTCTTGTTTTGCCTCTTTTTTAAGTACCCAATGTTTTCTGATGCTGACAATTTCCTTATTGTCTCCCATTCTTTATTTATATCAGTTTCTTCTTCGTTTGCCACATTGTCATCTGAAGATTTCAGTATTTCAACTCTATTAACAATTTTAATTTGGTATTCTTGCTGCATTTCATCATTTTTCAAGTTTTTTTTAAATCAAATTTTTCAGATTCGTCTTTAGCGTTTGTTCCTCTCATTAGCGATAGCCGTTGTCTGATTTTCACCCTGACCATATGATGATCCGAATTGCAGTCTGTCCCTCTAAGTCTAACTGATCTAACATCGGTGATGCTACTGTGCCAGCGTTTGTCCACTAATACGTGACCTATCTGGTTTCGAGTTTTGCCATCTGGAGACATCCAGGTGTATTTATGAATATCCTTATGCTGAAATGTTGTGCTCTATCAATGAGATTCTTTGATGTGGCAAAGGTGACTAATCTAACCCCATTATCCTTACTATCTTCATGAAGACTGAATTTGCCTATTGTTAGTTTGAATATATGTTCCCGCCCCACTTTTGCATTAAATCTCCTAAGACAATTTTCATATAATATCGTGAAAGGCTATCAAATACGCATTCTAATTCTTCATAGAACTCATTCTTGATCTTGTCATCTTTATCTTCTATGGGAGCATGTACATTTACGATTACAAAATCATGCCGTTTACCCTCTAAAATTATGTATGATATCCTATCACTGACAAAATTAATATTTCGGATAGCGGATAAGATCCTCCTTCGGACTAAAAAAACCCTTCCAAATTCGGGTCTTTCTGCACCCCCGTTGTCTAATGCAAAGCTTCCTGATTCCTGACTGGTTTCTCCTGGCCATCGAACTTCCTGTAAAGCGACTTTATCCAAGTGTGATTTATCTAATTCACAGGCTAATACCTCTAGCGCCCCGCTATTGTATAAAGTCCTATCATTCAATGTTCCTAGGAACATGTCCCTATGTTTGAGCCCTTGGCATGGGTTCCCTGAAGTAGTCCCCGCCCGGAGAACCTAATGGGGGACTATTTGACCTCCGGACAATTTTACCCCAGTTGAACCCATGTCCGTATTTCTTGACGGTTGTATTTTTACGGCGAAAGATCGTCACTCTTTCGACCAAGGTACTTTTTTCGTCTGGCCTATCACCTTCAACCAGTCCGGCATGGGTAACCCTATCGGCAGTAATGCTATCACCGGCATAGCTCTCGGGATCATTTAAGCACGCAAGCTACTCCACCACGACAAGGTAAAGATACCATGGAGGGATATAAAGTAAACTTACGAGCCGTAATACAATTTACATTGCGTGCTAAAAGCAGATTCTTTTTGTTATATTCAAGCTTTGAGCCCCTACCTCTGAGATAATCTTCTTATAGCCTGAGATTAATATCGAGAAGTGTGACTTCATCTGTGGTAAAATTATTTTGTTAAACATTGATGTGAAAGTTTTACTTATATAAAGTAAAACTTTGACAACAATTTACTTATATGAAGTAAAACTTAGACATTGAATTTTAACAAAATAATTTTGCCACAGATGAAGTCACAAACTTCTCGATATTTATCTCAGGCTATAAGAAGATGATTTCAGAGGTAGGGACTGAAAGCTTGAATATAACAATAAGCATCTGCTTTTAGGCCGCAATGTAAATGATATTACGGCTCGCATTTCTTCATTTGTTTAATATGTGTAATGTCTTCTATTTTTTTTTCGAATCTAATAGCCGCGCCAGGTTGCAAGCTTCTACGACTATTTTTCTTCTTGATGACCTTAAAATTTATTTTATGAAGCATGACAAAAATAAATTCATTTAAACTAAAAATTTGAAAACAATAATTATAATTGGTAACACTTAGCTCTGACTTTAAGACTCTGAACTCTACATTGAAAATAAAATTAACGACTGCAGAACTCGACTATTGGAAACGTTCTGCCAGGATATGTTGGCGAGATCTTATACTTCTTCCTTTCCAGGATTAGGTCAATGCGACCAGTTCCGGTCTGAAGTCCATCGTTTCCTTGGCCGTCCCAAATATCTTTTTCCATGTGGTTTGTAGGTGTTGATCGTTTGGGTAATGTTGTATTATCCATTCTGTCTAAATGTTCTTTCCATCGGTATGTGTGCTCTTCTAGTTTGTTGAGTATTGAAAATATCTCCAGTCCATTCTTATTGATTCATTATGTAATCTATCCATGCGTGTGCATCCTTTTACGGATCTTAAAATTTCATTTCAGTAGCTTGAAAGTGTGAGATACCTTTTTTTTGTTAGTACCCAAGATTCAGATCCATATAAAAGAATAGGAACAGCCATAATTTTATAAAACCTGAGTTGAGTTTCTCTTCGAGTCTTTCGGGGGGTTCTTCTTATGGTGCCACGCATCATGTGGGCGAGATAAAATATTAAATAATGGAACAGAAAAATTAATGTTCAAAATTCAATTTCAGAATTCAATGAATAAAAAACAATTATAATTGTAGGTCTATGTACAAACTAGAAGAATTGTAGAAAAAATAAATCTCAAACAATAATGGGATACCACAGGAAAGAAGGAAGGAAGATTATCTTCGAGAAGAAAACTATGAAAAAATTGTATTCATGGTTACCAAAAAAGTCTTCACATCATTAAACAGCAACAGACTAAAAACCACAAATAATTATTATACATAATAGATTGTAACCCCCCCCCCTTAATCGGTATTCTTATATTGCCGTCGTGGAGTTCCTTGCGTGCTTACATGACCCCAAGAGTTATGCCGACGCCAGGACTGCTGTTGATAGGGTCACCAATGTCAGACGAAAAAAAGTACCTTGGTCGAAAAAATAAGGACATTTCACCGTAAAAATATAACCATCAAGAAACACAATATGTGTTCCACTAGAGTAAAAATATTCCCTATTCGGTTATCCGAACGGTGACTATCTCATGGAATCCACGAGAAAGGCTCAAACACAGGACATGTTGCCAGGAACATGGACATCAGTACATTATACAACAGTGGGGAAATGCATAGAATTATGCATTAGAGGGACTCTAATCACAACTTCTTTCTAAAAACATTAAACTGAAAATACATAAAACTTTTATTTACTCAGTTATATGAATGCGAAACATAGACTCTTATTTTGAGGGAGGAGGAAGGATTGTGAGTATTCGAGAATAAGGTTCTAAGGAAAATTGTTGGACCAAAGAGAGATGAACAGACATGCAAATGGAGAAGACTATACATAACAGTGATTTACATGATATTTATAGGAAACCAGATATAATAAGAACAGTGATATCTCGTAGTGATAGACAAACATATTGCACATACGGGAATTAAAGAGGGACATGGAAAATCCTTGTAGCAAAACCAGATGGAAAGCGTCCAGTTGGGTAGGCCATGAATGAGGTGGGGTAATAACTTGAAGCACGATTTGAAGGAGGTAGATTATACGGGAGATGATTGGAAAACATTAGCTCCGGATAGGTATGTTAGGAGAGGTTATGTCCGCGCTTCCATGATTCTACGGGTTCGATAGTGCCAGTGAGTTAGCTAATAAATTATAAATAAACATCTCGTGATGTAAAAGTACGGAAAACTTGGTTTGTATTAATTAAAAAATCATATTCATTCTAAGATGTTTGCATGTGTTTGGTTTTATCTGTTCTAAGAATTTTTTTTTTCCAACAGTAAACAGATTTGAAGGTTAGCCATTTTCCTGCGTGCTTTCTATACAGATTTGCCTTTTGATGAATTGTTGTTTCAATTCCGCCGATGCGATGGTGAGGATATCATCCACAGCTTTATATTTATTTACAGTAAGATTTGGTGTATCTCTGCTTCTTCGCACAGAGCGTAGATTGGGGTGCTGGCAATGCATATCTTGTATAGGTATAGGCTATGTGTAGGTAATATTATTTAGTAGCCATTCTGAAGAAGGCAGATTTGGATGCTGACAATGTATAACTTGTATATGTGTAGGCTATGTGTAGGTAATCTTATTTAGTAGCCATTCTGAATAAGGCAGATTGGGGTGCTGGCAATGCATATCTTGTATAGGTGTAGGCTATGTGTAGGTAATATTATTTAGTAGATATTCTGAAGAGGCAGATTGGGGTGCTGGCAATACACATCTTGTATAGGTGTAGGCTATGTGTAGGTAATATTATTTAGTAGCCATTCTGAAGAAGGCAGATTGGGGTGCTGACAATGTATATCTTGTATATGTGTAGGCAATGTGTAGGTAATCTTATTTAGTAGCCATACTGAAGAAGGCAGATTGGGGTGCTGGCAATGCATATCTTGTATAGATGTAGGCTATGTGTAGGTAATATTATTTAGTAGCCATTCTGAAGAAGGCAGATTGGGGTGCTAGCAATGCATATCTTGTATAGGTGTAGGCTATGTGTAGGTAATATTATTTAGTAGACATTCTGAAGAAGGCAGATTGGGGTGCTGGCAATGCATATCCTGTACAGGTGTAAGCTATGTATAGGTAATATTATTTAGTAGCCATTCTGAAGAAGGGAGATTGGGGTGCTAGCAATGCATATCTTGTATATGTGTAGGCTATGGTAGGTAATATTATTTAGTAGCCAATCTGAAGAAGGCAGATTGGGGTGCTAGAAATGCATATCTTGTATAAGTGTAGGCTATGTGTAGGTAATATTATTTAGTAGACATTCTGAAGAAGGCAGATGGGGTGCTGACAATGTATATCTTGTATAGGTGTAGGCTACGTGTAGGTAATCTTATTTAGTAGCCATTCTGAAGAAGGCAGATTGGGGTGCTGACAATGTATATCTTGTACAGGTGTAGGCTATGTGTAGGTAATCTTATTTAGTAGCTATTCTGAAGAAGGCAGATTGGGGTGCTGACAATGTATATCTTGTATAGGTGTAGGCTATGTGTAGGTAAATTTATTTAGTAGCCATTCTGAAGAAGGCAGATTGGGGTGCTGACAATGTATATCTTGTATAGGTGTA